>OZ026616.1:98459465-99014465 GCA_964020975.1 Hermodice carunculata | reverse complement strand
AGGCAAATTTCTCCGACATTTCATTTGAAAAGTATTACACGTAAAAACTCCAAACTTGGCATGATTGTACTTCCATACATGAAGTCTTGAGTTTATGTAAAGAGGTTCAACGGTGTCGAAAATTATGCAAATTAGGGCTATGAATATCTTCAAAACTATAGTAGGTACAGGTAACCATTCCAACTTCAATGAATATGTTTGTGACACTGCACATTTTTGTAATTTACATGTGACCTCCAAAGGTCAAGGTCACTTGGACCTTTGAAATTTTCATCTATCCAAAACTTAATCAATTTTTATCCAATTATGATCATGTTGAACTCAAATCGTAGCTATTGTAACACTGCACTTTTTTTGTATTTTACATATTACCGCTAAAGGTCAAAGGTCAATGTCATGTTGGACCTTTGAAAGTTTCATCCAGTCATAACTCAGCCAATTTCCATCCAATTCTAATCATGTTAGACTCAAATTGTAAGTATTGCAACATTGCACATTTTTGTAGAACCTGTAACCTCTAAAGGGCAAAGGTCAAGGTCATCTGGCCCTTTGAAAGTTGAATTGCCATAACTTGGTCAATTTTCATCTGATTTGGTTCATATTGGGCTTAAATTGTGTGTATTGTAACACTGTATATTTTTGCAATTTACATGTGACCTGTAAAGGTCGAAAGTCAAGGTCATTTGGACTTTGAATGTTCCATCTAGCCATAAGCTTAATTTAATGTGAAGTACCAAAGGCCAATAGTTGTAGACCGCAATATTTACAACTTTTGAAGGCACACAGACAGATTTGCTTTGAAGCAAATCTTCTTTTCTAGTCATACCTCTAGGTGTGCATCCAAATCTGATAGTCCATATTGCTGGTAGAAGACTTCATCATTTTGGAAGGAAAGACCTAACTGATACCATGAATATACAAATATTTGATGGTTTGCAAAATTATATAATGGAAAATAGACATCATTTTTTTCAGATTGAGATCGTTTAACACGTCTTAATCACCCTGTTAACATTGCTTGTATCTGGACTTACAACTTTCTTCAATTTAGTTGCAACTGCGCTTTTCAAATACTTCTCTGTCCTACTGTGCGTTTCACGGTATTTGTTCCTCTCATGTATATGAATGGCATGGCAAGATAGTTTGAATGCCCTGTTTGTACTGTATATATAATGTGCGTCCCTCGGTGTCTGCCAAACTGATTTTATCAGTCATCTCGATGTATTATAGAGTCATCCAGGATAAATATATGTTTCAACAAACTATTAATAGTATAGAAACAAGGGATGCGTCTATGCCGCTTCCGAATATGCTTCTATATGAATATTTTTTCTCTCCCGAGACTAGATGAAAAAAGGTAACAAACAAAATTTAACTTCTGCCTGAAAACAATAATGTATTTCCATACGCTACTGTGTGAAACACAACTGTGTCTGGCCTAAATATCTGAAATTCGCCATTTAGCATATGCTACAGCTATTTTATGTAGATGAGTGCGCTACCAGTGTCAACAGGTCGTGTATACAGGTGCATATTGCTAACATACACATGCTGCCACTAAACATAAAATTGCATGAGCTGACAGGAATATTGCGTGCTGTATTTACATGCATGAAAGTGACGTGTACTGTACTTACACTATGCAGCAACGCTTGAACTTGATGTCACATTGAGCGACATATAAGCAAGGTTCCTGAGATCATCGAAAAAATCTTCCCTTTTTCGGCTGCGTGTGGAGTGTCCAATTTGTCTCACGCATATGATTCGCTACCAAATGGCCTTGGTGCTGTCATGAAGCTACCACGAAGCAGCTCCATGGCACGGTATGGATTTCTACATGCGATCTTATAATCTGACTAAAGTCAATGGTCAGGGCCCTAAGCTTTCTTTATTCAACCAGCTAACCATCTGTCATAATCAATATGTTACCTCAGACTAGGAAGTATTCCTGATCGCAGATGCAACACAGTACTAATAGCTCCATGTGACGGAAAATACATCACAAAATCGACCAAAGTTATTATTGAAAAGCTTTCAAACAACAGTAAGGTTGACTGTATAAGTAAGGTCTAAGTAGGATACAAAAGCTGGGTAAGCCGTGGTAAATTATGTGTCTATAATAATTTTAAAACCAGTTTATTCAGGAGCCCTATTTAAATAAAGTAATAAGCCCAGTGGTATAGGATGACTGTATTCTGATTTCTACTAAGACATTATAATCTTGCAGTTTCACCCAGAAGACACGCTAGACTAAAAATACGGCCGCAAGTGTGGTGAATGCAACGTCGGTTGTATGGAAGATGCGATGCACTTTCGATGTTTTGTCTGGCCTATGAAACTATCAAGCAAATCCTGCCCGATGAGCTTAAATTACAAATATTTAGAATCCTTATGCCAACAGAAAAATTCAAGTCAATGACGTTTCGCCACATGCATCAGGGCTTCCCGTAAGGGTGAGATCTATGTCTGGCAGGGTAAATTTGATTTAGCATACAATATGAAATTCATGCGCATTTGTATATATGAAACAACTTAGTCGCTTCTTCTGTGGAACTTTACGGACGGTTAAGGTGTATAATTTAGTATCCACTATTATAATAGTGTGTGTATTTATGGGAGACTAAGAAATGAAATTCAAACAAGTCTTACACCTTTACATGGTGATATCCTGGATATAAGGTGACATCACAACAGGTGCTATTGACATTGGCACATTACCAATATGTGTGATCTTTTATAATATTATAGCTGAATGTACCTTTAGTATATATTTACATATAATAAGATTTGTACTAACCTGAAAAGTTTTAATTATGTATCGGACGGATTTACCACTCCGTCATTATTAAATAGAATGTGTGTCAAAATTACCTCAAAGATCAACACGCACTCCAACTTTTATTTTTCTAAATATATCAAATTATTTCTTGGTAAGTAAATACTAGGAAAGCCATACCATTTCAAACTATTATGGGTGCAAACTGATTTTATGTATCGATTTTTTACCTGCTAAATATATCACAAATGCCCAGCAATTTTGTTTCAGTCCCATGTAGCTATGGTTTATGTTAAATTTAAATCATACAATAGGTAGCCCCCGATAGCGGATTTTAAATTCTCGGGGGGATATCCTGACTTTCTAGTAGATATTTTACATCACGATTGCATGTGTAATTATATGAAACAATGCCTTTCCTTCTGTAACGTAACAGTTTTCTCTTACTATTGTCTTGTAGCATGTCGAATAAATCAATTCCGAGTCTCAATCTGAGTTTGAGTCTGCATCCGATGGAAAAACATCTATATGTTAATGTTAATACAATGTATATAAGGCTCATACTGAGCTGTAGCATTGTCCCTAGAATTATGTCCGGGTGCAATCCCACACATTTGGTTTTCCAAGAATTCTTTTTTCTTTCCTGCTTTCTTCTCATGACTAACCTTGTCCGGAGTTTTTCCCAGAGACTATTTTTAATCACCTAACCACCAAATTTGCCATAGTGACTGACCTACTAGCGAGATTGTGCATATCGTTTGGAATAGTCATGATATTAAAAATTATGCAAATTAGAGACTACTAAAAATGTGAAAGCTCTATGTCTTCCAAACTATTGTAGATAGACACAAAATTTCAATGTGCTACATGGGTTTGTGACACCTGCCAATATAATAGACAGTAAAGGAAAACTATAGAAGTTTAAATTGTGCTGATAGAGGGCATTGAAATATTTAAAAGTTAAATATCTCCAAAACTATCATAGATAGTGATAACATTCCAGTTCAGCTTGTAGGTTTGTGACAAAGCCTCGCCCAATGAACCATGGCCCAAAGTTGTAGGATTTTAATTTATGCAAGTAAAATGAATGCACAAAATTTGAAACTTAAATTGCTTCAAAACCATCATAGATAGAGGGGCCATTTCAACTTCACTTATACGTTTGTGACACAGATGCATCCAATGAACCATTAACCAAAGTTATAAGATTTGAATTTATGCAAATAAGGCAAATACACAAAATCTAAATCTTGAATAACTTCAAAACTGTCACAGATAGTGGTGTCAGTCAAACTTCAGTTTATTAGTTTGTGACATGGACACATCCAATGAACCAAGACCCAAAGTTGCAGCATTTTATTTATTTTAGCCAATTAGGCTAATACACAAAATTTAGATTATGTTGAAGGATGGCAAACTGTAGCATTTCAAAACTTTCCCATATTGAAGGCACCCAGACAGATTTGCTGCAAATTTCTATTTGTGCAAATTAGGTGAATATGAAAAATTTCAATTTTTAATAGCTTCAAAACTATTATAGATGTGCCATTCCAACTTCAATTTACGGGTTTGTAACACAGCTGCATCCACTGAACCATGATCCAAAATTGTACATTTTTAATTTATGCCAATAAGATGAGTACACAAAATTTAACTCTTGAATAACTTCAAAACTATTATATATGGAGGTGCTATTCCAACTTCAATTTGTAGGTATGTGACACAGCCTCATCAAATGAACCATAAACCAAAGTTGTAGGCTTTTAATTAATGAAAATAAGGCAAATACACAAAATTGAGACTTTGAATACCTTCGAAACTATTATAGATAATGGTGTCAAATAAACTTTAGTTTAAAAGTTTGTGACATGCCAGATCTAATGCACTAAGAACCAAAGTTGTAGCATTTCAATTTATGCCAATTAGGCTAATACACAAAATTTAGATTATGTTCAACAATGGCAAAATGTAGCATTTTAAACTGTGCTCATTCTGAAGGCACCCAGATTTGCTGAAAAGCAAATCTTCTTTGTAGTGTTTAATTATTTTACGTCGTTACTATTCCTTTGAAACCCACGCAAAGCTGGTATTAAGACATGTTTGCTTAACAAGATGGATGCGTCTCCAAGTAAAATCAGAGGTAATTGGGTAACAGTAACCTCTCTGTGGCTCATATATCTGCATCAGGCTTTTGTGAAATAGCCTTCGATATTGAGGTGTCATTGTCTCGTTAACCTTGGCAGCATGTATGGCTACAATGAGGGGGCTCCACTTACATATATCAACATTCTACCTGTAAAGTGAAAATGGACCCAAGGTTCTACTTATTGCCCAGTTAGCGGACCAGTGCGATGTTTCCGCACTCTAAAGTTTGCCTCGGTGTTCAGATTTAAGAGGGTGGGAAAGGGATTTCCCGTACTGGGGCTTTTTATTTACCGTAACTGGCGTACTGAAAGCCCTCCTATTTTACGTACTTCGTACTATCCAAAATTTTGAAAGATTTTTATTTTCCGTACTACCTACTCTAGAAAAATAATTACCTGTACCAGCGTACTGACCCCCTCCCCCACCCCCCTTAATTTAAGCAAGGCTAGCACATCATGCACTGAAACGACAGAATATGTCTACCATTGTGACATGTATTTTCTGCAACTCGATTTACCATTTAAAGTTCAATTTTGTTCAAAGGTTAGGGGAGAAATTAAGTCATCCACTGGAGTTCGATTTACACTTGCTCAGTACTATAACGGGTGACAGAGTGTCAGATATTCACTACAAAATAGGTAAATAGACACTTTTCTCATCCTTGAACCACTATGGTCCCTCTCCGATAGAAGACGAACGCATTTTGGGCTGAAAAGCAACCTTTGGCAACGAGGCTATACTGTCCTACATTTCATAAAATACCCAACAAAGTATATGCATTCTGAAAGTATGAAGTCTGATGATCGAGTTCTTATACAAAGGAATGTTCAAGTAAAATGGGACGGTGGCAAGCAGGCACCTGCAAGTGACGTTTTATTTTAATTTCCTTCGGTTAATACATATCATAACCTCGAGCATCAGGGTTCCATGGATGAGTCATAATATATCCCTTTTCTGGTACTGGGTAAAACGCAGAGTAGTTTGCGCAGAGTGGCACTCTGCAAATTGCAGACTGGCCTCGCTCCCGAATGGAAAGCAGGTCTGTATATGTAGAAACTGTCACCATTTTTGGGCTGTATTCACACACAAATAAGAGCCGTGCACTAAAGACGGGTGACATTTGCAAGGGAAAATGTCAAAACAGCCTTGTGTTGAAGAGACAATCGCACTGTATGACCAATCTGCAGAGATCGATGGGCACCATATTCGATTTTGTTTACATCAGGGAGCATTCAGTTTTATATTATCCCTATTCACCCCGCGTCTCTTTACTCAGATTCATTATTTTTTTTATTAAGAATATATACTTTCATATTAAAGCTATGTAGTACCTAATAAATATATAATGTATGTATATGGATTTTTGTTGGAAACAAAGATTTTTATGCATTTTTCCTCATTTGATAATATAAATGACTTATGTAGGCCTTATGAAATATAAATATATAAAAATAAACGACCATCAATAAATTGTTATTCAGTACAAATAGTTTTTGCTTGGTAGAAGAACAACAACACAAAGTAAAAATTACATATTTAATAGCACCCGTCAGCACTTTTAAAGTCATGATACATCTTGTGTGTGTATTCGAATGTGACAATTTAAATCACAACTCAAACCCACATCAATGAAAACCTTTTTTTTTTTAATTGGGTCGGGGTAGTTTTGTTGCAGTTTTCCTCCTCTGTCAATAAAATTTTGGATTGATGATACATTTAGGCTGTTATTGACCAAATGTTTTCGTAATTTGATTGCTGTTACCATCGAAACTACATGTCATCAGTGACAATGACACGGAAATCACAGATGAAATAGATACCGCCAATGCTTTTAATAGTTATTAATATTGCAAATCAGCATTTACAGAGTGACGAAATTTAACAAATAGTTCACTCAAAGCTATAGGCCTATATTTTTAACGTTTACCTGCAGATAGCTCAGTTGATATACCACTTGTTGTGGTAGCACAGGTTGTTATATAATTATGCAATCGTTAAATAGTCTAGTTTGTGAAAAATCTCTCATGTAGTTATATTCCGGAAGTTCATATTAATACACGCCGTGTATTTAACATCTTCTCCATATATTCGCTGTCTGTTGTCCGATGGGGGTGGACTGGCAGTGCTGCGATGCTGCGCAAGTGCCTTCGCCTTCAGGGCCGCTTGTGTGGTGCATGGCAGCCGTCGTTGCGGTGTGCGGTTGGTCCGTTTTCCGATCGATTGCAGACAGCGATACTCAGCTTATCACCAACAGCTTAGTGTGTTATAGGTAGCCCCAACGATAGCGGGTTTTACATCCTTAATTGGGATCACCCTGACGTACATTTCTTTTTAACTATATATTTGCAACTACATTTTTACTGTGCTGTCATATATATATATATATATATATATATATATATATATATATATATATATATATATATATATATATATATATATATATATATTTGTGTGTGTGTGTGTGTGTGTGTGTGTGTGTTATGGAACACCGTTTCTTGTTTTATTCTTCAGAAGCAGCAGAAGAAGAAGAACAAAAACAACAACAACAACAACAACAACAACAACAACAACAACAACAACAACAAAAAGACGGCTTACACTGAATTTTAAAGTTTCTACAAAGAGCTTGAGAGTCATTTTGTCCACAAAGTTATTAATTCCCCACCGGGAATTTGTGAACGAAATTTCATGCAATGAAAACTCTCCACATAGAAGTCAAACTGCCTGCGGGGAGTTTAATACATATATAATCCCTGCAAGAAATTAAAATCTCTCTACAGAGTTTATTAATATTTGTAGGGTTGGCTTACCATGCGAGTATCTACAAAGGTGCGTCCGCAAAAATAGAAAGTGGACAGTCTCATAAAGTGAAAAACGTTTTCTGCATCGTAAGTTGTGTTCCGCTACGTTAAACCCGTTTGCATTTACTCATATTCGTCAAAGGTAGTTGAGGATAAGTTACTGATATACTGCCGTTAAAGCCACAAATCAGCAGCTGGCTAATAGAACTATTCATATTGGATGCAAGATGTAGGATTTAAGATGTAAAAGTGTGTCAATTACAACCACTATAAAACTAAAACCTTGGAGACTTTTTAATCTGCAAGTTGCTTTGCAAACTACAAATTGTATTTGTGTCTTTTTGTCCAGAACCACTTCCTAGTAGTTATTACCCTATTCCGCAGTCCGAACTCTTTACTCTCCATAAGCTAACCTGCCACTCTTTAACCTATATAAATATAGAAGTACTCTTGTCCATATTGCACACGTTCTTCAGTGGAATTTTGACATAGGCTGTATTAGCCCAAATAGGTTAAAGGGTCTGTACCGGGTAACTACTCAGAACATGTTTCGGAGCCTATACCCGTACATGTCTCTCGGAGTAGTGGCTCCTTGTCTAAGCTATATATTCAGCAAAGACAACCCACATAATAACGAATAAATATGAACATGGCAAATTATGAATTAGCGAAATAAGTTTTCTTTACAAATGCAAAGCTTCATAATGTAGGAAGAAAACCTGTCAAACAAAACCTAATTACTAAATTTGTATACTACAGGTTCAGATAAGAAAAAATAACTTACCTCTGAACCAGTATGTACCCTTTCTGGCTGGATAGCTTATCAAAACATAATTTTTTAACACGATTTTAATTACAATTAGGCAAACTGTTTACTGTCATCAGCCGCTGCTTGCTACCGATACCCCCGGGGGGTGGGGTTAAACTGACAAAAAAACATGTAAGCCTCAAATGTCTGAAAGTGAATACTAAAACAGAATGATGCCAAAAAATACAATTTAAGTAGCAAAACAGGCAAGAACTGTAAAATTGTTGTAGCCAATCTTTCAAATAATCTTTGGATATTAACAGCAAAATTTGCAGAGCAAGTCAGAAAAGACTGAAAGTTTATTAAGTCAAGAGAATGCAATCAAAATATAATATTTCTTAACCAGATATCAAGTACAATTAGCCAAGCTTGTAACTGTCGTGGGTAGCTGCTTGCTACCTATAGCCCCTGAGGGTTGACCTAACAGAAAACAAGCTAGCCTAAAATGTCTGAAAGGTGAATATTAGACAGAATTATGTCAAAAGGTAAATGAAGTAGCAAAACATGCAAATCTAAAGTCTCTAAAATTATTGAAGCCAAACTTTCTAACCATCTCTAGCAACTTTTTTTAAATATTTGATCAAAAGTACATCTTTGAATCCTCTTGACTCAAGTTTACTGTGAATAAATTTGGTTCTAGATGCAAAGAACTGAAATTAATAAAAAATACGACCAAATCTGACATTTTGTGACAGAAATGTATTATATCCAATTGTTTCCGAAATATTATTGTCGGGGTAAGGATAGTTAAAAACTTCAAAGTTAAACTCATCTGTTTTGTGATCGACTCTAATGCAAAACCTGTCATTAGTGACCTGAATATCCAAGTCCAGAAACACATGTCTGAAAACACCTGAATTGTTACCCTCCAAAGGGATATCTTTTGGGTGCATTTCTTAAGCAATTTCACTGATATTTTGTACATTTACACAAGCAATGTCATCGATATATCTTGCGTTGTTTGATAATTTTGTAGCCATTTGAAAGTCCCTTTTTATCAATTTATTCATATACTTAAATTCAAGCCAAGTTAAATATAAATCTGCCGGTAACGGGGAGTAGTTGCTACCCCTTGGAATGCCTTTTATTTGTTGAAAAACCAATGGTCCGCATTGAGCAATAGTATTATCCAAAAGAAATTTTATAGCATCTATCAAATTTCAACAGTGTAAGATTAAACATTACTGTTTGAATATTTATTTGGCGAACAATATGCTTTCTTTGCATATGAATTAATATTTATGTATGGTTTGCCATTATGTTTAAACATTTTGCTTATTAATTTTGAAAGAAAACTTTTGACCTCATCTATGGGTAGACTGGTGTACAGTGTAGAGAAATCAAAACATTTGATATTTTTTGCTTTTAAATCTTTGATTTTAGATACAAACTCAGAGGAATCGCTAATATTCCAAAAACAATTGATTTCACAGTTTCTAGAAATTGCATTACAGTATTTACGGAAATGATTCCTAATTGCAGTCAAACACAATGTTACTTCCTTTGATAATTGTTTTCTTGTACATTTTGAAGCACCAGCTATGAATCTAGATTTAAAAGGGTTTTAATGTAATTTGGGTACCAGAACAAAAGTGGAATAGAAGCGGCCTCTTCGAAATTTTTATATTCAAATTCCTTTTCATCTCATCTTTATGTGTATCTATCAAATTATCAATGGATTGTGTGTGTAATTTATACACGTCATTTCGTCTTGTGTCTAAAATATTATTTATACCAGTTCATTTTTCAAGACATCCAGATAATACTTTTTGCAGATGATCCCAAAATTGTTACCTGCCTTATCAATGCTAGTGATTAAAAATCTTTCTTGTAGTTCTTTGACTGCTTTTGAAACGTTAGGCTGTTTTAGATTAACCGTATTGAAATTCTTAATGTGGAATATCCATTAAATTTATGAAATTCCATTTTTTTCTTGCCCATTTCATACAGTAGGAATCAAATGCTTCACATGTATCCTAAAGAATACTGTCAATATTCAACGTAGGACATATCCCACATTTTGTAACTTTTTTCATTAATTCTTTTAAAACTGAATTTTGTATTATATCCAAATTACCTATACATACATGTTTGTGGTGTGCATCAACAAAATTAGATTATTTATTGTTAGACATAGTCATAATTTTGATTTGCTACGATATCCTCAAGAGTAATTGAAGCCAGAACTTTCTTGTAACTCATGATACCTTGTCCAATATTGTTGCTATATTTATAGGAAATAATGGGGGATCTTTCATTTTGCATTCCTTGGGGATCATGTAATGAACGAATTTCAATTTGAAAAGGGACTGAATGTTCAGTGAATCAATAATTTTGTGTTTGAAAGGAATGCTGCAAAACATTTGATCCAAATTTTTTCAATAGTTGTTGTGTAAGCACACACTTTTTCACAAAAAATTGCGGAAATGTGTGTTTTGAATAAGCAAGACTGAAATATTCATTGATTCTTGTTATGTCTCGAAATGATAGTGCTTTAAAAGCTATATGTAATTGATCAATGCCATTGGAGAAAGCCTGTAGTAAATTTTGGACCAGGTCTTTTGTATCCACATTCATAAATTTCCTGTTTTTTTAATTATTATGAAAAGGTGTTTGACTGCTATCGTGAGTTGCAAAGTCCAAATTCCTAACATCACCGAAGCCTAAAATTCTGTCATTGAGTCCAAAAAGAAAAGCTGAATTAAGTGTTTTGATCCAGAAATCTTCCATTGTTAATAGTTTTCTTGTGTTAACATGACTATCTTGGTCTAACAAATTTGGCTCTATGTAATCAATAATTTGTATCCGGCAATCCAAATGTGAATGTTCCTCAGAATTGAAATGGTTACGTAAACAAGTGTTAAATTTGTGATTTTTAATTGTAGTTTTATAACCACTAAATCTCTTTTTAACTGATTGAGTGGTTAGGCCCACATATTGTGATTTACATTTTATGCAGGATATCCAATAAATGATATTGGAAGATTCACAAGACAGCACCAATTTTTCCGATCGGGGGCTTCTCAATTTGAATTTTTTGTCAGTAACGTTACTGTGAAATTCTTTGTTCTTGATGAAATTTGACTTGCAGAATAGACAGTTACAATTTCCGTCAAAATATATTCCAAAATCAGCGCTCGAGGCTAACGATGAACCGTTTTCATTATTTTCTCAACGTTCATGATTGTTTTTTGGTTTTACAAGCAATGTAGAAAGCCCATGTTGCCATTAAGCTTTAATCATGTCCCTAAACATTATCCTGATCCATCCTTTATAAGTCCACCAAGTAACAAAATTAACAATAACAGTAACTGAACCAAGTCCAAAATGAGTGCTAGACTGAAGACGTTATCTAGAATTCCAGTATGCTTTGAAAATCATAAATCAGGTACCAGCCTGTACAGACCTATACACCAAGCATCAATGGCTAAAAGCGAACAGAATTGTATTTGTGTCTTTTCTTATTTAAAATATAAATTTTAAGTCCAGGAAACCATTATTCAGGGATTCTGCTGGGGAAGAGGGTTCCCTCACATATTTTATGTATTTCTCTGCCTTCCTATTATGCAATAAATTGATGCACTCCGGCACAACTTCCGGCAATTCAGTATTTTGTGTTGCATTGAACACACACCTCGTGTTAGACTGTAAAATGCCACGTATCTTTAAGGTAGCGGCCACATTTCGACTGCAGCGGCAATATGGTGACTCATCATAAAATGACTTTTTTCCATTTTCATGAAGCCCATTATCTAAACTTTGTGCTCACCAAAATTGACTTTAAAAAAATAAATATTTATAGGAGAAAAATGAAGAAAAACATCACTAACTTTTGGCTGTCAATTACACGTGCTTGGTCTGTTTGTTGAATTATGTTAATTAATCGCCAAGTTTAGATAGCACTCGGCCGCCGCCTCTGGCCCTGACAACGCGGAAATGCGGTGGACTATGACTAATGAGACAATGGGGCATCGCTTGAGTGAATTGACACTGCCACATGATATGATGACGAAAAGATGTTACTTCAACCCTACCTGTATCGACCGAGAAATTCTCTGTTCTTTTTGTTTATCTTATGGTCTATGATTGAAATAAAATAACTCTTGATGACCCGTTTTGACGATCGCCCTTTGTCAAAATGGCGGCTCGATCGACGGGCACGGAAGATTACAGCAAAGGCGGCCGAACGGAGGATTGCCCGAAAATCAGCATTCATCATGCAATAATAATACTATGAGCATTAAAATAATAAAAGTTTGCTGGTGTTCTGATCAGTTTGTTACGTGATGAGTAAACACAATTGGTGATCGGTGAATTTCAGTAAATGCAATGCTGCACGCAAGTTCCTTTAATGATATATCCTTTCATCTCAGGCGGCACTTCGTTGTCTGCGTGGTTCGTGTGTTGACATTCCAGGAAAACATTGCAGTGGTGGTCAAAACCTTATAATGGACACCTGTCGCAAATTATGTTGAAACTAATGGGTTCCCGGCATTTGTAAGACATTTCTTTGAAACTTTTGACTGGGGTGGGGTCTGTGTTTTCAGCAATAATACGACTCTACCCTCAGAAAGCAACCTCATAGGTGGATTACCGGCCCCTGATACGTTCATCAATCAGTGTAATAAAACAGTGCGGGCATTGACCTTACTTTCTTAGTCGTCTCATATACTGTACCCAGAAACCGTATAGTCCCTAGTCACTGCTTTCAGACTTAGAGAGTCAAGTAGGAAAGAATTATGTCAAAAACAAAGAGAGAATCAAAAGCAGGATGACGCCAGCGTCAGATTGCCGAGAGTGTAACAGTAACGGAGAGAGAGAGAGCTTGCGAACCAGATAACACAACTCGGGCAAGCTTTATTCTTTGTTTCCTTTTCAAGTATATAAATAACTGAATATTATCATCATGCTTTAAGCCTATAGAATGCCAATCATTTAAATTATTTATTGCTTGGACATTTTCATTAACCCAAATAAAACGTAGGTTTCGGGGGTATTGAGTGAGCAATAAGAACGTATAATTTACCAAAATCAGACGTATCCAAAGTCTTGCATTGGCTGGCTATTATGCTGACATTTATCAATATTGACCATGCTGTGTTGAAGTGCTTAGCTATAAAATTACAAAAACAACAAACAGCACCACCACCCCCCCCCCAAAAAAAAAACATGTCTCTGGTCAAACCAAGGCATATAGGCCCTACCCTGGAAAATTAGCATTGGAGATATATATGTATCTTTTATATATATATATATATATACAATGATATACTGCAGATTGGCCAAAGTCAAAACGAATGTAAATACAACAAAAATGAAAACACTTTTGGATGTAAATAAACTTTTTATAATACTGAAATACAAGATATTCACGGTTATTCATACCTTAGTGAAAAACGGTCTCCTTTTTCCCATTTCTAAAATATTATAGCCAGTGCAGCTTTTACATCAAAGTAATTGGTCTATAAATCCCCTCCCCCCCCCCCCCCCGGCATCTATCAAATCAACAATGGAAGAGAACTGGAGGTCAAATTACTTCACATGAAATTTGACAATGAGGACGGAGACTTTTGAAGAAAAGTTTTATTACTTATGTTCAATATCCAATTATCTTTGGTTGGTAACAATATCAAAAATGTTCTATAAAATTTGACAGAGAACACAAAGTGGTCCATCCCATTCTGCTCTATGCTCCAACTGAACAGCACCCTGCATCTAACAAAACTAATATGGATAATCTTTCTTCCTCGAACTCCCAAAACAGTATCAGAAAATAAAATGCTCAATTTTGTTTGATATACAAGTTACAACACGGGTAATGGTAATATGCGGAACGGAACCACCCGGAACCACTCGTTCCGGCAGTTCCGGCATATTATACGCCGGGACGGGCCCCCGCTTGTCCCTTGCGCTTTATTGGAGCGTATTTCGCCCTCCAAGACCTACCTCACACTTTTGTCTTTCTTGTCTGATAACGTAGAGTACTTGATGTATATAATAAAAGACATATACAAGGTAAATGCACATCACTCAATCGCCGGAACGGGAGGTCGGTCATATTGGCAAACCTCGTTGGGCACTGGGCAGCCAGGAGTTCAGCATACAAGAAACCTCAAAAGTAGTTCGTATTCACAAAAATGGTTGGGCTACATGTATCTGTTTATCCCTCCGTTATATTTAACAACAATAACTTACAAAAAAAAATTTGCTCATGTGATATGTCAAACTTGAACCGTAAAATTAACTCAACCTACAGATTCGGATGTCAATCAACATCCAAAATGGTGGACCTGTCGATCTTACGATCGAGCGATATGTGGTTAACCCGGTAGATTTTATTCAATACCTATTTAAAGCTGACCATACTTTCACAAAAGAAGGACGTAAGTGTAGGGAAGGTTTGAGAAGACCAAAGAGGGGAAGAAAAAGCGCGAAGGACACAGGAGCACCCGTTCCGTCATATATTTGCCGGAACGGCGTTCCGTTCCGCATATTACCATGACCCTTACAACACTGCTCCTTGTACATACGATGGAAAATATTTCCGTCCAAAATAATAAACACAAGACAAATTTGCTGTAAGCTTTCCAAAACACTGCATGGCCATGGCACTAACCATGGCGTAAATAAAGGCCTTTTGCTCTTTGATCCAACGTGATGAGAAGTGAGTGAGCAGAACATGCCAGCTGAGTGAACTTCTCCGTAAAACAAACATTTGAAATACACGAGGTCTTCACTTACAGCCGCCATATTTAAACACTGGTTGTTAGGGTCAAGGTTATCACACGTCAGGTCACGTGATTAATCCACTTACAATTCCCGTTTGAAGTCAGGCAGCCGCATGGGAAACCAGCCAGGTAAAACCAACAGCGTGGCTGCCTTTGGAGTCTTTGAGTTTTAAAACATGCTTTTTAACACAGAAAACATCAATATGTTTTACGAGCAAAACATCAAATGTGAGGTTTGCATGTGTACCATGTGTACTACAAAGTTGAGCCGGAGAAAACAAACCGTATTCCCGCTACAGACAATCATGTACGAAAACGGGCCATTCTACCTTTCATTGCGATTTACTCAGAAAACAATTTTCACAAGATCAATCAATTTTGTAAACAACATTTTAAAAAACCCAGTAGGTTTATCCTATCGAAATGAACAGATTTTGGATGGTAAATACCTAAGCTAGGAACCGTATCTGGGATTTTCCGTTCTAACTATTCCTTCCGTGACTTTTGAAGCGCTAAAAGTGACAGAATTGTAAGACTTTATGATGGCGATGAAAGAATTCAACAACATTTTCAATATTCATTCATTTCATGAACGGTAAGAACGGTTCCTGTGTATTGGTCAGTACTTAAATCCTGCATAGTTTTTAGACTTAATTGTCGAATATTTTTCCAGTAGGCGCTGCAAAAAGTGCTATCTGATACCCCCTAGGAAAATTACTCAGGACACCATCAAAACTCGTCACATTTATACAAAACCTGGTTCTTTCAAATCTAGACATCTGTACCATTAAAATAAGGTATAGTTTTCCGGGTGAAATGGCAAAAACGAATAAGTTATAAGGGGTTAAAGTCGCTAGTTCTATACGCGCGGTCGAAATATGGCCGCTACCTTAAAAGATTTTCTTATGTTTGTCTTTCAAAGTCATCTGATATAAAAGAAGGAAGTTCTGTAAATAGTTAGATACCGGTCCTGCAAACTAGGACACTGTAACTCAACTTGTGTTTTGGTGGCCATATTCAGTACGTAACATTGACCATGAACAGTGATCGTCAGCGCCAGGGTCCTTTCCGTAAAGCCTCGCCATGCGAATGCATCATGGTGCTTTTCTGGCCCGTTTTCCCAAGGAGGTTTTGTTTTTATAGCAGAAGTAGTGTCAGAGGTACAGAATTCACAACTAAAAAGTATGTTTTTCAAAATCACAGTTTATATTTTTATATACTATAGCCTTTTCAACGATCATACAGAAACTTACAACAATAAGACTGTGACAGCGTGCTGTCGGGCACTATTCCTGTTTTCACTGGAGTTTTGTGTACGGAATTAAAATATGCAAACATAATTTCAATTTCTACTGACAGATCTGTGTTATGAAAGAGCAGCTGTACCAACGTGTATGACATTTGTACTCCTTTATAAACACACCAACAGATCTGCTAACTAGCAAATATCTTTTTTTTTTTATTTAAATGTTTTGTAGGACCCTTTATCATGCATATTC
Organism: Hermodice carunculata; assembly: GCA_964020975.1. Lineage (NCBI taxonomy): Eukaryota > Metazoa > Annelida > Polychaeta > Eunicida > Amphinomidae > Hermodice > Hermodice carunculata. The sequence goes on along the minus strand of OZ026616.1, from coordinate 98,997,705 downwards.
ATCCTAAGACAATGTGGCAAAAAGGTCATTATATTATATATATGACTTGCCACAATAAAAGTAATTTGATCCACTTAAGGCCCAAATTGCGCACTGTGACAATGAGTCATCGATCCTTTCATACTTGTACACAGAAGTGACCCCGCCATCTGGCCCAACTAAATTGTCGACACATTCCTAATTAGCAATACAGGTCAAATTTATTCCAGTCTCCGCTCTTCAGTAAATTTAATTCAGAGTGAAAAAGAGCTGTCCTTTACCATAATTGGATCATCATATCGTGATATGTCACAGAGTCAACAGTGTCAGCAGCAGGTCAAGCCGTTCAAAAGACAAACGCTTTGTATGTTTTTTTTTTTCGGAATCAATTCAACTGAGCAAAGAGTCTCATCCCGTGCTAAATTACTAGCCTCCTTGACCGTTTCATTACTATTCACCAGATACGTCGAGCATCATTTAGGTCGGGGCATCGATATTTCACACAATTTCCCCCGAAAATAAGGGCAATGTGACGACTGTAGATGGATGGCCTAGACCAAATTTCCGAGATCGCTGAGTCATTTTGTTTTTCACTTAATGGCTCAGAAACTTTTTAGCTATACAGGGCTTTAATTTTGCAGATTACTATGACCCTTAGTGATGCACAAAGTTATACTGGTTGATTTTGATTTAAATACGATGATGATGGCCCCATAATACTTTTTCCCTCACACTTATTTTTTTGAAAATTTTATAATTAGCTGACGCCCGCAAATTTATATCAATATCGTCACTGCCATGCTATATTTTGCAAATCACAGCGTTCATACAATTATTGATGATAATGGTCTCCTACAGTTTTGTTCTTTGGATAATGCAGTTTTATTAGCTGTATATACTTTCTGTGTATTTGTGGGAACAATTCAAAGCCCGCTAGTCTCGTTGATAGGTAGGAATTTTACAAAAGTCCTTTGGAAAATCTCATGTCCTTTATTAATTTTACAGAATAGGACAACACAAGAATAATCCGGAATACACTGGTGCTTTATTGCAACCTTCTGCAGAATGAAATGGAGGACTATTATAAAAGGCATAATGTAATGTTCGTACACTAACGTTTAAAGTAGTGATTTCCTTGATATCTGCAAACAAGATGACTGTGATCTGCACAAATGACCTTGCATGCATAGACTAGGAATCTGTAACTTTAGGAAATAAAAAAGTCAAAGGTCACTCATATGCAGCCTTTGAATGTCCATAAATCATAATGTGTATACATTGCACATGTATTGGTGTATAGAAAATGACATCACAATTTATAAAACACAATTAATTATAAGTTAATCTAACAATGTATGACGCATTCAACGCAACAACAACTTCTTTGTATAAAAGCATAGCATTGGTTCAAGTTGGCATATAAACGGGAATACGGGACATTGCGGTGCAGCTAAGGCTGAATCATTCAACAAGAAAGTATCCATATGCACGCTTCGCTTCCTTTATGAAACAGGGCAAAATATGTTGCTCTTGTAAAACTATTACTTCCAATAAATTAAGTGTTTAAAAATCATTGTCATGTTCTAAAAACACTCTGACATTGATAAGAGAAGCATTTGTCACATGTTTTATTATAAGTATTCTTTATTCCGAAAAATGTTAGGGGTTCCCTTGATTTCTATCAGTATGCGTGTATCATGACAGCTGATCTTCGCCGTTGCAGAGTGATATGTTTAGAGACTTTGTCGGGTAATTGATGCGCATGCCCTGTTTTCTGTTCCACATCGGTCCTGGGTATCTCGAGTTCGAGAATTAATTAATAACCGTTTGCTTCATACTTGACGGGTTTTTCTCCGTTTGTCGATGTTTTTTTTTGGGGGGGGGGTTAAAAGTTGTCCATTGCAAAATGCAAACGTGTTAATCTCTTTTCGTCGATATGGCCATTCGATACATTATTACATAAAGCACTGAACGGTGTTGCATGTTAACTCACATATGTAACGAAACAAAAAATGATGTAACATTAACAAAACAGGACCTGAGATTAAACTGCAGTAGTTTTATGTATTTTCATTATAATAATATACCAGGCCTAACCAGTGGTTTTTCACAGCCGCGAAGAATATACAGAGCGTATGTAATGAACAGTTTTATTTTAAAACACTAAGATTGCTCACTCGTGCCAGCATCAAGGGCCCAATAACCTTTGAATATATCATACAAATGTTTTGAAAATATTTATTTGGACAAAAGCGATTGAGAAACAGACTTTGCCTACATAAATCCATCTTGCCAATTACTCTAACCTGCCAACAGAACACAATATTTATACATACGTTTCTGTCGCAATTAAAAGTCCCCATGACATATAGGCGTGACTGTGACGCGTTGTGGTAAAAGTATTGCAATAAGGCAATATTATACTCTGGAGCGGTAAACACCTTGGAAATAATGTGTCCACTATTATATTTTCCTGAACAGAACAGCAACTGAGTTGCAAATATGTTGTTATAGCACTTGTAGATTCCATATGACATCGAACATGTGGCTATAATTTAAATCCACAATCACCATCGTGCATGCAGCAATTCACGGGGAAGATGAAGAACCGCCAATTAAAAACTTCTTCGTGATATGCAGGCCAGCAGAGTTTATTGCTGTTAACGAAACATAATAATCGGTGAACTGATTGATATTTGTCAAAGTAATCTTTGGGTGTATTGTTTCCACCCACCGTAAGAGGTCGCTCCCTCCGATGACACTTCCAACTGAAATCTCGTACACAAATTCCGATGGTGAATCAAACATGTCAGACCATGCCAGATGACAGGTGATGTTGCTACTCCATATTTGTTGAAGGGTCGAGTCTTGAAAGTGAAAAAAGGACACAGACTTATGATGTTGTCAAATTTAGACATGGTGATACAAAAATAGCATTCATAATTCACAAACATGCAGTTAATATGTAATGGGTGTTGCCCAAAAATCCGAGCGAAGCTTGTCTCCAAGCGCGTATTCAGAAAGACTAGGAAGGGATTGCGAACGCCACACGGGTACCAAGGTGAAAACGAGGTGCACAACCATTCACTTCCGCACCAAGTTCACGAAACTTCGCAGCGCAAGCAAATCACTTAAAACACAGATTTCAATTGATGATTTATTTATTCCCGATTTTGTAAACGTGTTTTGTGCAGAATTCAATTCAATCAGTTTTAGTTCATTTAACTCAACCAATTGCCATGGGTCGTAGACGCGGCACCGCCAGGTTTGCGCAATACAACCAGCCAATGAACTCACTGGAAGTTGTGATCAGTTGGTTCTCATAGTTCGCTTGGTTAGTGGCAAATCAGAAGCAACAACTGATCGGAACACATCCAATAAGCACAGAGGGCACGCAATGGCGATTACCGATGACGGCAGCCATTACAAAGAAAATCCAAACCCAACCCCGGCAGGTCGCTGGCTTCGCCAGCTCGGTAATTCATACTTATACATACACGTTACCATAAAACCAACTTCACTCGGTAATATTTAAATTTGACACAGCATTGTTCAGGGATCAAACTAGTGATAGTTCTTCAGCCCAGTTCTGACTGTTTTCTGGCAGAATTGACAATTTGTGATCTGCCAGTCCTGTGGACTGACAGGACCTACTGGGAAATATTTTGTCACAAGATTGGATCAGATGACTTTCTTCAGTGTTTAAGGTGGAAGCTGTGAAGCTAGTGCGCACTGAGACTGGCAACTTTGCATCGCAATTACCCATTTAATTTTTTCACAAGTACATTAAACCTATATATTTTCTGATTACTACATATCCATAGATTTATATCCATAGAGTTTTTTGCATGATTGGAATTTTTTGAGATTTTATAGCATTATATCTGACATGGTAGGATTTTCAGATTTTTCGCACAGAAGTCACACAAAATTGTTTTTCTCCAGTTGAAATCAGAATAAATTAAAAATATATGTCCATGTCTAGGATCGAATTCAATGGTTAGTCCTGAATTAGTATAAATAAAAAGTTATAAAATTTTTAATTTAGTTCTTACAGGTTGTTCATTTTCCTTCTATAAATTGCTCCAAAAGTCATGAAAGGGGTTGTCAGAAAAAAAAAAATCCAGGAACCGTTCCTGGATATGATATTTTTCTTTTAATGTCCATTGATTTAAATATGATAGGGCAATTTGTACATTTGTGAGACGAGACACAAATTGCAGAGGTTGAGCAAAAAACAGTTCTGAGAAAATCGCATTGAAAGAAAAAGTTGCCAATTCTTACGCATTTATGGCTGTAATATGACACATACTCATTTCTTCTGTCCTGTGTTTTAATTATTGTGTGAAATAGACTTGTAGCTTTACCTCTGTGATGTTGTCATGAAACAAAAGTATATTTTGTGGCTTAAATCTCAACTTTTTTAACTTGGGAACACCACACTTGGCTTGTTCGGGTGTGGGTTCACATGTGGTTTTCCACATTTGGGGACCAGTAAGTTGATTGTGCTAATTTGTTTTTACATCAATAGAGAATTTCAAAGTAATCAGAACAATGGTAGTGATTAGGCTGAACAGGCCCATTCTTAGCTCCACGGCTAATGGTTTCCTGTGAGTGACCCTTGTCAATAGCTCAATTGGTTTCCAGCAGTCATGGACTAATGACTGTGCAAACAATCACATGGTTCATTATCATGCCCATGCAAACAAAGCCATGTGTCCGTCACTGTTTAAACTTTTCATTGTAAACAAAAGTTTAGAGATCAAGTATCTCATATAGATTTTATGTTCACACATCTGAGTTTTCGGGAGCATGTAGTTTAAGTATCAGACTATCCAAAAACATGAAAAAGTGATTAGAAGTTATTTAAAGGTGCGGCTTCAGACCTTCCACCTTAACAGTTCAACAATTTCAATTTTATCAAAAAATTTATAGCTAACATCGGCAGGGAAAATGTCATTACAGTTCGATTTTAATCAACGTAAGCTCATGGATTTATTGGGGGTATGGGACCGACCAGAGTCAGAAAGATTGACAAGTATCAAACAGTGTCAGTCCTGTGGACTGATTGGTTATTAAAACCCCTGTTGTTTAGACTCTGCTTCGATTACCTTACCAAACAGGCATCAGACCGATGAATTCTTTTCTCGTGGTGTTTTCCAAAGAGCTCGTTTCTCTCAAAGTTTGTAAAAATAATCGTCGTTGCGTATGTTATCAACGTGTTTCAATTTGTGGGAATATGTGCTTTTTATTCGTTTATCTTGTGATCTAACATTTTTGTTCATTTCACGCATGCACATGCATAAGCAAAAGTTCTATCTTACTGAGATTGTCTGGCAGATTAACACCACAGAGGCCATTGTTTCGCTCTAAAAATAGCGTGAGACGATTCGTACCTCTCTTTTCGGTGCTTCTCGTCATGTACCAAACCTCTGTGGGTTAAAGTTAAGGGGATGTTTAATAATGCTAATTCACGACCGAAATACAGAGTTCCAAGCTGCCGACTCTGAAGGGAATATACAAATGTTTCCAAATAAAAAGTTTCTGCAACTCTCGTGTTATCACGAAAGAAAAGACCAAACACACTTGTTTTAATTTTAGTTTTAAGGGCACGACAAAATTGCCTATTATTCTAATGTTGTGTTTTTCACATAAAATGGATAAGTAACTCACACGACACCCTTCACTACCGATCAAAGTTACATACTACACATGAACTTACTTTTAACAGTGGGTGTCTGGGTCTCTATAGTTATGTTCTGTGCCACAGAGTCACTCCACAAATCGATGAAGTTGCAAGCTTTCACCTGGACCTCATATGTGGCACCACTGACAAGTGTCAGATTTGTATAAACTGCATTTGTCTGATACACACGAACCCATTTGCCATCTAATATACCGGGCCCTCGCAAGTTTATCTGAAATGTACGGTGATGTATAGGGTAATCCCTTTTTTAGAAATAAAATAAACTGTCATTTTGTTAATGGAGAATACAGTGTATCAGGAACTTTAGGTCTCTGTCGGATCTTTGTCGGATATCGAGTAACTAACACGAGGACTGTTACAGTCCTGTGCTCAGCTGACCTTATATACACAGACTGAAGTGGTCCTGTGAACTTCAGTATGTTAAGGTCACCTTTTTTTAAACGGCGTGTTTACCAATTATAAAATAGAAGTCTTGAAAAATCATCCTTTTTAGTATTTGATCTTTGTACATTTGTTTATATGACCGTCTAAATGCACAATTTTGTTATTAAGGGGGTCTATAAGCCCTTCGAGGTTTCCATTAATCCCCTCCATATGGTTGACACTGTAGTAGTATCAATAGTACAGTTATTGTCTATATGTATTATGAATTTTGTTGTATGATTTGATTGTGAACATTGGTTGTATAATTTCATTGTGGAGAAATAAATAAAAAAAGACCATCATTATTGTTGTTGACACGAACATTGACCCCTTTTATTAAAAATCAGAATAGGACAGCAACACCATGTGGTGAATAGATTTGGTGGAGATCATGTGGTGATCACATGTGGTGGAGATCATGTCCACTTACATTTTCAATACGTCTGAAGAGGATCCAACTCACGGTTTCTGAGAAAAAGGCAAGAAATGTGAAAACATACAAAAACTTCTTTAAATAGCGAAACATAATTGCAGCGCTATCTGTTGAACACATTAAGGTCTATGGGTCCAGGGAAATATCCATACGCAATTTCAAACCAATTGACGGGGCGGTGTTGGAGAAGGTTCTTGAAGATTTTGCCAAAAAATGAAAAGAAGTCATAAAAATTCAAAAAATCATTGTAGTGTGGCATTTGAACACATTTAGTAAAGACCCATTCCCGTCACGTTTGAAATGAGCCTGTTTTACGATTTTAGAGAAGTCAGATGTGACTTATCATTGCAGTCCCCATTGACTTGCATTGTAATCAATGGGAATGTATCCATTAACCGATTAGCACCCAACCTGACACATTTGTTAACATCAGAGATATGGAATATCTTCACTTAGTGAACAACTCAGTGTGACCCTCCCACAAGCAACATTCCCATCAAGTTTCAGAAAAACATAGGGAGCAGTTTTTTCGAGAAGTCAAAAATGGTTTTAACATAAAAATTCGGCAAAAAGTAGACAAATTTTAGGGCTATCTGGTGAGCAAGTTAAGGTCTAGGGGCTCCAGAAGTGTCCCTGTGCAATGTCGAAGCAATTGGCTGGGCAGTTTTGGAGAAAATTGTTTTAAGATTTCGCCAAAAAGGAACCAAAAAATCATTTTAAAATCCAAAATAACTGGCTAATGACCATTTCAGTACAACTGGTAGTGACCCACCCAAGGTATATTTATACCAATTTGCAAGTGAATGCTGCTGACGGCTTTGTAGAAGTGGAAAAATTTGAACTGTGGATGGACAGAGGACTGACGATCCTATAAGTTCAGTTGACTTACAAGTCAGCTGAGCTAGAAAAATCCTTCAGGGCAGATGAAACTTTAAAATGTTGGCAAAATGATATAGGAATTTATTTTTGTCAAAAGCCTGAACAGACCTTCCAGTTGAATCAAATGTAATATGTTTTTCACTTGTCGTTTCCGAGCATTATTGCATTATCGGCCACATCAAGTCGTATACTATTACCTGTAATTGCGCGAGACCCTTGAGTAAGATTACACACACACACACACACGCACACACACACACACGCACACACACACACACACACGCGTTTAGTGTTAATGTGACAACACATGGACAAAATCTATTTTAATTAATTATTACCGCATAGTATTTTATACCAAATGGGTCATAGAACCCGTCCCATGCAACCCGTAAAGTGGTCGTATCCGACTGGTAGCCAGTTTTCATTGGATAAGCCCCAAATGTGGGCGTGGCAATATTGACGACCACAGATGCTGCTGACGATGCTTCTGTTACTATGGTTACGCCGTTAGATGACATGTGATTGGTGAAGCCTGCTGTATTACGGCAGCGAACAGTGGAGTAATATGTCCGTCCTCTTTGTGTTCCATTCGACAGGGTCATCTGCGCTGTGACGTTGTGGTCCGTTAGTAGTATATACTGTTGGGCCGATGTGGATCCTGGTGAAAGGCCTGTGAAGTTAACTTTCATTTTATATTCTATCGCAATTACACACGCGTGCAAGCTAAATTTACCTTTCTGTGCGGTCTAGAATTTCTAACAAAGCGGTACAGTCACGTGATTGAAATTCAACAAAGCCCAGGGACTTTCTGCAGAAAGCGGTCCCATGTGTGTGTGTGTCACTGTGTGTGGGGGTTTTTTTGGTTTTGTTTTTTTTCTTTGTGTGTGTTTGTTTGTTTGTTGTTTTTGTTTGTTTTGTTTTGTTTTGTTTTGTGTTTGGGTTTGTTTGTTTGTTTTTTGAAGTTTTATTTGTTAATGCATGTTTATTCTGTATGGGATAGAATGGGGTTTAACAATCTATATTTGGGGAGGTTTTACAATCAACAAAGCACGGCGGTGAGGGCACAGCAAGCGTCCCTGACCTTCTTACGGTTGGTTAAAGACTATTTACTGTGCCCTCATAGCCGGGCTTTGTTAATTTGCAAAGCCTCCCCAAATGAAGTAAACACCCCAATCATACACTTTTCGCTCATTTTACACCTGTTCCCTCCCATCACATTGTGCATGTGCACTATAATTTCCCGCTTAATGAACTGATTACATAAGCCAATAGCGTGCCAGGTAATCAAGAAAAAAAACTGCGCATCCGCAAGGCAGATGAAAAACTATTGTCTCTTCGGTAAAATCTATTTTAATGAACGACCAGAAAGTAATATTGTCATAAAAGAGTTTGTTACAAAAAGTATCGATTGAGTACACAAAATAGCTAAAAATGCAGAAGATACTCTATACAAAACTCCCCTTTTGACCTTGTGTTTCCGTCCCCTCCTTGTGCTGTTACTAAAACGAATGCAATGAAATGGAGACTTAAAAGCACAACAAAAGAACTCTGTGATAACGGCACAAAAAAGTAATGCTTGGTGTAGTTGGTAGCTTGCATTCCACGGCTGTATAATGGTCATGCAGGAAAACTGCGTAACTCACCAACGGCCCATTCACAATAATCTATCTCGCTCTCCAGGTCCTGGACAGAGAAGTGTACCATGATGACATCAGTGGTTTGAAACTTTATATCACCTAAAAGACATTAAGTTTGAGAAGCTACATTAACGCTTTAGTGCCAAGTCGGAGACTGAGTAAACAGCTTTTTCTGCACCCAAAGAGTCGTTGAAGAACGCGGTGCCTTAACCCTTTTTTGTCTTGGAAATATAGGCATACTGGCATTTGAATAAAAGACAACACAACAAAAATTATCATCTGTGATCATTATATGATTGTTGCTGAGGCTAGCACTGAGAGAGTTAAAAATGCTAACACATTATACGTCTTGTCTGTAGGTGTTAAATAATGTGCAGAGAGCCTGTTTTCCAACATTGAAATTACGATAAAGAAATAATAAAATAGAAAACAGAATTAAAATTAAATTTTCCTATTTCATGTGTTTGAATGATAGTTTGACATCTAATTGTTAATTATCCCTTGATATGTCAAACACCAACATGAAAAAACATTACCTTACAGTTCAAATTTTAAAAGACAACACCTTTCAGGGGTTGTTGTTGTTGTTGTTGTTTTTTGTTGTTGTTGTTCTGTTTTGTTTTTTTTTTTTTTTTTTTTTTTCCTTTTTCTTTTTTTTTTTGTTTTTTTTTTTTGTTTGCTTGTTTTTGTTTTTTGTTTGTTTTTTTTTTTTGTTTGTTTTTGTTTTGTTTACAATTGACATCGACTGATATCTGCCATAATATGGGCAATGTGAAGGGACATTATGTGGAATTACCCTGACCTGTCGTGGAATTACCATCCCACACAAAATTAAAAATTGGTGGCGTCAGATCTATAAGAATGGGATCGGAGTACACCACCGTCTTCAGCTCCGCGGCATTGGTAGCCACAACCGTGACGTGAACGTATGTCCCGTGAGTTACGTTAATATTTGAAGAAAACGCATGGCTTTGACGTCCCACTGATTTGTATCCCTGTAACTGCGTACCTCCCCGCACAGAGCCTTAAGATGGTAGAAAGTCGTTAAATGACAGTCCTGATTGCACAAGTGACTGCAAAGTCGACGTTATGGCAATGACGGGCTCAACAGTCTCCATAAATTCCATCCGTAAACGGCCTTAGGAGCCTCAAAATCCCATTTAAAATAGACAAACTTTCGTTTTGCTTTTAAAAAGAAACCACCCATGTGGTCCTATCTGTACCTCCTCACTATATTTCGGCAAAATGACTGAATAATGAAACTGGTGCTAATTTATATACATTATACAATTAACAATACGAGACCAGAGTCAAGTTTATGAATGTGAATATTGTCTTTAACAATTTCGAAAAACATAAAAGTCTGTTGTTGAATATACATCGAAGCTATCTGTCAAGTACGAGGATTTTTGGCATTAAATTGTTTTCATGCGTCTTTAATACTTTTAAATGTCGGCAAACTTTGTTGATAAATTACCTTTTCACTCTTGAAATCGTTTATTAAATGGTTGATTCCAACATAATACGCTTATTTCTGACGAGCTTTATGCTTACCTATCGCCCATGAAAAATCAATCACTGGACTTTCAGCATCTGATATATCCCACGATGCCTGAATCTGTGACCAGTCGTGCACAAACACGGTGTCCACGTGGACAGGACTCTGCTGTGCACCTCTTGTCGTCATGTTAACTGAACGCTCTCCTGCCTTACATTTCTGGACTTTGACGTTGTCCAAGGCTAGTTCAAATTATACGAAAGTCCACTTCACCGTCATTTTTTAAAACCCCGTAGAATGTGAAAAGCAGGACATACATCGAGAAGACATAGATATGATGGTACAAATACTGATTCGAGAGTGAAAAGCTGCACACATTTCCTAAGACATATTACATGTAATATCACATGGACATAAAACTGATCACATTGAAAATGACACAGTCGGACACACACGCTTGACAAGAACTATGCAGGAAACGAATACAAACTAGAAAAGAAGATTTGCTTCAAAAGCAATTTTGTGCGCTTTCAAATCTTGCATAAATTCAAATTTTAAAATCTTGACTTCTGTGTCTGTAGGCCGCACGTGCAACAGAGCATATGGAAATGGGAGAATGACACCAGTGGTCTTTTGAGTGTTGAATTCATGCACATAACACTTGAAATAAAGAATTTTACAGTACATTGCTCAATAATTTAATGCAAAGTAAGCCCTCAACAGGTCTTTAAAATATAAGTGTGACTAAAACTGTAGAGCAAACCTAAGAATTGAAGGAATGACGGGCACTTCTACCTCATTTATATTGTTCAAGTGTCAATCATGAGCATAAATTGATATGCTATAACTTTATTTGTGGTCCATTTGATGTGTCTATAGTGCAAACATATGAATTCAAGTTGAATTGCACCTCTATTTTTAATACTTTTGAAGATATTCAACATTTTAAAAAAATTCAAATACCCCTAATTTCCATACATTAACATTCGACAACTTTTGTATGTGGTTCACTTGATGTGCCTATAGCACAAACCTATGAATTGAAGTTGCCATGGTACCTTTACTTTTACTGCTTGTGAACACAGAAAATACTTTGTATAAATGATGATTGTGCAACTTTGTTTGTTGTCCATTTGATGTGCCTATTGCCCATACCTATGAATTAAAATTGAAACGGCACCTCTACTTTTAATACTTTTGAAGACATTAAACATGTACAGTTTCAAGTGACCCTACTCTTCATAATATTCAACATGTGGACTATTCCAAACGCTTAATTCCATTGCTATATCAATAACTGTGCAATATCTCGGTGATATGGTTTGCGAGAAAAACTCCGGACGAACTTGGCTGTAAAGAGAGAAAGACAGACAGACAGACAGACAGACAGACAGTGAGACAGACAGAAGAAAGAAAGAAAGAAAGAAAAAAAGAAAGAAAGAAAGAAAGAAAGAAAGAAAGAAAGAAAGAAAGAAAGAAAGAAAGAAAGAAAGAAAAACACTATATCTATGTTAGCACAGTAATGGTAACTAAACATTTGTAATTTTATTGGGAAATCTACCCCATCACCAAAATGGCACCGATGAAGCGGCATTAATTCCATGGTGTGTCCATGAGTATAGCTTAAGCTTTAAAAATATTATTGGTGTATGTGTAAGACGTCATTACGAAAACTTATATCAGACATCAACCAGAATACTGAATATCTAGAAATTTTCGCGTGTGGTTAATTTGCATAAACTTGTTTGTCCGTAAATAGAAAATATTTGCGTATTTTAATGTCGCGCAACATGGCTTGTCTACATACAACCTTACATTATGTCAATCAATTTTGGCGCATCCTATTTTCGCGCATCAAGTACTGGCGCGAAATTAAGGCGAGCGCGAACATTTCTGGAACTATAATAACCGCTTCTCCACTCTGTGTACTGCAGCTATTGACAAATATATTACGTCGCAAACATGTATGTACTGATCTTATTAAACATTATATCAGATTCGCAACCAGTATTTTAATATTTACCCGATCAGTACTCCTATATTAGAACTCAGACATCGATTGTTATGGGCTGTGTGTCAATAAACCTTCTGTTTTTCCAAGAGTAAGTCTTTTCTCTCTTTCTACTTCACATGCACTTACACAAAACACACACACACACACACAGTGTAAACTATTTTCTCTTCATGAATGAGTATTTTATGCGTTTTTATGTAAACATATACTCGTAACTATGCTTATTTCAATCTTGAAATCACTTCTGGTGTCTTTTAAGTGCAATCGCGAAAATAAGTAACAACAGCGCGCCCAGGAAACCTGCATCTAAACCATGATTGTTTTTCCCCTGGACGCTACTTGAATGAAGTCTCTCCGAAAAAAAAAATGAATCGGGAATCATTAATATTATTCAGACGAGCGTATGTTTTGCTACGATTAGGAGGCAAAGTGATAAGATACTGGTTATATTGAATAATGGAAAAAATAAAAGCAATGCAATTTGTTACGTACCAATTGCATTTCCCCTCTCAATTGTAGAAAATGTAACGGCTGACGTGTTGGCTTCCGCCACAAAGTAATACACATGTCGATGCCACGTCACTGGTTCAAGCTGCTCTTCAGCCACGTGATCATGTCTATATGGTCGCTTGTGAGAAACAAATGTGCGACTCATACCTGAAAAGAGTTTCCTAGTATTACAAGCAAATTGCTATTGGTTTTAATCAAATATAAAAAATAAATCTTATGACGTAGGTTTTTTTATATGTTTGAAGTACTTTACAAAACGCGCAACAAAAGTCTCACATTAAAAGTGGACGTTGTGCAACAAAAATGTTCGAGAAACATAATATGGAGTGTGATTTATAAACATGATTTTAATGTCACTTTCGTGCCATTCTTACCTGCTATCTGTACACGCCCGTGCAAAGCCAGCGATGGACGGGATGGTGTGGAAACGTGACTGACAGAGAACTCCAAGCGATACTTTTGACCTTGTTCCATACTGACATTTTGAGAAATTGTTCCATGCAGAACAAGGTAACCTTGACCATCAAATGCTATATGTGCATCCACTGTGATCACGGTGGCTAAAGTACTTTTCCCAAGCGTCCACATGGCTGGTTCGTACTGTGACCTGCTGTTAGTTATATTTTGCAGCATTTTAGACCACTGTGGTTTCATAATGGCTGCCCCTCCAATCTCAAATGATGGATTCGAAAGTACATTGTCTCCAAGATTCAGATTTGTCATGCTTACAGGCGGTGAGGTGTCAATAGTGAGGCCATTAGACACCGATATACTTGATCGTAAACCTGCAGCATCCTCAACGTACACTTTACTGTAAATCGTATCGCCTGGAAAAATATTTCACCTTACATCAAAAAATAAACATTACCTCAGATAACCAAGTAATTGGTGGCTTAACAACCAACAAAATCAGTGGTAAGCATAATTCACTGTCCATAATTGTCATCATCTTCACTTTTGAACAAAACAGTCATGTATCTTTTAGAGCCACCTTAGCCCCATAATGATGTGCATGGGCATTTTCACATCTATAGTATGGCTATGGGATGCCTTATTCTAGTATTTACTTTCCCAATGTCTTAGTTTTTTTCAAAGTTTGATGGCTGAAATTTTCGGACGTAGCATTTCTGACCAAAACCATTTCATTCTTGCCCGCTCCTCCTACGAATGTTTTGAAAGTGAAAATGATGGCAATAATAATAATAATAATAATAATAATAATAATAATAATAATAATAATAATAATAATAATAATAATAATAATAATAGTAATAGTAATAATAATAATAATAATAATAATAATAATAATAATAATAATAATAATAATAATAATAATAATAATAATAATAATTGAACATCTTTATACTGGATAGCCCGTTCAGCCTATGGCTGTTCTTCCACAGGGTCCAGCAGGCAAGATCTTAGCCCAATTATCCCGAAATTAATGTAGGAGGAAACCGGAGATCCCGGAGAGAACCTACGGTACTCAGCAGGTGTTTGGAAACCTTGCCACATCACAGTTTGGACCACCCTCCAATATAAATGTGTATGTGTGTATGTATGTATGCATGAATGTATGTATGTATGTATGTATGTATGTATGTTTGTTTGTATGTATGTATATACGTTTATTTATTTATACATATACATACACACACACACACATATATATATATATACATGAAACGATAAGTTCCAGCAGTAAATATACATTATGTAAATGTGAATGTGTGAAACACGAGCAAAGTTATACCTCAACAAGAAAACTGGAAATCCACGCCTTCACTCTGATCAGTATATATACATGACGGTTGTGATAATTTCGGCTAGAGTGAGCATACTTACCTCTCGACCACCACTGCCTATACCTCTGTGTCTAGGCCACAACGCCCGACACAATGTATTTGGGACTCAGCTGTTCTGAAAAAGACCTGGCAGTTCCGGTGGCACCGCGACTCAGTTCCTGTGAAACGGGGGGGGGGGGTGACTTCCACTGCAGATGGGCCCTATTTTTCCTTCCTACTTGTCATTGCTCGGTGGATGTCACGTTTAGAGTGAACCTGGGGAGGTCGGGTGGGCCTCTCTGGTGATTGAAAGGTGAGTATATTCCCTAATACCGAAATTGCTGAAACTTTCACTTATTTGTTGCGTAACACTACCTCTCGACCACCACTGCCAATATACAAATGGATTGGTAGGAGGGAGTAACGAAATACATACTGACACAACAACCATACACAGTATAGGGGGACTATTTGTCATGGGGCAACACCTGTAGGAAAAACTCTCAGAGGTCCGTGGAGAAAACTGTCACAGGTCTGTAGCGAAAACTCTCAGAGGTCTGTGGATGTAAAGCCAACAAAAGAAGAATTCAAGAGCTGCTGTTTATATCCACAATTTGGGTACAGGTGATCTCACAAGACCAGTGAGCTGCAAAAAACATGGCAGAAACGGGGGGGGGGTCATATGGTTCCATAAGGTAGTGTCATGCTCCACGGGTCTGCCAGCTAGTGGCCTAGTGGCTCCTGGAAACATCCCTCCGATACAAGTCCGAGACAAGATCCAGGCCTGTTCTGGGTAGGCTGACCTATATTACCTTGTGAGTCAATGGACATTGTAATGCTGATTCACATTTTTGACTTCTCCTCCAAAACTGGCAACCAGATTTACCTCAAACTTGCTGCAATGTACCTGGATTGGGTCTCTGCCAAGTTTGTTCTAATGGGCACAGTCTGATATCTTTGGACCTCAAGGATGCATTCCCATGGCTGGGACTTCACGGAGGTATCTGCCCTCTTGCATTCACGGGCCAGATTTACCAGTTCAGGGTGCTTCCGTTTGGCCCGGCTACAGCACCTCTGGTGCTCACCCAGTCTGTGCAAGCGGTAGCTGTGCACCTTCACCAGAGTGCAGTGCATATTCATGTGTACCTGGACAACTGGCTGATATTGGGGCTACAGCACCTGGATTCGCTGCACCGTGAATGCCCATTGACTCACAAAGTAATTATTTGGAAAGGAGCATTTAACGATAAGTACCGGAATTGGAAAAAAAATCGTTAAAAATCATGAATCTATAGCTGTGCCACATAGTGAAAAGCTTTGTTTGACCTTTTGAGAAGGAACATAGCCACCAAGTTTTTCGCTTAAACTGAGTGACGGTTCTAGAGAAAAAGCTGAAAATAGCAAAAAGACACAAAAAAATCATTAAAAAAAATAAAAAATGCAGTGCCACATGGTTAACAAATTAGGAACTAAAAGTCCCTAGGAGGGCTCCTGTGGAGAGGAAAAAATTTAGAAGATTTGCCCCATAAAAGAACCAAAAACATCATAAAAAATTACAAGGATCACTGGAGTGTGACCATTGTATAAAATTTATAGAGACCCATCCAAGGTATATTGCCACCAAGTTTGAAGTGAATTGGTTGACGGTTTCAGAAAAGAAGTTGAAAATGTAAAATGCTGACGACGGATGGATGGAGGACCTCAAGAGAAGTTCAGCTGACTTGTCAGTAGGCTAAAAATTCATAAAAAATCCAAAAATCACTGGAGCATGACTATTTGAAGAAACTTAGCAGAGCCTTACCCAAAGTACATTGCCACCAACTTTTAAATGAATCTGGCGAATGGGTTTAAAGAAAAAGTCGAAAATGTGACTTGTGAATGGATGGACGACTGGCGACGGATGAAGAATGGTGGCATGAGCTCTGCTGGCTGACAAGTCAGCTGAGCTAAAAAAGCAGTTTTGCGCCAAGAACAGCCTTAATTCCACAATTCTCAGAGGATCAGTAGGTCAAATATAGGCCGTCCCTATCTTGACAGAGCACAGGTGAGCTCAGAAAATAAATTCAGCAAGAGAAGTAGGGAACAGAGCACTGAAACAATTATTCCGGACCAAGGTCAACGAAGCTCCGAACTTCTAGAGCAAGTCATGGTGCCCGAAGAGGAAGGAAGAATAGGGGCGCATGCGCACTGAAAGGCACCTCCTCCCCCGTTTTTACAGGAACCGAGTGGTGGCGCTACCAGGAGCGCCAAGTCTTTTTCAAGTTGACAAGTTAGTTGACAAGTTTATTGCAATCCAAGATCAGTACATGACTGTTGAGGTATGGATGCCATAACAATTAAAATTATATGACCAAGTCATTTAAAGAGTAAAAACCAGATGATTATGGGTAGATGAGAGGTGCACAAGGTGAATTAAAAGATAGTAAATCAAGAACCCTAAAAATCAATTACATTGAGTTTATAAGACATTACGATCAGTCGAGAGCAAAAAGTCTGATAAAACAATCAGTGATAAAAAAAGGTCATTGATCAGAAAGGCTCTACGTGATCAAAAATGAATTGTATACAACTTTTTTAAAGCTAAACAGAGATTCTGAATCCCGGACATGCTGAGGTAGTTCATTCCAAAATTTGGTACCAATAAAAGAAAGAGTTTTAGGGGAAGACCTTGCCTGGAAAAATTTTGAGGAAGTGGATGCTCTTGTTTGATAAGAATGGACTTCGGTCACCGGAGTAAAGATATTTTGTAAATAAGGTGGGACTTCGTTATTAACCATTTTCCAAAGAAAAATACAGAGATTGTAGAACAATCTCTGTTTGACACTCAACCATTTCAGGGTCCTCAGCATGTCGAGGATGTGCGTCCTATGGTGACATTGTAATATTATTCTCATTGCCCTGTTCTGTAGTCGTTGGAGGCGTACAATGTCCGCTTTCTTCAGATTGCTACCCCAGACTGTGCTACAAAAATCAAAATGAGGTAACACCAAGGTGTTGTACAGGGTAATTTTGGAGTCTGCACAAAGAAAATTTGCAGCTCTGCTAAAAATACCAAGAGCTCTCTTTATTTTTGTAACTACCTCATCAACCTGCTTATCAAATTTCACTTCCTGATCAAGCGTTACACCCAAGTACTTACAAGCCTCTGATTGGGAGATAGCTTGATCATTGAGTGATAGATCAAGGGTTGAGTTGATGGAATTTCTCTTGTGATTGCTGCAAATGAGCATACAAGTTGTTTTTCCAAGGTGGAGACTTAATTTATTTGCATGCAACCAGTCAGCTACTTGGATCAGCTCTTGTTGTAATACAGTGGAGACAACATCTTTGGATTTGTCAGCATAATAAAACAGAGTGTCATCTGCATATAAATTGACTTTAGATTTTTTGAGGGAGACACTTAGATCATTTACATAAAGAATAAACAAGAGGGGGCCAAGAATTGACCCTTGGGGAACGCCAGTACCAATCGCCATGGGTTGGGACAAGTTTCCATTGACACAAGCAATCTGTTTCCGGTCAGAAAGGTAACTCTTGAACCAATGAAAACTTGTCCCTTTGAATCCATAATGTTCAAGCTTTGCAAGAAGGATATTGTGATTAACTGTGTCGAAAGCTTTTTTCAAATCTAAGGTAACAAGGCCAGTTATATTTCCGAATTGAATTTCATCAAATAAGGATTCAGTTAATCTATGAACACTAGTCTTTAGTTTCAGAACAATTGAGTCTCAACTCAATTGTGTCGGGCATTGTGACCCAGACACAGAGGGCTGTCAATGGTAATCGAGAGGTAACGTTACGTTTGTAATGTGTGTGTTTGCGTGCGTGCGTGTGCACGTGAGTGTGTGTAATATCATATACCTAGTCTGTCAAGGTACAAAATATTCGCAACCGTACAACAGAAGACGATAGAACCTACAGCAATTTTTACGATAAAAAGTATATTGACAGTTCTTCATACTTACCAGATACAAGAGTGTTTTGGGGGACTTTAAATCTTCCGGACAACCCAAGTCCCATTCTTTGACAAGAAGCACTTGATAAAGAACTGGTGGATACTTGATCCCAGCAGAAAGTGTGACTGTTGACGAATGAATGCAAGTCACAGAAATCGTGCCATGTTGCTGATACGCTGTCTGTGAAGTTTTGATAATTGGTATCTGTGTACCCTACAAATTTTTTGAAGAAAGTGAATATGAACTAGAACGTACATCTAACTGTGAATGTATTGAGTAAAGAAATGACACAAAAGAACGTACAGAAGATGTAAATGTTTCATTTTACTGTAAAATAGGCACTCTTGTAACTTTTCACATACTGGATACTTGACTTTGAATACTTCAAGAGTATAATCAATTTTTGTTTTCAGCACTAGTTACAAAGCCTATATTTTCTCACATTATGCATGTGGGCTACTGGATTAATCCTATGCGGATCGAGGCAGCAGCTTTGACGCACTTTAGGCAAAATCTTTCCAAAATGTACAGAGGAAAGCCGGTGTCTTGTGGGAGATTATTGCCCATCACATGATAGCAAAAATTAGATCGAAGTTAGAACAAGGGATAATTATAATGTCCAACAATCTATGGTCATTCTTGAAGGCAAAAAGTTACATGCTGGTACGCCATCTGTAGGAATCTAAGGGCTAAGACGTCGGTACCTGATCCGTCACTAACCACCCCCGCAGTGGGTTGTAACACGTCCACCTTGACGCCGTTTGAATGTTCGAGTCTGCGCAGGTCCGCCTCGTTTGTGACCCTAACGTTGGTGTAATATGTTATACCAGGGGTCAGACGGAGACCAATAAATTTTGCTGACTCCGTTCCTTTGGAGAATATATGTGAACCGAAAGGAATTATATCTTCACCTGGTGCAGGGAAAGCGAAATTTCAGTTAATTGGATACGAACGCAATGTCCAACAAGCGATTTCATGTCATGATGGATCATATTTCTAGTAAAACGTAGAAGAAACAAATAAACTGATATCATATCTGTCTGAATGATGTACAGAGTCAGGTCCTGGTCAATGATTTGTTTACATATTTACAGCAGAATCTTCAATCAAGACCACCTCCTAAAAGAAAACCTTTTCTATATTAAAAGACCACCAATTTACAAACCCGTTTTGCTTGAACCTTAATTTATATCCCAATTAAGACCCCTCCTCTGCAAAGACCACATTTTTCAGTCCCTTGGGTGGTCTTAATAGGGAGATCACACTGTATTTATTTATATGTTTTGCAATATTTCAATACTGCTTTACAAATCATACCTCATTTCATATGACACATTACTATCGAGTATAGATATTGCTGTCAATGTGGTTTTACTTTTTCTTCTTGATACACACAAAATACTTGTATAATTTTCGCTAGTTGAAGACATCTCTTGAAAAACTTTTCCCATCTTTATAATACCCCATTGGCAAAATGTAGTGTAAGTATAATTGTGACAAGTCACATGGGGCCAGTGTTGTTCTGGGTTGGTTATCATGCATAACAAGCTAGGGAGAGCTAATACATTATCGCTATAACCCCTTAAAGAACAACTCTGTCGGACATCTACTCCTACGATATTATACTAACTTTGTTTTCTGCTTTAATTCTAGATATTTTTTATTCAAACTTTCTGGTCTATATTTAAGCCATAAGCCGCCCTGTATTTCATCACTGATTGGAAATCAGTGCTGCCACCAAGCAACATATGCCTGACCAAACATCGTGCAACAAACAATTCTAAACAATAAACTTCAGTACTCAAGAAATAAGAAGTTAGCCCTTCCTGGTTAGAACAAGATTAAGTCAACGGCTTTGCCCAGAGCAGATGATGCACAATGTGTCCAACCTTCGCCCGAGAAAGCTCTCGATGGACAGCAATTTAGCCTTATAACTCTCATCTGCACTTCTCAAAATACTTGCCATAAAAAAAATCAACAGACATTTTACATCTGGGCGGGGAAATAACATACCTCCTGGGAAGCTGCTAAGAGACACATCGAACCGTTTTACAGGAGCTATTAAACTATGTTGGGAAAATCTGTTTTTCCATGAGACCGACAAGGTGGACGTTTCCGTGATAAAATCTGTATCTTGAGTTCCGTTGTTGTACCGT
This sequence comes from Hermodice carunculata, assembly GCA_964020975.1. Lineage (NCBI taxonomy): Eukaryota > Metazoa > Annelida > Polychaeta > Eunicida > Amphinomidae > Hermodice > Hermodice carunculata. The sequence goes on along the minus strand of OZ026616.1, from coordinate 98,976,729 downwards.
AAATCGACAACCTGTTGAACATTCATTTAAGCATGCTACTGTGACAACAAAGGCAAAGATATACGTGCTACTGTGACAACAAAGGCATAGATATACATGCTACTATCACAACAAAGGCATAGATATACATGCTACTGTCACAACAAAGGCATAGATATACATGCTACTGTCACAACAAAGGCATAGATGTACATGCTACTTGTTTTTGCAAAGGTCACAGTTGCATCTTTGCTGTTATTGTTCACATGAACTGTATTTATCATGGATGGTCATACTATGCTTTTCAAGTGTGTAACCTCCTTTTTTCTCATTAAACGTGTATTTTGCAAGAAGCCCTATTTATATTACCGGCTCCTTAATTATGAAGATCAAATACACACATTCTTATTTTGCGCACGTTTGTTTTATAGTTGTATCAGATACATAACAAGCCATTAGTGACGATGAGATAGCAATATGAATAAAATATGGTGTCGCCAATTGTTCCAACCATCGACCCATTGAAGTCACTTTAGCTTGTGAAAGCAGTGAAAATGTGGAAATGCCAAACTTACCTTGGTCAATCAAAGTGTGCAAGTAAAATGATACCAAACCACAACAGCAACCACTTATTTCAAAATGTTGGTTTTAACGTAGTTTAGAGTATTCATACATGAATATGTAGTTGGGAACAGGGGCGAACACATACCTGTCCAGTCATAACCCCATGAGGTGGGAGTCTCCCACTTTTTCACCCATTTTCTTTTTTATTTATGTGCAAAATTTTGCAAATTTGGCAGAATCTCCCCCATGAAAATTTAGTATTTTCTATTATATTCTTTGTTGAAATACAAATCCCCCCATGGATTTTTCATATTTACAAAAATCTCCCTATTTTGAAGTGTGGAATGGTGACAGGTATGCATACATAAAATGTTCTCTTCTCCTGCAAAGTTTAACTTTATTGAAATTTCACGATAAACAAGCGATCTTATGGTACGATAACACACAAGTTGAGTCCTAAGTACACACACGATTGCATGAACAGAAGGTTTGTCTGTCCATCCAAGCCTGGACACTTCATGGAGATTTGGGGGGGGGGGTGGTGTTCAACCCACAGTTGTTAGAATAACGTTACCTGTCGAAATTGCAATGTTTGGTGTTTAAAAAAAAAAAATAAATTTTGACAGGCAGAGTCGGAGCTAGTGCCTTCATGTGTTAAACGACAATCAATGGGGGGTATTTTTCTTCAAGTGGAATGGAGGGCGGGTTACAGACGCTGCCCGCATGGATCCGGGTCTGAACACTGCTGGGTGATCGAGACCTCACCCGTGAAAGCTGGCTAGCTTTTGCGAATCTACCGCTCCAAGACACCTCGTAGCCTTGATGCGCCGTGAAAGCTAGCTAGCTTTCATGTCATTTACCAAGCCATGATCCAGACCTCACTGTTCTGTCTTGAGTGCGAGATACTTTTCACGCGTGAAAATTACCTCGCTTCCTGAGCATGAGCACTTGAGAGCTTAAGTAACCTGGTTCTCACTGACTTCCCTTTTTGCCTGTCTAAAACCTTAGTGCCTGCGGAATATTATACGGTATTTTCTCTTCATGGATGAATTGTTCAAATTGCTCCTGTTCAATGGGTTATTCTGCGCTATTAGTTTTTAGACATGTGTTGCAATTGCAAACAATTTCATTAATACAGCTTTAATTCAGTTTTTTGTTAAGCCATTCTAGCGGCCAGTAAGCCATTCCATTGGATACTATGGTGAGGATCTGGCTCAGCGAGGTACGTTTTACGGCGAGGTATGTCTCGAAGGGAGCTGAGTGCTTGAGGGCGAGGCAAGTTTCACGCGTGAAGAAGACCTCGCCGACGCGGAAGCTTTAAAACCGCTTGCGAGGTCTGGAGAGAGAGGCCGCTATTATGCTGCAACATTTATGACTGCTAGAGCCATTCTTGTATCCTTTAACAGTGCTTCAGCGGTGAGCGAGCTCTATTGGCAGTATTGCATCTTTAACGCTTAGAGGGGATTAAGCATTTACAGGTGTGGTGCTACTTTTTTTCCTTAACACTAAGCGACAAACTTTACACTCAGCGTTACCGGTAAAATTGAACAGCTAGCGTTGTTTTAACACTTACGGGTTGTTAAAGGTCGCTGTAAAATACAAGACACAAAAATGATTAATAAACTACCGTTTCTTGCATTTTCCTACCACGGTCTGACAAATCTACAAACAGAGGTCACCTGTGCGCCTTTGTTGATCGGAGGATGAATCGGATCAGGCGTTACGCCGTCGGATCTGAAGATTGCATACGTGTTGTCGTCATACCAGCCCCGCACAAAGAACACATACTTCACTCTGGGTTCCAGGCAGTAATTTATAACTAGAATGTACATAACATAGTGTAAAAACTAACAATGGGACTGCCATTATTTGTGCCTCAGAGTTACAGTCTTTGAAATACAAATGGTTAATTTGTATTTTATGTTAATGGTGAACAGTACCGTGTATATACATGAAAAGAATCGAAATTGGTTCTGCTTTCGGTGAATTTATAACTCAAAAGCCTTAAATTATCTTTTTATCAAATACATTTTGTCTCGACATTTTATTCATAATATGATGAGACATCATTTCAGCTTTAAGCAATTCTCTCCCATTCTATGCCACTCATTTATTGCAATACGGAGGTAGCAATTGATCCAACAAAGTTTCAAAGAGAAATCATGGCCCTTTGGTTGATCAGCCCCACCACCCTGGTTTACTATCTTTTACCAAAGCAGAACTTTTACATACATTACTTATGGGAACACCGCATCGGCATAAGAGCAAATGGTTAATGTAATGACCATATCGGGCATATACGTTGTCTGTCTCACCACCCATTCGGCTTGTTTGGCGGCAGGGTCTTAACACAAAAATATGCATTGGTTTAAACATATTTTTATTTCTGTAAGGATACAATTGGGAAACAGGGCAAAGCCCTATATAAATCCCTCTTGCGTAAACATACATTAGCATGCAACTTAATGGTCTACATAAAGCATACATAAAGTTTTACATTTTGCACATGTTTTATGTTAATACTAACCTTTGCTTTTGTACTGTGCGATGTTGACGTGGGCATACGTCTTCAGACCCACGTCATACCACACTCTTTGGAAGGCCTGATTGAAGACTCCCACCGGTTTTGTGTTGCTGGCATATCCAACACTGTACTCGTATCTGTAAAACAAATTTACAACTAGGGGTACACTCCTTGCCATTTTATTTGACAGATTTAGCCCAGGGAAGCTGGCTTACTCCCCATAATGTAATCTGGAAACTAAAATCAATTTCCCTATCAACTAGTTTGTTTGTTTGTTTGTTTGTTTGTTTGTTTGTTTGTTTGTTTGTTTGTTTGTTTGTTTGTTTTGTGTGTGCGGGTTTTTTTGTTTGTTTTTTTTTCTTAATTTGTATTGTCTTTTACTTTATTTGCTTTCAAATGAGGTATACTTATGGTTCAACAGATAAACAGTATGTTTTAGGAAGGAGACCTACATACACTTATGTATGATAAAAAAATGTAATGAAACTTCTTTTTATATAGCAATATGAATCACGAAGGCGTCATGGTAAAGAGCGTACCTGACAAAAGATTTTCCTTTGGGTTTTACAGTCCAAGAAGCTGCCATGGAGCAAGTATATGGCGAGAAATCTATGTCGCCTGCAAGATGTGTGGCATCAATCACGTCAACAACGTCCAGCTCACTGTTCGGGTTCACTGATAACAGTAAGAAAAAAAAAGAGTGGGGTATTCAAAGCTAAACTTTTCTGCAACACATTGCACCGTAACCTGGTCTTATCTATTCCATGATTTAAGGTCTCTACCAAAAGAGTATGTTTGTCTGTATCTGTCTTTTACATGCACTGACACAGAGAGCCATTCCCAAGCAAAATGCAACGTACTTCAATATAACTGCCTACGTTTGATCAAATACTACAAATCGCTAGTTGCCAACTTCTTTTCTCAAAAACATTTTCACAACCAAATGACTTGAAGTGTTTACACGTATGTACATGTTTCAATTTGTTGTATAAAACTCACCAACTGTTACATCTTTACACGTCTTGCTATTGGTCAGATCACACCTCTGATGCTCAGGTGCACAGACACAGTCTCCAAGACAACTGTGTGCTTGACAACGTCGATATACTGTCAACAGACCACCAGGTGTCGCATAAAATGCCTGATGTACCACATGACTTTCAAGTCCTACCTGGTAGGATAAAGTATATGATACTGTGACTTTCAAATCCCACCTCATAGGACAAAACGTACAATATAATTCACATATGAATATACTTATTACTGTCATGTAATTAAAAATTACCACAACTCTGTATAACGTATGCAATATTTATACAAGTCAGCATACCTTGTTTTTAGCCCATACTGCAACGTATAATGTGTCACCAGCTTTGACAGAAGACACGAGTTTTATGCTATTTCTCTGCACTACACCTTCATCCTTGTGATTTGTCCCCGTTTGATGCACAAATCGTTTTGGAGTAACCTGTAGAACAGTTATAGGCATTAGTCAGTGCTGTTGAGGAATGCCCCTCACTTTCACACAGCAGAATGGAAACGTTGCATTGGATTAATGGACTTAGGATGTATGATATAATATAACCAACAAAGCTCTGCATTTGATGAATGGATCAGTTTACATACCCGGGAATCTCATTTTGGTGATGACATATTTGTAATGACATTCACACATGTTTGTGGAAGCTGAGTATTGTTCCAGATTCACGGTTTCCTTAACTCATTCCATATCAGTCCCTGATTTTTCCGTATATTTACTTAGATTTAAGACGACAATTGCACATTTAAATTCTTCATAAAAAGAGCATTCGTTCAAGTACCAATATGCCTATAGTATTAAGTCAGTTGTTCTGGCACTGACCAAGACCTGTGACCATAGTATGGAGTGAGTTAAGCAACTGTCACAGAAAAGGCTGCTTACTTGATATGATTAGAAAACTTAAATGGTTGTTTGGGTGTAAGTGTGTAAATACGCTTGTCTATTAACATGTTTTAAGTAAATGTGGCGATGGAGTGGCCTTTTGAAAGTGGATATTTGAACTCTCGAACTTTTACTAGCTAGGCTTTAATGCTTAGAGACAATTTGTTGCCAGGTGTTGTAACAAGACCAGACTGTTGGAATCAATAAAGGGATCACTGCCTCACCCCAGTCAGCTCTCCGCCATGGAATGTCGTCCCAACAGTCACAAGGTAACTGTCAATGCCAGAGTGGAGGTCTGAAAAACCCACCCACGCAAGCTTTAAAGAATTAGACGCCCATGTCATGTACCCTGCTGGTTGCCTTGTCAGTAAAGCAGCGTGCTCCGTAGCCACTGCAAAGCTCCCCATGGTTGGAGGAGAGGAATCCATCTGAAACAGGATGACCACAGGCTGCATCATTTTACTTAATCACGTACATCTTAACAGCAAAATGTAGTCACATTGCCTATCAAGCCCATCAAGCAAAGCCGTTAATGGTTGGTTGATTCACACATAATAGACAAGCATTTATACAAAACTCATCTTCATGCGCTAAGATTCTAGCAAAATATTTTCTATATAAATTATATTGAAATAAAAGGACTGTGATAGTCTTGTGCTCACCTGACCTTACATTTAGTGATTAAAATGGCTCTGTCACTGTGGGAATTAGGTCAAGTGCGCTTCTGAGCTTTTCAGGACTATAATAAGGTGAAATATTGACGTTAGCCCAAAGATGTGTTATCAAGCGTAAAATCAAATTACCCCATAACGTTGGATCATGGTTATCCATGTACGGATTCTAACTACTCCATAAGCCCTTAAAGAGGACCATCATTGTGTGCAATTTGAAAGTCTTAGCTCTCATAGTGGTCGAGTTATCAGGTGAACAGCAAAATTCACCAAAGTGACCCTGTGACCTAAAGAAGTCTTCAAGTCTGCCGGTGTCAAACCTAGCCTACCCTTTTTAGAGGACCATCATCAACGGCAATATCAAATTCCCAGCACAAATAATTTCTTGAGATATCACCTACACACTATATGAAGCGGTGAGGCCTTCTGACCTTAGACACTAAGTCAAGGTCATTTACGCGCACTCTCCACTTGGCCCTCATTAGGTCTATCACCATGTGTTCCCGCTCAAATGTTTTTTGCGTTATTACCTTACAAAAAAATCACAAGTTACCATGTGACTTTGGGGATAATGCCACTGTCACAAAATGCAATTCCAACCTAATTCATACAGAGACGTCATGGTAAAATAGACCTTGAGTTATCGCCCAAAAACCACACTCAATGTCCTTTCGACCTCAGGTTGCATCTGGCGTCCGACTCTCCTATCGTCTCTTTACTCGCACACACAGAATAACAACCATTTGCACTCCATGTGTGTGTATGTGCCTTTTTGAGGAAAACTTCCCTCAAATACGCGCAAAAGAACTCATCAAAAAATCCAAAGATCAGTAAAACAATACCCATAGAACAACGTTGATAAAGATTAATCGACGATACATCTTGTCAAGTTTCAAGAGGATCCAGTAAACCGTTCTGGTTAGACCGACAAACACATGCGCATACACTACTCTCCCTACACTGATGATGTTAACAATTATGAGTCATTACACAATGTCAAAACTTCGTTAAAATATGCAAATTACGGCAGCGTCACCAAGGATCCAACCTACATACACATGAAGTTTGAAAAGTATTCAGCAAGGAACTTGAAGTAGGAGTAAAACAAAGAGAAAATGCTGGGATACCTGTTTAGCAATTAAGGCCAGAATTTTGAAACATTTAACAAAACGGATTCAGAGATATATTGAAATTTCCACGAAAAATGAATTAAAAAAAACATAAGTTTTTACCGAAAAAATAAAACGTGCTTTAGAACGTGTCCTTTTGAACAAACTTGGACACTCCCACCCCCACCCCCCGCCTCCCATTCCCAATAAGTTTAAAGAAATGATCCGGTCACTGCTTTTGAGAAGTCAAATTACAAATTGTACACGGATTCAGAAGGGACAGACGACGGACAGGTGGTACAACCGACGACACAAAATTCAGCTAAAATTACAGTCTCAATGCATATGTAGAACGTAAATCCTATTTAGGGAATTTCTTATCTCATTTTTGTCTGAATGCATTTATTATTGTTTGAATGCATTTATTATGGCTAAATGAGGTGATCTTCAACACCTTGCATATAGAACACTTTATACATAATCTCAAGAATGTTTGTTCACATTTGGCCTCACTGGGCTTAGTTCCTCATGTGTACTTTATATATTTATTTTCAGGAAAACTTCCCATTTACAGCAGGGGCACCGATGGATCGGGGTAAATTCCATGTTTAGTGTCCAATATATATGTACAAGTAATCCGTCATCCTTATTGACACAGATAATATGTATACTTTAAAAAAGCAAGTATCTATAATTAATAATTCGTGATTTGTGTCCTCCCCATCAAAACTAGAGACCATTATAACTGGTAACATTTTCAGTTTATCCTTAAATTTTAACAGAAGGAGGGTGTTATAGTGTGTTTAAAAATGTGAAGTAAAAGGAATGTATAAAAGCAATGCAAGTCATTCTTACACGTGTTCACTAAAAATGGAAGCTGCGTATGGTATTTAATGCTTTTTTCGAGTTTACAAGCGTCTCACCAGTATGTTTGTGATCTCTGTTTCTGCACACAACTTCGCTAAATTACAAGCAATGGCCTGTAAAGTATACCTTGCCCCATCAACCAGTGAGATGTTGGTAAAGGTGTGGTCTGTGGCACTTCCCTCAAGCTGCGGGGTAAGCAGAATGCGTGAATGAAAAAAAAAATATGTAAACCAAGTTTATGCTAACGTAGGCCTGCAAAAACAGACATATTTTGTCTGCATCTGGCTTTTGTAACCCACTCACGTCGATACACAACAGCGGAGCGCATGTGAATATCATGTATACCAAAAAATCTGCTTCAATTTTTCAGCCTACGTTTCACATGATCATGTACAGATTTGCTTCCATCTATAAAGGCTCAAAAAAAGTAAAGTAATGGAAATGTAATTGTCGTCTAGAAACGCACAGAAACCGTACGAGACAATGCCTTGCTGGACATGGCATTATGCAACTTCTTTCTTGTTCCAAATATACTAACGTTTTTTACTGTTGGGATATGGTGTTGTGGTTTAAGTGGCCCAGCTGTCTGAAACGGTGTCTCATTATTTACTGCACTATCCTCTGTGGTCAACATATAGACAGATCTTCATGGGGATGGTATCACCAATTCTTTTAAACGATGTTCTTAACATTGACATTGACGGCTTATGCAACACGGATAAAGTTTATTTACTGCTCAACGCCATTCCGACAGCTTCCTAAGCTTGCAATTGTTTAATTGTGGAGGCAACATCAGAATACGTTATAAATTCAAGGAGATTTTGCCAGAATTCAAGACACTGTTGCAATAGACATAACACATATCAACACTTTCGGAACAACCAAAAACATTATAGTATCCAATATACTTTTGCAATCTTTAAGCCTCCTCCTGGAAATCAACTGTTTAAGAACACTGAAAAGGTGTCCTATGTTTTTTCCATTATTCCACTGGTATTATGTTACTGTATTTTAATCTTTTTTATCTTTTTTATATATGTAGGCCTATTGCCTGCAGTTGTACCAGATATGCAATGTTATTTGTATTTACTCGAGGAGATAAATGAATATTAGCATATGGCTACTTTTTCAATCATCTTTAAAGAAATAAAGTTTATTATTAAGTCGCCCAGCTGTGCCTCAGACACATGCTTTGAATATTACGTGATAATTGGAAAGATCCTTGCTTACTAAACACTATGTTACCTTGTCTTTTGGTACAAGAACGTCAAAGGTATTACCAAACCACAATTTGTGATATAAGGATGACTTACCCGAACAGTGATATCATCATTGAGATGTGGCTCCATGGCAACCGTTACGATCTGCTTTTCAATGGGGCTATTGCCAGTGAATTTCCATTGAATCTTTATGGCGTCACTGAAAATCTGCAACGAAATATGGGACAGGCTACAAGTATCGTTGCGCAAGAACTTGCATTATTCTCAAATGACTGGACGTGGCAAGCTGGGTAGCTCTTTCTTAACGTTTTTAAACATTAACCAAATGACAAAACAAGACTTACATTAGATTTATATGAAATAGGTGAGGATACTGCAGGAGGTGTATTGTCAACCATGAAGCCATTTGACGATGCCTCTGACCACATCCCTGTGGAAATAATAATAATAATAATAATAATAATAATAATAATAATAATAATAATAATAATAATGATAATGATAATGATAATGATAATGATAATGATAATGATAATGACAATGACAATGACAATGACAATGACAATGACAATGACAATAACAATAACAATAACAACAACAACAACAACAACAACAACAACAATAACAATAACAATAATAATAATAATAATAATAATAACAATAACAATAATAATAATAATAACAGTTCGGGTTACTGAATCTACGGCTTGATACATCAAACACATTGCAGGTACAGGTTGTAACTACAATGTACATTTGTTCACCTGCAATTTACCTTTTTGTAAAAAAAAACAATTACCACGGCTAAATATATGTGACTTGATTGACCTGAGTAGAACATGTATGGCTTTTTCGGCTCATGAGTTCCTGAAATGTGTTCATGACATTGACTGTGATGTAAAATATTACTTTTACTTTGTCAATCCACACACAACAAAATTAGAGTGACGTCGACCGAAATATTTTCTCTGCGGGGGGTCTTTTAAATAGCAGCAGAATAGAAACATCGTTTTACTTGTAATTGTGTGCAATTAAAACAGTCAGGCAGAATTTAATAATCTAATATACCTGCTTTATTGTATGCTCTTACAGTTGAGTATATCAAAATGTTCATTGGCAAGTTTGACCATTTTGTTACATATGCCATTTCCGTCAAATGGAGTCTTCTTGCCGCCATTATGTTGTCACCTCCCGCAGTTGTTCCCACGCGCCACACATAATGGGCTATGTCTGACTGAGGATCATGGAATCCAAACCATGTAGCACCCATGCTAGTTCTTTAAAAAATGGACACATTTGGTTTATCGTTAACGATTTATCACAAATAAAGTTCATGTTTGTACATCTCCTGTTTGCGTTGTATATGTGTGACATTGATTCAGTGTTCATCATTAGACACAATGAGAATCAGCTACGACGTAATGTGTTTAAATGATGAGAATATTACACAGGTATACATTTCCACAAAAAAATATACGGTGCGGCAAATATATCAAAATAAGACATAACGGTGCCAGAAACCCTAATCACGTGTCTCTTTCATCGGTTAATCTGATGACCTTTTCAAGTTTACCATTCTAATCTGCTCACTCCAAAAAAAACTCTTCCCATGACATGGGACTCACATAAACATTTTTTTCCAGCAACTCATGTATTTCAATGTGAATATGTAAAACAAAACATATACGTAAAATGCAATATACTTGTACAAAATTACAGAATCTGTCAAATTTAATTACTGCAACGTTCACAGTGTAACCTTCAAAATACGTCAAAGGTCCAGATTTCACAATATCATGAATATAAAACGATAAATTAAGTCATTTGGAGTGAATTTATAAGTCACCTGGATGACTGGAAGTGAGCATCCGTCCCTGATATGCCGTCGTACACTATTCCAGCAATGGGTGGGGTCCCATCAACGATAATGCCATTAGATGTCACACTTGTACAAAGTTCAGCAATGTTACAAGCTTTCACGGTCACGTGGTACTTTGTACCAGGGATTAGTTGGAGGTTATCGATACTGCCGGCTGTCATAAACGAAGCAGGAAAAGGAAAATGATGATGTAACAGCCAAGTTACGTGGATGAATGAGTGGCCACACACTCTTTTGTAACCGTGGCAAACACTCAACTTCTTAAAGTTATTCTGTGTAACTCTTAAATATAATCAACAAAACCTTTGTCAATTGCTTTGAGGAAAAAAGCATTTATTTTGGAGCCAGTGTGCAGCCACACCATGTCGTTAGTTTTTCGTTTGTTTGTTTGTTTGTTTGTTTGTTTGTTTTTTGTTTGTTTGTTTGTTTGTTTTTATATACATGTCAACAAAAGAATTATGTTCGGTGACATCTTACGTTGAGACCAACTGTGTTTCAACTTCCAATGTGGTATGACATGTGTATGATCTAATATCAGGAAACCCACAACCAAAGCACATACAAATGTTTACCTCTGTGCCTGACCTGTGAGCTGTGTTGCTGTATATTGAAACATTCTATTGAATTGAGAATTTGTCGTCCTAAAGACAGCTGTATGGCACGTGAGTAGGCCGGTTTCATTTGCTTCGACATCAGATTTTATGTTAAAAAGCATGACATTACTTGATAACGTCACCCGAGGTAATACAAAACCAGAATTCACCATTTGTACCAGCATAAATCTGTTTCACACTCATTCCACCCTGACAGAAAACCGAGTCAACAGCTTTCCTTGGCGCGCTCTGGGCCCATTGCGCCCAGAGCGCGCCAAGGAAAGCTGTTGACCATGGACACATAATTTGGATTGATCTTCCATGCAAGTTTCATCCAAAATTTTGAAAAATAATCACTAAATTCGTAAAATACAATTAGCAGATGACATTTAGATACTAGCGGGAAAAAGTGTCATTAGGGTGGAATGAGTTAAAGAGCTGTCTCTTTGTGGCCGGAAGTCCTGCTTTTAGGTCACTCCACTTTTTGGTTCAAACTGGCAACCTCTCGTACTTTTACTTTTCTAATTCCTAAATCATCGTCTTTTATCGCGCTTTTTGAAGTAATGTCATTACATTTTTTCAGTTTTAACATTTTTGCCAATGTATACAGCATGAATTAATATTCATTAAGAGACCGAGTGATGCTGATTTATAATCAATCTTATGTATCATAAAGCCTAGTTTTTACCAGGGTCTATAGCACGTCCCTGCTTTTACTGTTGCCATTATTGTTTTAATACCAGAACAATTTTGATGCAAGAATAGAGGTCCTGCCATGATTAAACTGTGAACCTGCTAACCTGCAGGTACTGTCATCTTGCCACTGAAGTAAACATCTCGTTAAATACGAATGATCTAAGCAACCTTGAAACAATTTGTAGCAAATAATATGGTAACTAACTATAAGTAACTTTCAACTACCCTCAATTTGCTGCACTTTAGAAATAACGTAAGAGATTACAATAATTTCACATACGCTATATCAGCAACAGCAAAGCAATGGCTGGTGTTATTTTTTGTACCTCTCTGTAAACCCACGTCTTGCTCGTCCAGTATGTCTGAGCAGGAATGACAGGATCCAATCATCCATGTGTAGCCCACTATTTCAGAATGAGGCTCAATAAATGCCGACCAATGAGCATGAATCTTTGTCGAGTCTGCCTGATAGTTTTTGTCGTGACCTTTAGCTGAGATTGGGCCATCGTAAACTTGACCAGCAATTGGTGGAGTTGCATCAACCAGAACAGCCCAGGATGTGGCCATTGTAAACATCCCCGCCATATTATAAGCCTTGACAAAATAGTGTGACAAATCGATCCAAGTTACTACAAGCTTGCTCCGGGATATGTTACGAGAAGTCAAAAAGCGACAAAACAATGAGGTAAGGAAAAAAGTACGATATGTAAAGATGGCAACCTGCTTATTATGATGTACATTTACATGGCAGGACGGCAGGGAGACTTCTAATCATAATTAATTTCAATGATTTTAACTCGCCGTATTTGACAAAGCACATTGTGTTGATATCCAAACGTCACACTGAAATGCATTGACCAGTTTAACACAACTAGACATGAACCAAAACATCCCCGCGCTGAGCATAAAAAATTACATATCAACAGATTATATGAGAACAGACCTTCACGGATACATAATATGAATGCCCATCTCTCAGAACTAACGGCGTTGTCTGCTCAGAGTTTCCCATCTCAGATTCAGTTCGAGTAAACGCCATGATGTCCGAGTGGCCTGGACTAGATCCAACTGCCCATTCGTAATGTGATATACTACAAGGTCCACTCTCTTGGAAAACTCTAACCCAGCTGCAAATATTTCAATTCAGTGTTCAAAACTTTGTTGTCATGTAAAAGTATAAGCGATTAGGTCTGCGCTATATTGTCTTCTTGTTTCAATAATTGCATCTTCAAAGCTGATAAATATCATTTATCGATGCTTCCTCCCACAATTACCTTCACCACTAAATATCTTCTTTTTGCAATAATTTCATATTCAATGTCGACAAGTATGATTTTTTATTATCTAAACAATTTTGGCCTGTTGTCTCAGGTAGGATATGATATAAATACAAGAACTGGATCATCAACTGATCTGGTAAACAATTTAGATTATTTCTTCGCACACTATACAAACAATTATGTATGTATTTCAGTATCTAATGCGTGCATTAAAGAAATTTCAGTTATCTGTTTTATCTCACAATTTGATAAATGTTTTGTGCACCCTTATCAATTTACAAAATTTGTACAAAGTGGCTGCATATACGGCCTTGTGTTTTGTAAGAGCATGGGTTATCAAAAATTACCTTGCCGTTATCATTGAATTCGAGCGAATGTACCCGTTGCCAACTCTGATTGGTTCATCTGTTGTCTGAATTGGAGTTGTAATCATGGTGATACCCCTAGAAACTGAAACAGCCGACAGGCCAACAAAGTCGACTCCTAAAAACATGGAAAAAGTCAGTCTTCAGATCTGAGCTGACGACGATGATGATGATGACGACGACGACGACGAGTAGGAGGAGGAGGATATTTTGCAAGACAAAATATAATACTTCCCGTTGGAACACTGTCTTTCAAGGAAATAAATGATACCAACATTGAACGGATATCAAATTTATTTACATAAGTGACTCTACGACCTTGAGAATTAGGTGAAGGTCACCGGATACATTCTTCACCTAGGTCTCACTTAGATACATAATCCTACCAAGTTTCGCCAAGTTTTGTTAAGTTTGTCAGTAGTTATCGTACGGAAACCAGTTTCACATTGGTGGCCCTGTGACGTGGATAATTCAGTCAGGATCACCAAAATAAAATCCTAACGCAAGTTTCATCCACATACATATTACTACCAATAAAACAATGTCTCTTCAGCTCAACCCGGATGATAACAATAATAATAATAATAATAATAATAATAATAATAATAATAATAATAATAATAATAATAAAATTATAATAATAATAATAATAATAATAATAATGATAATAATAACAATAATAATGATAATAATAATAACAACAACAACAACAACAATAATAATAATAACAACAACAACAATAATCTAACCTTTCTGTTTGTAAAAATCGAATTGAAAGTGCCATATGGACATTTATAGCATTATCAGTATTCATATTATCACCACCATCATCAACGCAACGAACATCAATATTACTATACATATTGGAACAATGTTCAGTTTCATTTATACAAAAGGGATAAATACAATAATAATAACCTATCCTTACTGATTGTAAAATTCGAATTGAATTGCCATATCGACATAAATAGCATTATCAGTATTCACATTATTATCACCATCATCATGATCATCAACAAAGCAACGAACATCAATATTACCATTCATATTGGATCAATGTTCAGTCTCATTTATACAAAAGGCATCTATTAATTTTCCGTGTTGAATATATTATCTCACTATGACAGGTATGTAGGATGCACAAAGTTTCAAACTGCGTGCTTACCTTTCACAGTGGCATAATACGTGTGGCCATGCTGTAGTCTAATGTTATGCAGTACAGCATGGTTAGTTACCCCCACGCTCTTGAAATCCTGTATATCGATGCCTCCTGGAGTCGAGCCTGCAGAGCAAATTGACGATTTTTTACTTATGTTTCAAAACCATGTGTGCTCCTAAACAAAATGGACGTATCTATAGTCATTTCTATTCTGTTTGTGAATATCACGAATGCCTTATCGGTTGACTAGTTGGGCCTAAATAGACCACAATATGCGATTTCTTAAAAAATACATTGTACATCTATACGACGCAGACCCATATTTTACTTTAATTTATATTTAAAACATTTGAATTCCGATGCTTTTTGAAAATTATGTTTTGCTCTACAGAAGATGGTTGTTGGTATCTTTCGCATCCCTGTTAATATTCCTTAAAGATGACAGTGTCTGAACAGTCAGTTTGCAAGAAAATGACATGTATCTTAATTCAAAGATAGTCTACATACCGATGGCAACCAGGTAATCTTTTAAACCGGCATGGTGCGGGGTGCGGCCGTGCTCTTCCACGTCAACAAACGAATCCCACGTAACGTACAACTCCGTCAGGGATATCTATACGTTAAAACAAAAATATAAACAAAACTTTTATGTTGTTCAAACTTTTATTCTGTTATCGAAACAAGCTCAAAAATGGAGTATTCGTTGCATTTTATAACTTCTCCAGGTTGGAGCCATATCGCCTGGGTCAAAGCAATTTTCCCCATTGCCAGTGCTAGACTCAAGTTCATTCTCATAACCTAGCACCTGAAATGGGGCATCGATATTAGCTCGAGTTCATCAGGAGGAAGGGCTATGTGCTTGATGAAACAAGAAAAATACTCAAGATGAAACCCATTCCCTTCCTATTTGCCACCAAGTACTCTGTGGTCAACAAGAATGGACCCTACGACATCTTTGTAACCACATCTAAAATTTGCTGGAAATAAATGTTAGGGTTGGTCTTTTTTTTATCAACAAAATTATCCATATCTACGTGAAATGAATGTCTTGGCTTTTAAATATTTACATTCAATCTAACTTGTAACATTTACAAATATTTACATTCAATCTAACCTTTAACATTGCAAGTATAGAAGAGAGCCTGGTGTGTTATGAGACCATAACACAATAGCCTTGTGTGTTATGGAACCATAACACAGGTGTCCTGCCAACATTCCAATAAGCCACGCCTCCATGGGTTTCCGGAACCTGACACTTGAACATGCTCGGCAAATCAGTTTTTGATCGTTTCTCTTAACTCTATGTATTAAGTTTCTAAATTTCTTGTAATTGAGCAGAAAAATTAAAGCCGGGAAATGTAAATATAAGCAATGATGGTCGCTTTTGTGTGTGTTATGGCATAATGACGCGGGTGATTGAAGCTGGCATTGGGCGAGGCGCACTGGCGTGCGTAACGCCCACGATGTCAGCTTCAATCACGCGCGTCATTATGCCATAACACACATCAAAATCGACCCTCGTCTCTTAAGTATCGGAGAGAGCCTGGTGTGTTATGAAACCATAACACAAGAGCCTTGTGTGTTATGGGACCATAACACATGTGTCCCGCCCACATTCCAACAAGCCACGCCCACCTGGGTTCCCGGAACTTAACGCTTAAACATGCTCGGCAAATCAGTTTCTGGTCGTTTCTCTTAATTCTATGTATTAAATTTCTAATTCCGTGTAATTGAGCAGAAAAATTAAGAGGGAAATGTAAATATAAGCAATTAGGGTCGATTTTTTGTGTGTTATGGCATCATTATAATGACGCGGGTGATTGAAGCTGGCATTAGGCGAGGCGCACTGGCGTGCGCCACACCCACGATGTCAGCTTCAATCATGTGCGTCATTATGCCATAACACACACAAAAGCGACCCTCATTTCTTAAATGACACTTGATTTCAATTGGCACTGTGTTGACCTGCCCTACCCTTCCCCCCCCCCCCCCCCTCCACTCCTTACGCCAGCAAAAGTGGTTTGGTGGTCGAATGGCACCTGTTTGGTTATTTTGGTCTGATTTCAACACAAATGAAAACAACATGAATGCTATTAGAATAGCATCGGCCAGATTGCCTTGCCTTACACCGGGCGCCCATTCTCCATCCACGAGGAAATGGTTACAATCTGATGGACGAATCCTTGAAAGATACTATATACCTGAAACTGTTGATCCAGTTCACCAATCCAAACTTTCCCGACTCTAGGTGGCGTAAGGTCCACTGTTACCCCGTCACTACATGCCGACAGCGCAGGCAATGTCTCAGAGAATTTTTCATATACTTTTAAAGTGTTGTTGGTGCTTATACACAAAAAATACCTCTTCCCGTGTTGCAGAGTAAGATTATACACATTTATGTACTGTTTTTCTGAAATTACAAGAAACAGACATTATCGATGTAATTTAAAAATACCCGTTGCTGTTGAAATCTAGCAAAATACACTTTATGATAAGAAATACATAATGGAGTGATACTTTAGAACAGTGAATATGACCAATGTCACGAACCGATAATAAAATATGCTTCAAAAGATATTTTCAGTTCCTATTTTATCATTGATGCAAAAACTGGGCTTCGTAAGCA
Source organism: Hermodice carunculata (assembly GCA_964020975.1). Classification (NCBI taxonomy): domain Eukaryota; kingdom Metazoa; phylum Annelida; class Polychaeta; order Eunicida; family Amphinomidae; genus Hermodice; species Hermodice carunculata. Next base: position 98,959,276 of record OZ026616.1, on the reverse strand, counting down.
GACCAAACTAATAGGTGTAGAGGATACAGGAGCTTGGTCTCTTTTGCCGACAACAACAGTTCTCAAAGTTAATATGCCATGTTGCCCGTAGGCTTAAATTTAGAGAAAAAGGAGCAGCAGCATGACTTCAGCATCATCTGTGCCGAATTCTTTCCCAGCCTCCCGCCCTCTTACACCGCACCTACTTGCCAGAAGCTTCGTTCAGGGAGCCATCAAAGGTTCAACGTTCTACATGTTCACAAAAAAACAAAAGTATTTAGCACCCACCCACCCACCCACACCCACACCCACACTAAAGTTGATTGCACAGTGAAACATTAAAAACGTTTAAACCGCGGGGTTCTCAACACGAAAACGGTATTTTGCTTTTGAAAGTTTCTGTTCATAGCTTTGTTGTTGTTTTTTTTTGGGGGGGAGGGAGAGGGGTTGTTGATTACATTGATTTGTACACTCCCCTTAAGCAAAACAGATTAACGCTTTATCGCATATCGATGCTTGATGCTTTGATGGCTTGCCTTTGCTTTGGAACAACAGTCTTATGCTCGTGTGCGTGGATTTCGCTCCATGAACAAGCTAAATGTTTGCTTACTCCATCAATACGGCTATATGGCTTCTGTTGGTGCCCTCGCAGCCAAGGAGACAGAAATTGTTAATTTACACTTTGTTGTTTACATTTTGAATGTAAATTGTTAATTTACACTCTGCTATTTACATTTACAATGTAAACAGAAAAGTGTAAATGAATAAGAGGTTTTATCACAGATGCGTGTGAGCGGAAGAAAGGGCTAAAATGAGTGTCTCACGCGCAGTGCGTTTTGTTGAGTATGAAAAACATATGGTCATACATTATCATATCTCCTAGTTTCCATGTAACTAGTGATGAAATAATGGTCACCGACAAATTTTCCCATAAACTTTGACACGACATCATAGAAGATGTATCTACCTACCAGTTGTTCCGCATGCTAAAGCTGCCGGGTGATCACAGGGCACTCTCAAAGGCCTGTCTGAAGGAGACTCAAAAAACGCCGCACTTCCACTACCGTGGTCTTCTATTATCGCCCAGTCATACATGTCATACATCAGCGTAGGCCACACGGCAGTGAAAACTAAACTTTCTGCAGTATAGTCGATGTCAGGGAGTCTCCAAGCAGAATTTTCTTCCGGAAACACGGGTCCTTGGATAGAAATTATTTATATTTATTTCAAACAACTTTAATTTTTCAGCGCATATAATAATTAAACTATTTCATATGAAGGGAGCCAGGTAGACACCTTGTTTCCACTTGTTGTTTTTCCCATGTAGTTTGGACCAGATTTAGATTTTCAGAGTGGTCAACTAGCAAAAAAAATATGGTGAGAGCATTCTGAGCAATCACAATTGAGCTTTTATTATGAAGAAAATAAAGTTAATGAAAATGCAGCGAACCAGTGTTTATAGCAGGGATGCCAGCATTCAATGTGTCATTTCAGGGACAAGTAGTCAACACCATCAATAACACAAAATAATTAACAAAGAATAGAGCAGCAAATTCTGAGGGACTCCCACCGGAAACTGGTCAAATTTTCAGCCAATTACAGGGATTGTCCCTGATGATGAGGGACAGTTGGCATCTCTGGTATGGACATATAAGCCTGCTGTATAGAAGGCCAACATCAGGGTACGCTCACCTTTAGCATCTATCACTATGTTCGGCACCACATTCTGCTGAGGGAACGCGGAGCAGTCCCGGACATCCTGCCCAACTGTTGTGTACAGACCTACCATGTTGTAGCCCCGCAGCAGAGCTCGCACACAGCTTCCAAACTTCAGTGGCTTTTTCAATTGTACCTTAAACCAAGTCTAAGAACCAAAAAGAGAAAAGCAACAAATTCCCAACTTCTATCAGACAGATACGATAAAATATATCGTGGGTGTATACATAGGTGCGAAATGGAAAAATCTGTTGTCCGTCTTGTTAAATATCCAGTATGCAACAAATTCTTTAAAAAAAATACAATAGCTATTTACTGCTTAGGCCACAAATATTACCATTCTTTCACCATACACGTGTTTAACTTTTCAGAAAATGTGCTGAAAACAATTGTAATCTTCAACTCAATGAATACTTGCATAACTCTGCGTTTTCTAATACAACTTGAAACCATAATCATCTATAAGTACACATTTAGTGTTAATGCAATTACATTATGATTTTGAAAAAAAAAATGGTTTGCATTGTAGTAACCAAAAAAATGTTTAATATTTTCCAGATTTTGTATCTGTACACTCACATGCGTGGAGTTTTTGTGGAGTTGTTGAACACGCTTCCATGGGAATATTAGACCGTCACCAATTCCATTTCCCTCCATTGCCCACTCGTAATGGTCCATTACAGACACACTTAAAATCCTAGGATCCACAAAATTGTCGAACAAAAATTCAATCTGAAAAATCAAAATTTCATTATGTTTCTTTCCCCCAACACATTTTGGTATGAATGTTATTAAATACCAACACAACACTTTATATCGATCCACAGTATACGATTTAAACTTCAATAAAAGTCTATAAATTATGTCTACTTTTCATTTTCTTACCGTACGAGTGACATCATTGTAATCCAAGAAAAGATTTCCGCCAATTGGTGTATCAGGGATAACCCAGAATCCATCAGATACCACACGTTTGAAACAAATCTTGTCATGACAGAATTTGAAGCTAGATCTGTAATGGCCGCCTGGTCGAAGAGCCTCGTTCGTGCTGTAAGCCTGGGGTGCCATATGAATATTTAAGTAGTCCTTATACACTGTCCAGTTACCTGTTAAAAAAATCAAGAATTTTGAAGAAAATGTTTGTTCCATCATACTTAAAATCCCTAATTTGCTAAAAATGGCCTTTAGCAGGACTCTTTCAACTGTCACTGTGGATACTAGAATCGTGTGCATTAAAGTAATTATTCTGATACTGATGGTAAATTTGGCGGTAAGCGATGTGTCACTTCACCAAACTTTCCTGAATCAACAAATCGCTGAATCCAACCTACTATAAAATTAACGCTTTGTAACTAAAAGAAAATGCAACTCTTCCATTTGAGAAAGGATAATTTAGAACAATAACATATATGGCGCCATGTAAATAGCCAGGTAATTAACGTGACACGATTGAATGGTATACATATGGTTCCACGGTATATCTCCGTGTATATATATATATATCCACGGTATCTATACGTACAAAGAAATGCAACAACTTAATTTGAGCCAAGGGTGTGGTAAAATTGAAAATAACATGAAGGATGTTTGTGATATTGTTTCAAGTAGCAAGATAAGTGAGTGCTAATCCTGGTGTGTAATATATATATATATATATATATATATATATATATATATATATATATATATATATATATATATATATATATATATATATATATATATATATATACATATATACATATACATATGAATGCATGTATAAGCATGTATATATATTTATTATTTATATACATGTCTAACCATTGACTCTTGTCACAAGGGCATCAATACATGTGTAATTGTATCAAAGTTAGTCAGCAGAAAAGCTATACATAGTAGCAAAGGTTAAGAAGGTATCTGTAACACATTAAGTTGTACACAATATATTTTTTAACCATCAGAGATTTTCCGCTTGGTGAAAATTGTGGTCAGTTTACCATCGAGCAACACACAACTCTCTAATCAATTTGGCAGTATTCTAATTCTCTGAGTTAATAGAGTTAGATACTAATTCGATCGTTTAAGTAAGCAGTCGCTCCTTCGTCATCGAATGCCACAGCTTGACCTCCTTGATGGCATTGTTATTTACCAAACATGTCCTGTTGCTCCACGGCCCAGTAGACATTCCGCACATAGGGAAAATACATAACAGGAATGGTCCATCTGGCTGCTAACACTGATGTACTGGCCTGACAATCACTGTCCTCTGCGCAAGGGGTAGATATTCCCTTCAGAAAGACAAAAGTCGTCATAATCGTTATGTCTTCTTCTCAACTGGTCATGAGTTCTTGCTTCGGTTAACTTTATCATTCTTTCCTACCATGATCTCTCAATACCTTTTTTTATGAAATTCCTTATTTTTTCATATATGAAATTGAGCTCCTTTTTAGACTATTGTGATCAATATCTAATAGACGAGTATCAATGGAGGCAACGTACAATTTTAGTGATATTTGAGTATCGTTTAGCTTCTTTTCCCATAGATTACTACTCATATCAGCCGTATTTTTAACAGCTTATTTACTTGACAAACTTGACATTATAACGTATCAGAATGGTAGCTTGCATACAATACCGAGCTCATATCATGTTTACTTGCACTTACACTTCGGTGGTGAAGCAGAGATTTGGTGATGGTAACAGTGTCTACAAAAAATTACAAAATTGGCTTTATATCGTCATTTTACGCAACTGAATTCTTTAATATCTTAAGGATATGCAACAGTTAATCTACACGCTAGCCAACATACGATCACTCTCTTTTTAGATCACAAACAGAAAACTCCGACCAAAACAACTGCCCCTTCTTTAATCTCTTTTAATTCTGTGTTTTAACTTTCTAGTGTATTTTACTAAACAATCTAAATTCTTCTTTCCTTCCTACCTTCCTTCCTTCGGGTAATTTACAGCACAGGCATGCTTAGATCAATCTTAAACATTTGCAGGGTTTTTTTTTAAACTATATGGCATACACAAGAGGCTTATCTCAAGTCTCATATAACGAACAGCACTTCAAATTATTGTAGTTTATTGTATCACATTATTTTTGACAAGTACAAAAATTTCTGAATGAGACAATTAGAGATATCTTCTTACAGGTAAGATTGATAAGTATAGCTTTCAACACGGATAAATTCATAAAATTCTATCTTTTCAGTTTTACAGAGTTTTAATAGTCTTCTGGCATCCCACATGGTACACTAGAATTCAAACCACGACTACATTAAGACCCGAGTACCAAAACAGTTCCATTACAACATAAAAGAGGACACAGCCGTCTTTCATTATGAAGTCTGTATAGAAACTGAAATGCTGACCGTCCTATAAGTTTGCATTTATATAAGGGTATTGTACGTGCGTTTCCATAGGTTATACCGTTTATACATGGAAATCCGTCTTGAATAACAACATTAGGCATTGTGTGACCTTCAGACAACACTTTGATACCATCCGACGTAAGAGTGGTCGTTCCTATTGAGTTGGTGGCGTTGATTGTTACATAGTAAGACTGAAAAACAAATCACTATGAGAGTTGTAATCAGCAGTGCTGGATAAATACTGACGACATTAACAATAGTAGTCTGCCAACTTATAATTTGATATTGGAAGTGTCTCTCACCTGCCAAAATGGCTTTTTGTGCCTGTCATATTTTCCAACTTTAGTTTAAAATGGTCAAAAAATAAAAGACTTAGCAAATAAAAAAGTCAAGGCAAGCACGAAAATAATCAAATAAATACATCAGTAAATTTATGGTTGAGCAACTCTATCGGTTTATACTACTGGGCCTCATGAACATTTTTTTCGTAATTATCATTACTCAGAAGTGTCTAACATAGAAAACCGAAAATTAAATTAAGTTTTTATAAATTATTCAAATCTTCGATTTGTGCAAAATCTCACTTTTAGCACTTAAGTCTACATGTGTGCATGCAGCAAACCTGTAAAACAGCGAGAGTCAACCCAGCTTCCAAATGTTCAGTGGCATTACCAACTGCTTTCCAGCCAATGACGTCACTTCCTCCAGGCGATGAACCAATTGCTAAAGAATATGTGACTGGTAAATGTGGATGTGAAAAGCCATACCATCTAGTATACAGCTTTGTTGTATCCGTCTGAAAATCGACATCATCTACCACCTAATGTAAAACACAACAGAACGTTCACGCTCTATGGAACAGCCTGACTCCCAGTATGAGATAAGTTTTTGAAGAAATTAAAGCATATGCGAAGGTGTCAATTATTGGCAGTAATTTCTGCTGCTCTGTCAATTAATTGTCTTTTCAAGAAAATATAAAATTAATTTGCAGCCATGAATTAAAGATGAATGGCCACGATAATGTTTATTTACAAATTTCGTATATTCAATCACATGTGTTCATTAATTGCTCAAATATCCACAAATATGGTAATGTGCATTTTATACAAAATAATTTTAATACAAAGCGTGACTTCCTAAGGTACAAATAGTCTCATGAAGTTTATTTCCGTTTAACCTCCGACCTGAAGTGCAGTGAAGTGATATGATACAGTTTTACCAAAACGGGATAAAAATCACAATACTTATTAATAGACATTGTCAAATAACTAAGCAATTGATCAGAATATTCTAACATACACGACATATTTTCCGTTTTCGTTTCAGATTTTCAAAAGGCATTCTTACTCTGGAATTATAAATTTGCCATTTTTATTTTATATCATTAATTTTCATTTCAATTAAGATAAAAACTCTCTCTCTCTTTCTCTCTCTCTCTCTCTCTCTCTCTCTCTCTCTCTCTCTCTCTCTCTCTCTCTCTCTCTCTCTCTCTCTCTCTCTCTCTCTCTCTCTCTCCTTTCAATATCATTCGAACACATCAGTGTAAGCAAGCTTTAACCTGACAGCATTGATATATAATGTACTTCATAAAAATTAACCCCAAAGAGAACGTTCTCCTCTTCACCCGGTGGTGGCAGGTCTTGCACAATTCCTGTCGACGGTGGACTAATTTCATGTATATATGGTTGTGACACGCCAACTGCATAGAAACCAGCGCTATTCTCAACTTTGATTGAAATGTAGTAGGTGTGGCTGCCAAACAGGTACCAGCCGATATGGTTGAGGTTGATGGCACTACACGTGGGAGCTCTATCCGTTACATTACATCCTGCGCTTCTGCCTAAAGAACTGTATGGGTGGATGTCAGTTTCACCATGCATGGAACCTGGTCAAGTATATACAAAAGATATGGTAACTCTTCAGTATGCACCATTGTTCCAGTTACTGTGAGGTGTTGTTGTCATTTTGGTGTTTAAACTGTACAGACCTACATTTCCTAAGTTTTAAATCTTAAAACAGATTTTACGATATATTAATTTTTTTATATGTGAAATATATTTTCAAAAATGTTTGATGCAATCGATCAATGAGACATACATTGATATCGCCCCGATGGTGCCCAGATGTAAATTATCGTCTGCTGCATTGTTTCCGGGCAGATTGTTGTTGTTATTGTTGTTGTTGTTGTTGTTGTTGTTGTTGTTGTTGTTGTTGTTGTTGTTGTTGTTGTTGTTGTTGTTGTTGTTGTTGTTGTTGTTGCTGTTGTATTAAAGAGAGCGTTTTGAAAGAAATTTGTAGAGAGTGCCATCAGGATAGCAGGCCCCAGGAAAACAAGTTTCTGTCAAAAAGATCCTTTCCCAGTGAGTGGAAAAAGGCCAACGTTGTTCCGATTTTGAAAAAAGGATCCCCCAATGACTGTAGCAATTACAGACCTATCTCCCTTTTAAGCTGTGTTTCCATAGTCTTTGAACGAGTCATTTTCAAACATGTTTTTAACTTCTTCCGTGACAAACAGGCGATTTCCGACTGTCAGTCCGGTTTCACAACTGGTGACAATACTGTCAACCAATTGTTATTCTTATATAATCATTTTTGTCAAGCTATTGATTTGCAAAAAGAGGTCAGAATAGTATTCTGCGACATCTCTAAAGCTTTTGACAGAGTGTATCATCTTGGGCTGTTACATAAATTGGAAAAGGCTGGGATCACTGGGCCATTATTAATGTGGTTTAACGACTACCTCAGTAACCGTCTTTAAAGAGTTGTTATCCAGGGTGGCACTTCTTCTTGGGGCCGAGTCGAAGCAGGTGTCCCCCAGGGCTCTGTTTTGGGTCCTTTATTGTTTTTAATTTTCATAAATGATATTGTAAATGTAGTACGATCACCCATACGATTATTTGCAGATGATACCACTTTATATATAGCTGTGAATGAGCCTGCTGCAGCAGCGGCTTCTCTTCACTCTGATCTGCAGGAAATCGAGACTTGGGCTGAACAGTGGCTGGTTGTATTCAATCCATCAAAGACAAAATCTATGATCATTTCGAGAAAGAGAATATCTAGAACACACCCAGATCTTGTATTCATGGATCAAACTTTGCAAAACGAAACTGAACACAAACATCTTGGACTCATATTACGATCAGATCTGACATGGTCCAGTCACATAAACGAAATTATTGATAAAGGTATGAAAATAGTTAATATTTTGAAACATTTACAAATGCGTCTCAGTAGAAAAATCCCTAGAAATCTTGTATCTCTCTTTCATTCGCCCAATTCTTGAATATGGATCTGCTGTCTGGGATGGATGTACATCATCGGAATCTGAGAATGTGCAGCTAGCAGCAGCACGAGTTATAACAGGTGCAACTAGAGGTACCAAGCACCAACTAATTTATGAAGAGGCAGGTTTAGAAAAATTATCGGAATTTCGAACCAAAATTAATTAATTTTATTCTACAAAATTGTGCATGGATTGGCTCCCTTTTATTTACAAAACGTACTCCCGAACTATGTTCATGATAGAAATTGTTATGAAGTACGATCAAATCGGAATTTTTCTTCAGTACGCACTCGAACCAATCTCTTTGATGTATCCTTCTTCCCGTCCACAGTCAAACTTTTGAACAGTCTACCTATTCATGTGCGAAATTCTGAAAATGTTGATGAGTTCAAATCCAGGCTCAATAAGAACACAAAGAAATATAATAAATTGTAATATTTGGGGGAGAGGAGAGTGACAGTCCTTCACGCACGCTTGCGAATGAAATGTAGTATACTTTGGTCAGATTTGTTCAATAACGGTGTTGTGGACTCTCCGGGGTGTGCCTGTGGCACGGCGAACGAGGACGCGTTTCATTATTTTTGTGAGTGTATGAAATATAAAATTGATCGTGACGAACTTCAAAATTCTGTCCTGCCTCTCGCATCTTTCACTGTCGAAACACTTATATTTGGGTCTAAAAACTGTACTTTCAAAGAAAATGAAGATATTTTTAAACAGATTTGACACCTGATTATATGTGATATTTATTTAATGTTATATGCAAGTACATGGTTACATAATTAGAGGACCAACTCCAACCACCCTCTCGCTATCTGTGAACACGTATCGTGCTGTGTTATTCTCCCAGTCGTGTGGCTTGCCACCCTATCTGTCATTGTTACTGTAGCGTTTTTCTTTGCATCAGTCCTAAGTGTTGTCAATCGTCTTCTATAATTTCTCTCTTATGTGTGCAAGAAGGATTAATATAGGGCACCGCCCTGTTTCCTAATTGCTTCAATAAAATATGTTTAAACCAAGTTTCCTTAGCGCTGGCCGGGTGCATTGCACCCAAAGCGCACCAAGCAAAGGTGTTCACTCCGTCTTGCAGTAACCAGGAAAGGGTACGGCTACATTTTATGTTCGTGTAACATTTATTCAAGTTAACCTGTCTGTTTTATTTTTTGTACATAGGCTTTGTAACAACATCATCCCGGAACCTACAATGTCTATCCAGAAACTGAGCAAAACATTTCAACTGAATAATGTATATACTATCAGTTGTGGTTAATATGTTACAATATTAGTCATACATCTGAATACAATATACGTGCCTATTCCCATCTGATACGTAAGACCGTCTTGGTCCTCGTCGTCAAAGAAAGCACCGCTTGGCCACTTTGCTTCCAGAAACGTTCCGTCATTAGTGGCCACTATAGATCCACTGAAATGTGGAGGTGTGACGTCCACATATATAGGACCAAGAATCTGGAGGAGTGAAAGTGACATTATATTACGGTTTGGGTAAACTACAAATGCAAAAATTTATTTTGTATTTGGTTGCACTAGCTTTCGTTCCACTTAACAGTAACCATCATACTTTTATCTTTACTGCAATAAGAGACAGAGGTAGATATTGACAGTCCAAACCTCCAAAACCGTAAAGTATGGTGAATACAGGTTGTCAATTTAGTTTCCATGATAATTACTTTGTAACAGATGCATCCATAAACTATATGTTACGTGTGTGTCCTTGCTAACAGAGACATTGGTCAAATCCGACACACCAATGGTTTACCATAGCACGCACTGGCAGCACGGTAAAGGCAAAAATTGGCATTTTAAAAACTTTTTGTATGCGTCATTTACAGCATTACACAAACGAGGAAAAACAGCACAGTGGCAAAGTCGAACTTGCTGATTAAGATCTGCTCAGAATTATGATAAAGATGCGAGATTCACGTTCCTTGTAAAAAGACCTTTCATTCAAGTACCAGCATGCCTGCGCTTAGATAATAGCCCAGGTCAACAGCTTACCTCGATCGGCTCGCTTTGGGCGCATTGCCCCCAACGAGCGCCGATGTAAGTAGTTGATCGGTCCAAAACGACACATTGAAAGAGTTAAAGTTTGATGCTGAAATGACACTGACCTGTGAAGTGGTAATGAAAGCCTTGTTGGCAGCACGAACGATCACGAAGAAACGCACACCCTCTGTCAGCCCAGAATGGGCTATGTTGATAAAACCATGGCCGCCATTTGACGGCGTAAAAGGGAACAAGTCTGCAGAAAGAGAGTTCATCGTGCTGCTTAATCCAACAGAAAATTGACTGATTCCACTCTCTACATCCTTCCCATGCCAAGAGACGAAAAGCTACAACATGAAAGTGAAACATTTACTTTGCTCACAAAATATATTGAAATGTATATTTTAAAAACTAGTATTTCTGATTTCATGGAAAATACCTCGTCATGTAAATCTAGGTTTCGGTTTGCTTACAAATATGTATTATAACAAGCCTGCTAACTACCTTGGAGGATCGGACATCCATGTATGATGAAGGGGTGCCTTTTGATGCAGTCTATTTGGACTTTAGAAAAGCCTTTGATACAGTTTCACATGGTAGACTTATTTATAAGCTACATAAATATGGTATTGAAGGAAATTTAAGTGCTTGGATCGTAGATTTTCTTAGAGATTGAAAACAGTGTGTCTCAATAAATAAGACCAAATCATCATGGGCGAAAGTAACAAGTGGGGTGCCCCAAGGGTCTGTTCTGGGGCCGGTGCTATTTTTGTTGTATATAAATGATTTACCTGCTGTTACTTCCTCATCTTGTAAGATTTTGGCCGACGACACTAAAGAATACCACCAAATTTTATCAGTATTAGATGGAGATACCTTCAAAGTGACTTAATCAACTTGTCTTTGTGGTCGGAGGAATGGCTACTTGGTTTCAATGAGGACAAGTGCAAAGTACTACATGTTGGAAAGCAAAATCAGAACTATAATTATGAAATGAATAATCACACCCTTAAAAATGTAACAGAGGAGAAGGACCTGAGTATCCTAGTAACCGATTCTTTGTCTTTTTCTAAATATAGGAAAAGCAGCCTCTAAAGCCAATAGCATATTAGGAATGATAAAACGTACTTTTTTCATATTTCTCAAAGGATTTCTCTACAAACATTGTATAAATCTTATGTAAGACCACATTTGGAGTTTTGCGTGCAGGCTTGGTCTCCTTTCCTGAAAAAGGACAAGGTTATTTTAGAGAAGGTACAAAGAAGAGCCACTAAGTTGATTCCTGGCATCGCAAACTTGATTTATGAAGAGAGGTTAAGAGAGTTAAAGTTAACTACCCTGGAAGACCGTAGAACTAGGGGACACTTAATAAAAGTGTATAAAATTTTAAATGGCCTTGAACCAGTGAACTTGAACACTTTTTTTACCAGAAGGGAGTATCAGGGTCTAAGAGGACATTCCTTCATGCTTGAAATCAAAAGGTGTAAATACAATTTAAGAAAATACTTTTTCAGTAACAGGGAGATTTGTATGTGGAACAGCCTACCTGATCATATTGCTTCTGCAACTAGTGTAAACTGTTTCGAAAATTATTACGATAGATACTATTATGGATTTTGATATATTATTGTCAACCTGCTCAGCCACGTCCCTGATTTCTATCGTGTTTATGTACTCAAGATGTGTGCTTTATGTATATATTTCATGTACATTTTTCTTCACATAATAAATGATTGATTGATTGATGATTGATATGGATTGATATTAGTCAGCGCATGAGTATATAATTGTTTGTTTTCCTACTGCACGTGAACTTCATATAGCATACTGTCTACTTTGGGGCCCTGTCACTTTGCTCGGTAGCATCGTTGCACATTTTTTGTATCCATGAAAAGCCGGGCGAACAAATAGTGTGCAGGAGTCCAACGCGAAACCGAGTCAAGGGTGGTGTGCATCTAGCTGGGGCGGAGGAACCAAGGCCAAGTCAGGGCTGTCCAACTGGAGCATTGTAGCAAAATTTTGCTACAAAGCTCTTAAAAATTGCAACACATTTTCTCAAAAATAAGTGCTTCTTATGTAAAGAAGTGGAAAAAAATGCTACAAGGAAAGAAAATTTTGCTATAGATGTTTTCAGCTGGACAGCACTGCAAGTGAGTGGATCGCTGACGTTGGAACGAAAAGCTACGCTAGGCCAATGAACTTTTCTGAGCTCCTTTTGACGCGCACTCAACCATTCACTTGTTCCACGCTCTTTGCTTGGTGCGACCAAGGAGGGTATAGAGGGTCTCTCTGCCCTCCTTGGTGCGATCGAACTAACAGATACCGTCCCCTTACATGTTTGTCTTTTCGAAGATACATTTTTGTAGCAGCTGGTTGTAGGCCTTTACAGTCAATATCTGTCAAGAATTTTATTTTCTGTTGTAGCGTGTGGTCCATGGGGTACAACGTTACATTGCCGTCAAGACGAGCCAGTAAACTGTGGAGACAATATAAGGACATTGCATCAGTTGTAAATAATGTGTTATTATTTCTTCACATACAAGACCTACTATCTCCAGTCTTTTCTTTAAAATACACATGATGTTTTCTAATATGAACTTCGCGACTAAGCACTCTTGTGGACAACAGAATCAACCGCTGTGTGCGGAAAAAGTGTTAAAAAAACACCCTTTAAACTGGTTCCTGGTACTAGAGCTGACGAGTGTCTACAAGCATGTTTTTACAAATCAAAACAATCTTGGTTGAAACATATTTTATTTGGATTTACATAATATCCTGAATACAGTCGAGAAGGCAAGGCATGTGTTAACTTCTGTTGTTAAAGACGACAAATATACAGGCGGAACGAAACACCACAAAAGATGAAGAAGTTGCTGACAGGGGAGAAGAAAGACGGACGGGGCTACACCTAATGTATTTCTTAGATTGCTGTTGAATAAGAGAAACTCGCATTGTAGCATGAGTTCTTTACACGATAATAATAAATATATACGCTTGGACCGGATCAATTTTGATTTACAAGACAGGCTATCATTTTATAAATGTATCAACTGATTGGAATACACAAGTACTTTGGGTATAATGACAAGTAAAGGATCAATATATATTTTTTCAATACAAGAAAAAACATAACTTAGAGGTGTAAAACTGCAGCATATTTCTTAAAACAGTGACAAGAGGGCAGACAAGAGGTATAAGATATCCTCATTTTCATCAGAGCAAAATATATTTAGTGGATTTTAAGCAGTGGGTGCTCATTTGGGTGCTAACTAAACGAAGTTAAGTAAGCGAAACAGCTAAATACCGACAACTAATCTGGCAATTCAACACCTCCATGTCTGTATCGTCACTGCTTGTACAAGAGGTCTTCATGAGGCAATTTGCCCGTTGACCAATTGTTTTTTGAAACAAAATATGTTTAAACCACATACCGACAACTTTATCTTTAATTTGCCAACGCACAATCATGTTAATTTCGGCTTAGAAAAAATGTAGACATAATTTTGTTCTTGTTAGAGGTGGATGAGGCGGTTGACTTTTCTTCTTGCACATTAACGTATGTTTGTTTATCAAAACTATCTTAACAATACTAAAAAGTAACAAAACATATTTAACACTGTAGCTGCTTATGAAAGAAAATTGTAAAGACCTGCATTTCCCTGTCCCATTGACTGGCACGCGGAATCTTGTCTCATTCACCATGTATAACTGACCCCGGTTGTCTTTTATAAGCCCAGGGCGCATGCGCAAATCATCTACAAAAATTTCCGTGATTTCTGGTGGTGTTACGTCTATTGTCACTCCATTGGAACACACGGGATCAGATTTGTCTAGCGCTTTATTAAATGCAACAACTGTAACATGGTACTTCCCCGGCCTGGGAGCTGTCCAACTAGCAAAGGTGTTAGTAGTTTCCTGCAAAAATATATCAGTGAGAGTCCAAGACATGAAATTTTTAATGACAACTAAAATGCACAACATACATATAAACTATGGCACCCTTTGTCGTTATCAATGTGTGTGTGTGTGTGTGTGTGTGTGTGTGTGTGTGTGTGTGTGTGTGTGTGTGTGTGTGTGTGTGTGTGTGTGTGTGTGTGTGTGTGTGTGTGTGTGTGTGTGTGTGTGTGTGTGTGTGTGTGTGTGTGTGGTCATCTTCCATGAAAGGTACATGAAAAATACTCGGGTAAATTTTTCTATTCAAAACGATGTTTAAAAAGACAGTTTACATAAAAAATAATTAAATTTTTCAGTCACGTTAATTTCTCATTTGACCTTTATGGGCTAATCAAAAACTACAGAAAGCAACTTCAATCAATGACTCAAGGATGGTAAGATATGATGAAATATGATGACAAAAGAGGATGAAATGCGTTTGAAACAAAAATGTGACTGTATAATTAATATGTATTTCATACAGTAGAATTATCCAATAGTGTAAATTCATGTTTCTTGTAGCATCTTGTGCTGAACTTGTAATGATAAAAGGCAACTCCGCTCTCTCTGTCGAAGAATCCGTCCCAGTGAGCATGCATTGTTGCACTTTCTTGAAAATCTACTTCTTTTGTTCCTCTAATTCCGTCATGCACCACACCAACGTGCGGCGGAGATGTATCGATGGTAATCTAAAAAGCATAAGCAAAATTGCAATGCAACTCAAGAGACTGGTCTGTCTAAACCTGACCGAGTGAATCAAAATTGGTCCTTTTTTTTTTTTTTTTTTTTTTTTTTTTTTGCCAATGTGCGGCTCACATTGTTAATGAATCGGGTCAAAAATCACATTTCTGTCTGGGAATAAAGCACAGCGTAGCTGACACACAAAAGTAATTCTCCGTTCTTAAAATGCTTGGTGTCAATATCATGATTGTCGGCTTTTGCTTGTACGTATTACAATATTTACATTCGGTCCAAAGTTTAAAATTAGACAGATAGGATTTTTCCGTTGCGTCATTCCCCCATGAAACTACGGTCATTAACTATAACGGCGAATTACGTTGCACACTGATTTACCCATTGATGCTGCACTACTTTTTGTCAACATGACATTGCCCGGGAAGAACATAACGGCAAACAACAAAAACATGAAAAAAAAATACTATATTAACACAGTAGTACTCCCTGCCCAAACATGGAATAAAATATTTCTCTCGGGAACTATATTTTATGTGTTAGTGTCTTTGATTACCGTTAGACGCAATCATTTGTTATTGCTGTTCTGTCTGACATGTTTAATCCCACTACAACGAAGTTGTTGTAAGTGAATTTAGGAAGATTTTAACAGGTTTTTTTAGCAGACTTTAAACAGATATTTATTCAGATAAATGTAAACATAAGTTTTGAACGCCCACATTTCGATTCACATGGACTAAACGACTGACGAAGTCTTTCCTAAAACCCTTTCTTAGTTAATTTGTCATGAAACAAAATAGTTAATGAATATTATAAAAATAAATGAGGGGGCCGTCACAGCTACGAGCTTGAACAAGTCAGGCCGCGAAGCGGTCCTAGAGAGGACCGCTTCGCGGCCTGGCTTGCTCAAGCTCGATGCTATGACACCACCACCACCCCCCACCCCCCATTAATTTTTATAATATTCATTAACTATTTTGTTTTATAACGAATTGACTAAGAAAGGGTCTGAAGAAAGACTATGACTGACGGGGCTGTTGAGGCTATTCTGCGTGAGCCACTTACGGGGCTCCCGCAGTAAATGGCCTCAACAGCCCCTACTGTCAGTCATTTCGTCCATGTGCCTCGAATACCGGGATTCAATTCTTAAATGTACTGGAGAAATAAACGCTGATCATTTTCAATATCAATCGGTCACTGAACGGCTTTGAAGGAGTAAAGAATGTACAGTAACAGGGGCCTGAAATCAGTGGTTTAGCACTCAGGAATTTAAGATGATTCACAATTGATACAAAGTAGAATAAGCAACATGTCACTTAGCCACCTGTGAAATGAGTTGGTTACATGCCGAAATGATCATAGAACGGTCGAAATGATCATAGAACGGTCTTTCAGCATAAAGTGTAACATCTGTTTCAGCAGAAGCATCTTTCGAAATGAGCACTAAATGCCAAAGCTTCTGACGGGCCGTGGGAGATTATTCAAACCATATGTTTTCATTCTCGAGAAAACGTTTGTTAAAGAAATAAAATATTTACCTCACCGTGTTGGCATGCAGCTTTTTACCATTTACAAATCATCTGAAAATGATCCATTCTCTCTCTCTCTCTCTCTCTCTCTCTCTCTCTCTCTCTCTCTCTCTCTCTCTCTCTCTCTCTCTCTCTCTCTCTCTCTCTCTCTCTCTCTCTCTCTCTCTCTCTCTCTCTCTCTCTCTCTCTCTCTCTCTCTCTCTCTCTCTCTGTGCGCCCGGCCAAGCTGTTGCCTCACACTCCATGGTGCTAAAAGGTAAGAAAGCGAAGGAATCTTACCTGGAATGTTGCCACAGATTTCAGCTTCGCGTTATTGAAGACTGTGACTCGGAAAAAGTAATCGTGGTCATGAGTACCCATGTCTTTGTTCTGAAGAAGACTTCCACCTTCAAGAAAACATCACAATGTGTTAGAAGAGTTATTAAAAAGAGTCCGCTTTATTTCTCATAATCCAGTACTGTGCAAAATCTGCAAATTATTTCCTCATTTTCTCAAACACTTTAGCAGAGCCTAATAGTTTACGCAAAATGCCAATTTTATATCATTTTGTTTTTGGTGTTTTTTTTTTTTTGGGGGGGGGGCGAGCTATCAATGATGTTTATGGTATATTCATATACTAATTAAATTGTGTAGAGTCGAGACCTGAATATAAACGAACGTTATAGCAAAGAGCCTAACTGTCATTTATACATTCACATATTCGACTTGTTTTTTTAGCTGAGCTGACTTGTCAGTTAGCTTTGATTACGGGATGGTCGGTGGTCCATCTGTCATTTTTCACATTTTTTACAGCTTTTGAAAAAGCATTGAAACGGGGATTCACGGAGCACAGCCTAGTCGCCCTGTTAACCAAAGCTTTTTAAATCAATATGCCCATTGTTTTTATCCCACTTTATGGGCTGATGCACAATGTATTCTTAGTTTTTGTATAATCAGCAGCTGTCTCGGGCATTTTTACTGTATTTTGAATTGTGTACGTATGTATTTATTTGTATGTATTTTCTCTTATTTTCTCCGTCACCGGAGGTTCAATAAAACTATTATTATTAAAGCAAAGAGCCTACAACATGTTGTGGACTCTTTGGTGACAGCGCTATCATGTACTTTCCTGAAATGTTCCATCAACAGAAGAGAACGACTCACCAGGGTTTGGAGTAACAATATAGACACGATCAAAGCAGTTACTCATGGCTGTGCAGTAACACTCAAATGTGGCTTTGTGGGTTTGGCATTGCTGAAAGCATTAGAAACAAAAGATCACGTTTACTTGGTCATTTTCTCGTGAAGCATAAGGCGAAGTCTTTCATGTCATAAAACGTTAAAACATATACGGTCATTTTATATTCTTCAGAAATGCATATAACTTTAAGCGTCAGTATTTGGAGGATAATATAATATTTAAAATAATAGATTTATGTCGGTTGGCAATAATGCCCACGAAACGCTCCTGTAAGATGGCAAGTCTTACAAAACACTGCATTTCATCTCAGAAATATTTTCAGAGTGTTAAACAATTATGCCATGTCATGATAAGTCACCATCATATATAAAAAAAAACTTTAATCTTTAAAGAAATTTATCATTACCTGTAATGTACGGTAACCTTGATGGCCTTCGTGACTGCCTCCATGCAGCACAGAGGTTTGGGTGAAGTTATCAAACAGCTCCCACTCGACCGTGTACAGGCCGCTATGTATGTCATATGCCCTCCACATTATACTGAAGTAGAATTACAAGTCAAAAATATTTGGTTAAATGATGATGTGTGGGTGGGTGGGTGTGTTTGAAAAGAGATTGAAATAGAGCTAGTATGCCCTCCTTCCCAACTGCTATTATAATGATACTAATGCTAATACTCATTGACTGTATTCGGCATGAATAAAACAGTTTAAAACAATGATGTCAAAGGCGAAATATCGTTAATTCATGCTTCTTATACTTTTTGCAAATTAATACTTGACAATATTCAGTATAGTCGTGATTTTGTGACTGCTTACGTCATCTTGTACAGTTCTCTGAAACTGTGGACTGCAAATTCGTATCTTCCGTCTTTGATCAACCCAAGACTTTCTATAGTTGGAGGAGAAGAATCCACATGAACAATGACGTCATCCGTGAGTTCATGCTTAACCACGTCAGCCGCCTTTATCCAGAACCTAGCGCTTTTCCCATCAGCAAGCGGTAAGTTGTACGTATGTTTCTGTCCTTGTATATCTTGTATGGCATCCCATGCTGAGGCAGGCGAATTGAGGCTCGTGCCAGCTTGGCTGTCCATATTAAAATTCGTGAAGAAATGTGTGATGCCGTTGACATTTTTGATTCCGTATATGTTCCGCAAACCTTTAAAAGAAAAGCATATATACAGAAAAGTAGATAACCAAGTTGCTTTATCAGCACAGCTGGTCTTCTGAACATTTTGTTCTGAGATCATCATCCAACTCAAGTTACCCTGGTATCCAGAATTAAGCAGTTTTTACATCACCTTTCTGAACCAATTTCAGTACCAAAACTAAGACTATACAGCTCATTGATAATGACAAACACTAGCTGAAGTCTTGGTGAGCTAAACCTTTTCTAAACAATAGTTCTTTCTACTGTTCATTGCTTGACCTCTCTTCAATGCTATATGGCAGAAAGATTCCGCAATCAAAGACCTAAAAAAAGGCCATACCTCACAAAGCATGCTCAGTTCAGTTGATACGCTAATTTGGAGCAGTTGTATACGCATCTGCCATGACAAATTACTTATTATAAAGTGAAAATGAAGCAGAATATCTTATCAAAAGAACTTGGCAATTGAAACATCATAGCATGCGAAATATGTTGTGTTCTGTATGGTGTGGAGGAAGAATGGCGAAATTACCAGTTTTGTGCTCATAAAATGCATCCTGTCCCGTAAGTGGGTCGATGGTTCCTAGCAAACTGTTTTGGTGATGCTCCAAATTTATGAAACGATTTGTCCACCTGAAGGTCACCGGTTTTGTCAGGTCCGTTAGCCACAACATACCTGTGCGACAATACCAAGTATGAAATTAGCTTCAGAGTCGTTTGGTTAATTCTAGCGCGGTCAAATGTTGGCTGATCTGACTTTGTTACCGGTCTTTCTCATTCTTTAGCTATGCAACAAAATTTGTATCAGCTTAAATTTCAAAATGACGAATGTCTTCCGCGTTCAGAATTGACATTTTGCTAATTTGTGGATAGTAAAATAGTGGAAATGCTGTTTTTTCTCTAAAATAAATAAACTTGTCGAGTTTTATTGGGACGTTATCCGCCAAAGATCAAAATGTTTTTGTATGAATAGGTTTGTGTCTTAAGCTCGATTTGACATTAAAATTCGATTTGATTTTGCGGCAGAAAATGAACAGACCAAATGATTTTGCAATGGGCCTCTATGCTCTGTTCAAGTTAGGCTTAACGAGGCAAGCTGACTAACGCACTTGCTGGTAGACACAGAGAGCAATTTTTTTTTCACATAAGAGTACACATTGGCACTTGCAGTACTTTACCTTTATTTTCAGTTGACCTGTCCACGGTAATTTTTGTATTGTGTTGGAACGTAACAGCCGTACCCGCATCATACAGTACAAATCGCCGGGCCTCCTGGCAATTCTTGACGTCGTTGTCTACATTGTCACAGGCTGCAATCTTTACCTCGTACACCTTTGTAACAGTTGCTGGTAGATTAATCTGAAAAAGGATCATACCCTTCATTCCCTTGGGTTTATTCAGTTTACATCTCATTTTTTTTTTTTTTTTTTTTTTGGCAATGTAATATCGTGAATACAAAAGTGATTATAGTGGCTGTTATTTTGAAGAATGACGCAAAGTTTTATATGACATATGAGAATGATAATATTGTATTCTGTTTTGCTGCGGCCATTCATAAACACCTTTCCCAAAAAGTGGATAAGCCACAAGGAAAATGTTATGTCAAAACTGAAATTTCGGGAATTTTTCACAAAAACGGGAACATGAATTTATTGTAAGGGTATTAGATTTCAAAAGATATAGATTACACAGTTGTTATCTAAGCATATGGTGACTTTCTTGTTAGTTCTAATGGAAAAATGGACTAAAAAAACTCTTTGTGTTTAATATGGCTTAAATGTTCTATTCGCTAATCAGCACCAATACCATCTTTTATAAATTTCCTTTTATTGTGTCTTATATTCCGTTCATGAGCAATAAAGATCAAGATACACCACAACATGACTGTAGAATACTATTAGGCTCTCAAGAAGTTTGTCCATTCTGGGCCAACAGCAGATGCAGCCCAGTGTGATTTCTTTCTAGTCGAAATAACATTTTGCTCAGATGTGTTTACTTTGTATATCTCACCGTCGTTGAAGTTGTCTTAGTCGAAAACTGTTTTTGGAGAATAACAGATTCAGGGCGCAGTTGCCCAAGTGCCTTTTTACCCATTTCTCTTATCTCTAACTCATACTTGCTGAGTCCTGCATGTTGGTCTGTCCAGCCGGACCATCTGACCGTTATTGTGCTCTGGTGTAAAGAAAGAAGAAAGGGTTACCTTTTAGGCGATGTTAATTATCAACTGGTGGCACACTTCGTGGACCTTTGCGCTACATTGACTCATGAGCTGAAGATCAATCTAAATGGCAAAACATTGCCATTCTTATCACGACAATCCAAGATGTAACGAAAACTTGAACCCATTGAAGTCAGAGACTTGCATACAGATGCTCGTCTCTGTCGAAGTAAATATTTTTCTTCCTTTAGGGCCTAAATGTATTTTCTAGGGCCCATTATAAAGTAAAATAAAATTGATATCGTGAATATTGTCTTTGTCTTTTCACAAATATATGAAAGGCACAATGTATTTGGTGATTTTAACGGTATTGTGTGCGCATAACATTGAAACTTACATGTGTCCACAGCAATCCAATCCACTACGGTTGGTTACGTATAACTTGTCTTGTTTTACGACAGAGTACGATTGGATATTTATATTCGTAAAAGGGTGAATAAAGGATAATGACATTAATCTTTAAGAGAGTTACGTATAGCTATAAGCAGGGTTGTCTGTTTCTAAGCATAGATCAGGCTACCTGGTCATCCGATACACATCAAACCAGATTACAGTTCATTGCTCCATTTCGGCATCAAGAATAAGCTATATTATAAAACAGCATCACAACTCCAGATACCATAATACACGTAACAAATCTAGCCACAAAGCATCACCATCCAATTGGTCTTTTTATATGTTGGCGTTATCGTAGTCGTCTTAGTAGCGACTTTTTGCTTCTTAGGATCGGACCCAATGGTATAGCCACCCGTTTTGTTTTGATACTTAACTCTCCCGTTCTCCATCATGTACCCTTTCGGCATAATATAAATTAAAGACAGCAATACAACAGCATGATATTGTGTTCTATATATGTAACTTTATTTTGGCCCTAAGTCCAGTGCCAATCTGTTCTGAGAAACATTCCATAAGTTTATATATATATATATATATATATATATATATATATATATATATATATCCAACTAGTATATTTTCGAAATGACGTAACAGTTCTCAGTTCCGTATTATGCATGATATAAAAGCATCACTTGATGTGTTGGTACTTTTTCACGGGCCAAAACAAATTGGAGGTGTTACGGTCCTTCACTCTGTAAATTAAATCATTTTCTTGGTCTTTTGCACACGCAAAGCTGCAAATCGACAGATACCTCTGGCAATATTAAAGAATAATCAGACCTGCTTGCCAATAGCTGGGGTGGCCTCCATGACGGGGTCGCTGCAAGAGCCTGTCCTGCTACAGTGGTATGGCCTTTCATAGTCAAAGATCCACGCACCCTTTCTTCTTGCCACCTTTCCATTGTAATACCTTGAGTGTGTCTTTTGGTTGTCAAGGTCAGATATCTTTAAAACACCTCCGTTCCACACTTCTATCGTGTATTCTAACCTAAAAGGTGACAGGTGTTTCTTCAATATATAGATACTGTCTTCATCATCGCTAATATGATACACACACATCGAATCGAATTCTTTAAGTATATATATATATATATATATATATATATATATATATATATATATATATATATATATATATATGTGTGTGTGTGTGTGTGTGTATGTATGTATGTATGTGTGTATGTATATATATATATATGTATATATATATATATATATATATATATATATATATATATATATATATATATATATATATATATATATATATTTATATAATTACATTCGCCCTTTAAAAGATAAACAAGTACAGAAATTAACAGGAATAAAACATTGTAAAGTTAAATTTCTTACACACAGGGGCAGAAAAGAAGCTTTACCTGTCTCCAGTTGCAAGAGTTCCAGGCAGTGACAGTCCCAAGGCAGGATTCCAACCCTTTGTGCCTCGGTGGGGGTTTGTTTTACCGTTGCTAGTTTCGACGCCATTGGCAACCGTATATGAACTGCCTCCTGTAAGATGTACAAAGTATTAGGGGCAGATAGATTCTGGAATTATGCTTTATCTACTATGAGCTCAACTCATAAAATATAGTTGCAATTCATACAAAGATGCGGCAGTGATTTTAATCATGTCCCACGGCTTAAATTGCATGAGTGGAGATTTTACCTTTTCGGTTCAATTGGCAAAAATGGGGTGAAAAGAACTATTTAACAATTTGCTTCCGCTAATATGGCAGAAGCTGGTACTCTGCTTCAAACGTTTAATTCTTTCTGGCTCAAATAGATAAAGCCGTCCAGATGCAGATTGTCATGAGCTTCAATTTTCGCTATTGGTAATAAAACACATTTTTGATGAGAACTGTATAAAACCTACCATGTTAGAACAGCTCAGTTCAACAACTTTGGTGCAAGTTGGGTGCAACGCCCTACTCGCGTAAAAAAAAAGTTGCTGGTGCAGTCCTGTTTAAATCAATTTCAAAAATGTACACGTGATCTTACTCTTACTTTCTGTTTTTGCCTTGTTTCCTAGCTTAATATAAATGGAATATACATAGAGTATACGCCTATACACACTATTGTTTTTTTTGGGGGGCTCTTTTTGGTTTTGGTTTTGTTTTGGTTGTGTGTGTGTGTGTGTGTGTGTGTGTGTGTGTGTGTGTGTGTGTGTGTGTGTGTGTGTGTGTGTGTGTGTGTGTTTGTTTTTTCTCTTTTTTGTTTTTGTCTGAGAAGGAACGCAACATAAAGGTCTCACCTGACTTGTACAGAATGGCTTTAATAGAGCATGCTGTTGTACCAACTTTGTAATCTGCCACCCAGGGAGGTCTAGATGGCTGACTTGGCGTGAAATAAGCACTCAATTTCAGCTCAATTTCGCTGGCTAAAAATAACAGCAGTGTTTCAAAAACCATAGTCAACCATAAATGATGTTATGGAACCAAAGATGTTTTTATAGGTTTAATTTAAAAGCAGCAAATCCTTTTAAAATTGTACAAGAGTGTCAAATATACAATGGAAAGCCTATTCAAAATTTTTAATTTTCTATTTTTCTCAAAGTTTAAACGACATCAAAACTTGGACCAATTCATTATTACGAACACGAAATGTTTAACGCGAAAAATACACATATTTATCTTCTTCAACTTGTGATTGCTATATATTAGTTTCTTTCTTCAATACATACGTGACTTAGTGTTGGCATAAGTTGGAGAAACGCTGAGCGATGACCTGGCTTCAAATTGAACTTTATCGTCTGTCGCACCTGTAGCTCCTAAACCAAATCATACTGAGTCTACTTAGTCTTGAAATGAATTTAATGCTGTTAGTTGTAACAGTGTGAAGAATACACCTTCAATATCCCTAATCATTTTCTGGATAAGCAAATTCGTTGTCCGCTTTCGTAAATGGATCGCGTCCGAGCTTCATTCATGAGGACTTTTAATCTCCCCAATACCTATAATCCCTCTGGCATATTTATGAGTCACGGTTTGTCAAAACTTTCGATCACATGGAATTTAATGTTCAGACATTCTTTGATCTTTTTCTTGCAACTTCTTTTATTTCAATGCTCTTTTCGCTCATAAGCAAACCAAGATATCTGTTGCCTCTACTTTACGTTATTTTAAAGTTTGACAGTTAATTTGCAATTTAAATCCTATCTCCTGCTGGTAATATATTTTCAACATTATTTTATTCGTCTTTAAGGTCGGTGTAGAAAGAGATAGGATATAGTTGAATGGAATGATGCAAACGGATAAATGTGTTTCTTTATTCTTAAGGTGTAACTGGCATGATTGCTATTAAAGAGATTACGATTTTCGCGATGGTATCATTTTCAAGATGATGCAAGTCATGCGGCAGTGTGATTTAAGATATCTTACCTTTGTACGGGAACCATTGGCGCATCATGACCAGGGCATCCAACACTGTAGACTCTTTTTGAACTTTGAAACAATAATTAAAACAGATGCAGTTTAAAAGAATATATGAAAATGTTAGATTAGAAGTAACGATTGGCTACCTCCCTTCTGGTGTTTTTTCTCAGAGATTGTTTGTCCGATTAAACACTAATGCTTATTTTTAAACGGTGTATGTATGTATGATTTTGACCATGATAGTGGCGGAGATGGAATATATAGTTTACACATAGTGATATATTAAACTCTCATCGTTGTCTGAGGTTAAGTAATCTAAACCACCACCTGCGAAGCACACTTTAATTATCTCATAATGGACAGGATCCACTTCTACTCTCGGCGCAGTCCGGTTCAGTGCGTCTGAAGGCCGGAAAAAAAGCTGTTGAATGGTTGAAAGCTTTTCGCCTGATCTTTCTGTTGAATGGTCGCGCATATCATTCTTTATCACAAATACGAAACGAACGACATTCGATTTAAACATGGTTTATTCAAAAGAATGCTATCGAGGAACAGGGAAGCCCTATATTAAACACTGTCGCGGAAAAAAACAACTTATACAGACAGGACGAAACAGACAATACCAAAGATACAAAAGAGGCACTATACAGGACTAGGGCAGATAGTGGGGCTGGTGGGCATAGTAATCACGAATGAAAACTACATCACAACAACTCAAAAAGCTCACCTTCCGTCACTTTTCTCAATAAATTAATGAACAGTCGCAAAAATAATGTAATTACTATTGAGACAGCAGGCTTTATTACCATAGAAAACTGTTGCAGTAGTGAATGGTGCTAACGGAATAATTTTACCGCTTAAATCAACCCTCGGGTTTTTTGTACACAGGGCATATGAAAAAGTAATGAAAGGTATCTTCGTTACCTGTACCAAAAGTGCACAAAGGCGATTCAGTTACACCAATCTTATGCAAGTGAGAATTCAGATTGCGTTACCCAGCATGTTAGAAAGCAGTGCCCAACAGCATGTTGGAATAGATCGTTGCGCGCATACATTAACGTGCGCGTGAAGCTAGGAGTGCCAAGGACAAGGCATTGCGTTGTGGACAAATGGATAGCAAAGGGTTCCTGTTGTTTTAAATGAACTAAATGAAACTGAATGCTAATGTTTACGTATAATTACTAGTTTATTGGCTTTTAGAATAATTAGAATAATCTCACTAATATGCTGGGACCATGTTAAATCGTTGTTGAGGGTTATACCTAGATGCTTATGATAAGATACATCCTCGAGCTGGTGATTTTGAAATAGAAGGGACGGGTGTGGAGCTGGATGCGTTTTGCGCGAGACAATCATACTACGGGTTTTAACAGCATTGAATGAAAGAAGCCAGTGTCTGGACCAGTCATCAAGTAAAGAGAAGTCCTAAGGATGTCAGATGCCAGATGAGGGTCGTCCACAGTCAGGCAAGTGAAATGTCATCAGCAAATAACTTAACATTAGAAGTAACGACGTCGACGATATCATTAATAAAAATAAAAAATAATAAGGGACCCAGTACAGAACCCTGAGGTACCCAAGCATTTATTGTGCCCCAATTAGAACTTTGACCCTTGGTGACCACAAACTGCTGTCTCTGTGACAGATAACTGCGAAACCAGGCTAATCATTTATAGGATATACCATTCTTTTCAAGTTTGTAGAGCAAAGCAGAATGCCGCATTTTATCAAAAGCTTTGATTACGTCTAAGAAAACAACTCTTACATCCTTACGAAGATCAGTAGCTGAGCAAAGCTCATGATAAAGAGACAAGAGTTGATTAATGGCAGTATCTCTCGGATTAAATCCAGACTGATGAGAGGATAGCAAAAAATTATTGTTAAAGAAATTAAAAACATGCTTGAAAATGATTCGTTCCATAACTTTACTTACACAGCTGAGGAGTGATATGGGTCGACAATTATTACAATGTGATTCTGAATCCTTTTTGTGCAGAGGTATTACGTTTGCCCTCTTCCAAGAGGCAGGAAATGAATTTTGATTTAAAGATACGTTACAAATTCGAGTAAAGGAGCTACATATGGATGGTGCAGCTTCATCTAATAATCTAGGATTTATTTCACCAGGTCCTGTCGCCTTGGACACATCAAGATTATTGAGAATTTTCATAACCTCACTTTCAAATATGAAAATTATAGACTGAGTAGACCTATGTGGCAGCAAATTTAATGGAGGTAAAGTATATGTTGATGCTTTCTAGAAAAAAGAAATTGAACACCTCACTTTGGAACAGTTGCAAGATATATGCTCATCATTATGTGATAGAGTGGGTATTTCCGAGCAATGACTCCGATTCAAGAAATACTTGACTGTACGCCAGTCCATCAAGTTTGGTTATTAATACCAGAATTAGAAAGATATGCACTGAGCTTAAGGTTTTACTGTGTTTCGGCATTTTGAAGATGTTCCTGATAATTGTTACGAAGATTCCTGAAATTTGCCCAATCATTTTGAGGCTTCCTGTGGGCCCTTACAACACCTCGCTTGAGATACCGCAAGGTTCCATCACACCACGGTAAGTCGTTGGGCCGGATGATAACTGTTTCGTTAGGAATACATAGTCTAGCAATATTCAGAAAGGAGTCAGTCAATCAACAAAGGTTAGAATTCATAGAAAATACTGGATATTTTTGGTGTAAAACCTTACGAAGGAGACACAGTATATCAAAAGCAATGTATTACCAATGCAGTAAGTAAACGGCCGTCCAAGCAGCTGCTATATACAAACATGTGTATATATGTGTATATGTGTAAAGGGGATACTTCCTGTCCCAAATAATAGGTGTAATGGATGTACACAGGTACTTAGGACACTGGACCATTTTAACAATTTCAAGGGGAAAAGGTTGTGCTTTAAATTACTGTAGCATCATTTGGAAGAACTGAAAATTAATGTTTGAATTTCGATGTGCACTTTGTACAGCTGACGATAATGGGAAGGTTCGCTTTTTACATTCAGATGTTATTTCACTCTGCTTGCACTGTACTGTTTGTATCACTTCTTTATTCATTGTATATTAATTTGTCGTTCTTGGTAGCAAATTAATACTGTTTAAAGTATATATGGCGTTGTCAATAAATCTCATTTGTTATCAATTGGTTTAGCATCGGTTGGCTGATTTAATTACACTGTACATATATTGAAAACCAATTTGAGTTCTTTTTGACCGATGTGTGTTCAAGAGTCCAAGAAATTGATAATCTGTACTTTTTTGCTCTGAGTATAGAGGACCTATTATGAAATTGGTGTGTGAAATACCCGAATACTAGGAAGATGAACCATGGTCAAAGTAACATTGGACAAAGGCGGATATTGAACGTATTTTTCGATTCTTTTGGAAGAAAATATGTTTTGTTTTGTGCGAAACCTTCGTTCTGGAGTTTTGTTAATGAAGTACCATGCCTCCTGTACGTGTCGGACCAAAGTTTCAAAGGATGGCAACTTAGCTCACAGGTGAAAAGGCGTATCTTAGACGAGTGCCTTGAAAAAGATAACATCTAATGAGACTGCCGTAGAAGCAAAATAAATGCTTTAATATGGGAAAGTTCGACAAGAATTGCACAGAAAACCACGTGGGGCGATAAGCCGCGCTGTCGGTCAAGAAAGGCCCTGGTCCTATCAGTAGTGTAGACCTAATGGTGAACTAGAGCTCTTCTTTCAATATACTTTTACTCACTGTTCATGCACTTATCGTTGTCGTTGAATTCAGGTGTACATTGACACGTCCCAACTCTGCCGCAGGTACCGGGAAAGCATGCATTGCTGTCTGTCCGCCATGAACAAAGCTCTGCGAGAAACATTAAAAAATGGAAACCTCTAAAATTCATCCAAATTTATGACCAAGTGGAAACACAATCGTCATGAACCTTTCACGCAATGATTCTAACGTGAAATGTTAATAAGGACCCATTCTTGATTATTTTCAGGGGTATAAACTATGAGGTTATTTAACTTGTCCACGAGTTACACAAAAGGCCCCCCTCCGTTGAGAGACCACTGCTAGAACAGGTCCAAAGTGACCACATTAGACGGGTGATGTGCCACAGAGATCGAATAAACAAAGAAAGATAGGACAGGGACCTGGCAATTAAGGTCTTAAAAAGAAGGTAATCACTCATTGAAGTCTCAAACTGAATTGATTGAACTTTATTCTATTGCTAGGATTACTAACTCTATAAAAATACTGATCTCAACCGGGCCCTGGGTGTTAAAATGATAATACAGAATGACGACATGAAATACCTGACAGAAAATAATAAAATGACACACGCAGTACAGATGACAAATGTAAACATGTAATAGTTGAAAAAGTTCAAATCTAAAAACAGGACCATTGGACTAAAATGTGAAAATAGATAGAGAATACACAGTTAACTCACAATACATAAATCACATTGCAAAGTAGCTACTCAGACACAAAAAGCAAATCAAAGATTAAAAAAATGTGAACATAACTTTCAGAAGTTGCTCAAAATTATATATGTGACTCAAAAGGTAATGGCAAGCAAGTAAAACACAAATAATACTTAAATGTGAGGCTGACATACAGTAAATGAACATGAATAAATAAAATAATTCTGGTGACAACAGTGATTATGGTTGGATCAGTGAATGTATAAATGAGGAACAACTTTTCTGGGTTGTATATCAAACACTTAAACTGATACTATTTCAACGATATCCTGTTCAGGAAAAGTATTAATTCTGCTGTTTCTGGGGATAACAAATTTAGGGCTTGTCCAAATCCCCGCTTTGACCACTTTTTTTTTTTTACACACACACAACCAAAAATCACGCACATATGTGTATACACACACACACACACACACACACACACACACACACACACACATATATATATATATATATATAATATTTTAACAACAGACCACCAGTGCCATGGACCATTAAGCAACATAATTTTCATGTCCTCAATGTATATTAAGGAGAAACCACAGGGCAAATTTGCTGCTGACGATCTGTTTTATTTTCAATAGTTTTCGGTTTCACACAGCAGACACATTACGGCATATTACTTACTATGACACAACTTCTGATTGGTGGATAACTCAAACGCTTTCCCCAGACTGCCGTGGTCATACAGACAACGGTCACATAACTTGGTGGCTTCCGGGTTACTGTAGTGGCAAGTTGTCAACTTACAGTTGGCAATCTGTGGACAAACTGCAAAACATGAACCAATTGTAATCAATAAGTTATATAATATGTATACATGTAATCCCAATGGAATGACCTCATTGAGATTATAAATCACCAAAGTTACGCGGGAAATTACCTTTGAAAAAAATATGTTGGACTGGCCATACAGATAAAGGTTTGTGTTATGCCTAAGATACTTTGTGATATCTTTCTCAAAAAGATGTATTGACCTCAGAACAAGACCCATACAAATGCAACATCCGTCTGCCCTTATCAAAATCGAAACACAAAAATGTCTGTATTCAGCTTGACTTACATCTCAAATACGCAAAATCAGTCAATCAGGATTAAGTTATAGCATAAATCATGGACAAACATGACTATGTGGGTACGAATTTTAGTCAAGCATGATTGTATCAGTATAGTATTTGTGTCTTTTCGTCCAGAACCATTTCCTAGCGGTCATTACCCTATTTCGCAGTCCGAACTCTTTACTCTCCATAAGAGAACCTGTCACTGTCTAACCTGTATACATGTAGAAGTACTATTGTTCATATTGCACACGTTCCTGTGTAAAATTTTGGCATAGGCTGTATTTAAGTCCAAATAAATCAAAGGTAACTACCCAAAACATGTTCCGGAGCCTGTACCCGTACATATCTCTCTGAGTAGCGACCCTTTGTCTAAGCTAAATATTCAGCACAGACAACCCACATTATAATGAATAAATAAGAACGGGGCAAATGATGAGTTAGCTAAATAAGTGAAGTTTAACTTATAAATGCAGAGCTTCAATATGAATGCAGAATACCTATCAAACCAAACATAATTACTAAAAAGTAAAGAACAAGTTCAGATAAGAATAATGTGACTTACCACTAAACTAGTGTGTCCCCTTTCTAGCTGTATAAGACACATTAGCCCAACCACTTACCAGTGTATAACTGAGGTAGAAACGAGCTGGGATTATTCATTCAATCCCAGTGATTTAAAAACAAACAGTTACAGCCAGACACCTGTATAAACCTGGGGAATTCCTAACAAGTACTGTAACAATGGACATCCTGTAGCAAAAATGTAAAACAAACTCCATGATGACACCTACTCCTCACCATGAAAGTCTCAAAGAAATCAAGTCCTATTTAGTTGTAAACTCTTAGCTTCTGTTTCAAAAGAATAAATCAAATATGTAATAATTGAGTAAACCCTGTCAATTTCTGGCTAAGTGCCTGTAGAGACACCGATAATATACCCGTTGATTAGCGTCAGAGGAAAGCTTATCTATGCGATAACTATTCGACCTCTAACTTTTATCATTTATCCGAGAAAATCATGAAAACAAGCATCAATAAGATGGTGGTCACAATGCTTACGTTTACAATTGCCAGAGTAGTATCCAGGGTTGCAATAATCACACCAATTGGGTCTCTCGCAGTCACCGCCGTTAGGACATGCCCCGGGGTCTATTTTACCATTGCATTTAGCTATAAAGCAAATAGGCCCTATCTTTATCAAACGTATTTTAAAGATTATTGCATCAGTTCAATACTTTACTTTACTTTCTTCCAGAAATTGAAATTGCCAGATTTTTTCTCGTCCGTCCTGACAAGTGAAATATTATTTATTCAAATTTAAAAAGACCAGTGTTTATTGAAAGTAAAGAATACATCGTGTCACAAAACTTTCAAAGCAGAACAGGAAAATGTCAAATACACTTGTTGTGATGGGTATACTTTGATGGACAGTTTGAATTAAAATATCGTTATAAAAATGTATTCTTATACAATATTTCAGTAAACAGTAACTTTTGCCCTTTAAGAGGCTACTGCACCAGCTGGTAGGCCACCTGGTACAATGACGCTGGCCTAACTGCTGGGACAAGATGAACTTTTTTTTTTCAAAATTAGTGAAACGCGCAGAAACAATGTTATCTTGGTGCAACAAAAAACAATGGACCACAATAAATTATTACAAAAGAGAGCGCTGATGATGTACTCACGTACGCATCCACACGAGGTCAAAGTATAACCATGGCAACATGCAGTGTATGAGTAACGTACGGTCCTGTAGGGAAAAAAGCAGGACCAGAAATATTATTTTTGCGTCGCAAAAATGGGATCTATCTACAAATGGAGTTAGGCCTCATGGACTCGAGGATTCACGTATTCACACGATTATGATGATGATTGTTACTATATATATATATATATATATATATATATATATATATATATATATATATATATATATATATATATATATATATATATATATATATATATATTTATTTATTTATTTATAATACCAGTGTAGCCACCAACTGTGTATTTAAAAACCCAAGGACCTGCGGGTACTACCGCAACGTTGTATAATCTACACGACATAGTTGATAGTTGAATATAGTCTGAAGACCCCCGAAACACAAATATCATGCATACATCAAGAAAAGCAGCACCACGTCACCACTCACCATTTAATAAATGTATCAAAGCTGATATTATGAACAATACAAGATAAAACTAAAATATGTTAAGTGACTTTTTACAAAGTGTATATATTATTTTAAACATTATTTTAGTAATTACTGGGAAAGTCATCATACCTGTAACTGATACTGTGATATGGGCCCGGAAAACTTATCACGAGAGGGCACCAATGCTCAAAAATTGTAACTGGTGACGCCCTATGGCACTTGCTAGAAAAGTCCTGTCATTATTAAGAGATGTCTCTTGCTCCCTTCTGGTGAGTGGTGCCCTGTGGTGAATAAGCCAACCTGGTTTATCCCATTAAATTCATAAAAACTGGGGAAATATTTGCAGATCCATGTAGCATTTATACTTCACAATAGGCTTAAGGAAGAACGTGACACAGAGAAAGATAATCAAACAAATAACCTAAATTGAATACCTGTGCCTGGTGCATCTTCCCCAGCCTGCAAACCCGCAACTGGTGTAATACCTTTGCCTTTTATATGCGTAGAATGTGCAAGTCTTTGTGCCACTGAAATTGAGTCAAATTTTATTTGGTGAGCTACTTGTCTCCTGACATTAAACATAACTCTCTGGCAAAATGAGCATCGAACAACCATAATGAAACCGAATACACGGTTTCATCGTAATGCTGGAAACAGATGAACATAGATGTATACTTAATCAACATTCACCTTTCTTCCAAATCTGGTTAGCTGACCATGAACTGAAATTGTATTAGCTGTATAATGTATATACATAAATCATGACATTTTGATAAAGAAAAATAACATATACATAAATACAGGCGACAAGTATTTCACTAACACAATACAAGAGAGAACAAATACATTTAGTGCTACAACAGCACAATGACATGTGGTACATGAATTATAATGGAGAGTAGAGAATAAAAAGCGTTCACTATTTACAATGCTGCTTTGTATCAGAAAGATGCCCTCTTCTTCTGAATATCTGTAAAAAAAATTATTTACTATTGCAATTTTGTCAATGTCGTTATAACATGATAATGGATAAAAAAAAAATTCGGAATCATTTAGATTGTCAAACATCGGTCGGCGCATCGTATAGGTATTTTCTTTTAGTTTTATGTTTTATAAGCTATTATAACATGACATTCGTCTTCTAAAATATTACAATTTTTCGCGCAATCTTTCTTCTGAAGTAATTTCATGTGGCCTTCGTGTCTATCAATTTCAATTGTCAAATTACGTGAATCTATTCTAACTCATGTGATGTTTTTCCTCAGTGTATAATTTTTAATCACAAATAGATATTTCTGCAACTCGACATTTCCTTAAATTTAATATATGAACGTAGGTTTTGGGGGGGGTTGTTTGTTTGTTTTTTGGGGTTTTTTGGGGGGGTGGGGGTGTTGTTTTGTTTGTTTTGGGGTTTTTTTTTTTTGCTTTTTGTTTTCGGGGGATTTTTTGGGGGGTTGGGGGTTGGGGGTTTTTGGTTTTTTGGGGGGTGTTTGTTGTTTTTTTGTTATGTTTTTTGTTTTGCTTTGTTTTATTTTTTTTTTTTTCTTTTTTTTTTTCTTTTTGTCGGAACCAGAATTACTTTTCATAGTTTGTTACCATTGGATGATAAATCTTCTTTTAATTCTTTAATTAAGAAAATTACGAACATGCACGAAATTTAAAACAAAATTCGAATTAGAACCATATTTGATAGCTATGAATGATAACCGTTCCCATAGAAATTTTACTCGTCTGAGAACCAGTGTACATAATTTAAATATTGAGGCACCGGCGGCCCACTAAAATATATGTAGAAGAAAGATTATGTAACACATGCAAAGTAATTGAAGATAAAAATTTATCATTTGTTATTTTGTAATAAATTTTTCAATCAGAGAGCTATTTTGATGACGGAGATATCAAAATTTTCTTGTCAATTTTGATAGTTTAAATTTGGAAGGGAAATTTAATATGCTAATGAAATGCGAGGATTACGAAATTATACTTCTGGTCAAAAAAAATAAAGTACACTGTTGGAATTAGAGGTTCATAGAAAAATTTTCAAGTGTAAGATATCTTTTGATTACCATATTTTTTTCTCTACTGTGATAACATGTTTGTGTATAAGTTATCTGTACGCCGTGTTTTGTTTTTAATTGTCTTGTAAAAAGTGTATTGTGTTGCGTTGTACAGACAAAATGCCTAACCATTGTAAATAGGTGCAGTCAATAAAGATTCAAAGATTTAAATATAATAACACAAAATCACATTTATAATCCACATCAGTACTTACATTCTCTCTATTGACGTAATCAAAAGTAAAGGTGGAAAGGACAAACAGTAAAAGGTGTCATACCGAAGAGTCATCGAGTGATTGCTTCGCTTAATAGCAAGTCTGAACCAAGTTTTTCTTTTCTTCAAATTTTATCGTAATATGCCTGGAAAAGTGCACGGTATTTTTAGTTTACATGTGTGGCCTAGCCCCCCATATCTTGTCCAAAATCACAAACGTGTTCAAAACGGAACCAAAGTGACACCTTTCCAGGGATACTATGACAACGACTATGCGTTCTCTTTGGCGGCGAAAGCTGTTGGATAAGAATATTTTCCAAGATGAATATCATCATAAACATTTTCTGAAAGCAGAATAGTTTAAAAACAAAAAACTAGATGACAGTAAATTCCTTCTATATTATATAGTCGTAAGTGCTTAAACTCTGAAATGCACTTATGAGTGTATGTATTCTTTTACGTATCGGTTTGTCGCAATTGGTTGCCGTTGAACACTTTGCTCGCAAAAGTATTTCAAAAAAAAATATTAAGAACGTTACCTCCTAGGAACTTTGCATTTAGTTGATGTCAACCAACCATCCACCGAAGTTTTGTCCCTTGGAAATGAATAAAAGACAACCAGAATGTAAAACATGCCTTCGAAAAATCTCATCCTGTCAGAATTGATGAAGTCCAACAAATGGTTCACTTTCCTTCTCGTAATTTGTCACCCGACGCAACCTGGCCATTCCATTTTGGCTCGCGTGCCTTTTCTTCAACATGCCCCCAACCTTGTGAATTATATCCCTGCAAATTTCATTACATTTTCATTAATGAAATCCTTTTCTCAACGGTGAACAGAGTAAAGTGTGATATCTCTGTCAAATATTTTAGGTTTGGTGTGTTTACTTTCCTAGCCCGATGAAAGATTGCATTTGGTTGTTATTTTCATTTCTTAAATGACAGTACAGAAATCGATTTCTTAGTCACGGTGTGACAATTAGATTTAATTAACGAATGAAATGAGCATTCTTATCGCTTAGTACTTTTCATTTTTCAACATATTAGCGTAGATGTGCGATTATCCCTTTATCCCGTATACACGAGGGCAGTATACCCTGAGTCAACATGCGCCGCCCCCACATGGCCCCAAGTGAAGGAGCTGATTGTATTGGGACAAGGAGGATAGCTTCGCCGACTGCGGGAGGGCAAAACCAGTGACGCGTGAAAGCAGCCCGATACTCAGGCCAGATGATTAGCCGAAACTTTTTAGAAAAGTGAAACATCGAGAAAAACACGTAGAGTAAACGTTTTAAATGACCGGTGGCTGATAACCAGTTGGCCGTGAAAAGTGTTATAATTTGGCCGTATGGCCTAATTATTATGCTGATGTGCACCCTTCTTAATAATATATAAATACAAATCTTATTGTATATTCACTGAGAACATCGGTATCGTACAAGAATAAATAAGGGTCGTGGAAAACAGGAAATATAAATATACACAATTACATCCTATGCAATATTTATGCCCGTTGCTGAAATTACAGGTGTGCGGTCTCCTTTTTGGGAATGGTTTTACCCGGTTTCGAACACACATATCGGTGTTGGTTAATGATTTGCCTGACGAGCCTCTCAAACGACACGGTGCTTTGAGATCAAAGTGTGTTGTGGGGGTACAGGTACATTCAGTGAAGCATTGCGTGGCCCTATTTGTCCACACTACACATAAATATTCATTTACTTCTCCCTTAATCAGAAAGCAATGATATCATGATATGAAATGAAGTTTATTGACTGCACCACATACAATTTGTAGCAATTTGTCATAAAAGTAACAGATACAAACAGTGCATTAAACATACAAATCACATGATACCAAACACCACAATACAACAGAAGAAAACAAGACACAAAGAAACAAATAAACATAAATACATGTACAACTGACCAAGACCTGTTCGCACTCGGTACCAGAAGTGTTATTGACTGTACATTAAACTTGTCTGTAAGGATTTCTGGCGTGTTGCAGTACATTCTCTCATA
Source organism: Hermodice carunculata (assembly GCA_964020975.1). Lineage (NCBI taxonomy): Eukaryota > Metazoa > Annelida > Polychaeta > Eunicida > Amphinomidae > Hermodice > Hermodice carunculata. The sequence goes on along the minus strand of OZ026616.1, from coordinate 98,922,468 downwards.
AATATTTCGAACATTGATATTAATTCTGTATCTTCCAACTTCATAATAAATGTAAACATATTTAGATCACTGAATGATGCCGTGTCAACTGACACGTTATGTATCTTTGCCAGAAAATGTTGTCTTGGTATATTGTATTGTTTACAAGAAATAACAAAATATATTCGTCTTCAATATTTTGACAGAGAGAACAAAATCTTTGGTTTGCAGGAACTTTGGCTGGTCTTCTGTGTCTACCAGTTTCTATATGGAAGTTGGGTGCACTTAAAGATAATCTAGTAATATTTTTCCGAAAATCAAAATTTCTTTTTACCTCCAAATACCGTTCAAGTTTCAAGTCAGTTTTGAGTAATTTGTAGGTTCTTAATTTAGAATCGTCAGTTTGCCGCATAATTTCTTGTTGCCATTGATTTTGGAATTTCTTGGTTATTTGTTTCTAAATAATAATTGTATTAAAGCCCTCGCATGCGAGGAAAAGATCAAACATAAAATACATCGAGATAAGCACACACATATGTACAACAAATCAAATAAAAAAAAAGACAGCATACAGGTACATTTACCTTAAGCTGAAATAAAATACAGTATTACGAATCAAAGTGAAAGCACCCATTGTGAAAGCATACGAAAAGTATCAAAATATGGAATGGTAAGCTTCCCTCAAACGGGACAGAGCAAACAGCAACGGTGAGCCCAACATGTCCCTACCCACGGGACCCAGACCACGACCCACGCCGACCAACCACATTCAAATCAATGCAATCACCGGGCGCGGGCCGCGAACCAGGTCGCGCAAGCAGCGAAGCCTTAACCCACCAAGGCTGAAGCTCCATCCCCCTCGAGTGAAGCCACCTAAACAAATAAAAAAAGCACGATCATGAAATGTATTACGGCGATTTTCCGTCCTCTAAAAGATAGAGGACGGAAAATCGCCATAATACATTTCATGATCGTTCTAAAGTCCTTTTAAGCCTATTGCATGCGAAGTATCTTTAACTGGCTTAAGCCAACTAGATTGATTTGTTTCAGACATGTCAACATGGTATTTGTCTGCATTGGACAGTAACGAATTTTGATCCATATTCATAATTCGAAGCCAATTTTACTGACACGTGTCATTACTTTTAGTGTTAAAGGAGTTTTCCCCAGTTCACCATATTCAGCTATATTACTTGCTTTGCGATGAACACAAAGACGGTACTTCAGAAATCGCATGTGAAAATTTTCAAAATATGTTTTAGAATATCCCGCAATATTGCCTTGTTCTTAGCTTTTGGATGGTATAATCGTATAGGCTCCCCATATTTTCGAGGCATGCAAGAATATTGGTACTATAACTTTATTAAACAAGAATATGTAGAATTTTAAATTTGTGTCTTTCAGTATAAATATCCGCTTTAGTCTAGCTTAAGCTTTTTTGGTCTTATCACATGACAACTTTATTGCATCATCAAAAGAACCAGTTGTAGAAACTTGAATTCCAAGATATATATAATATATATATATATATATATATATATATGTGTGTGTGTGTGTGTGTGTGTGTTTGTGTGTGTGTGTGTGTGTGTGTATGTGTGTGTGTGTTTTAACAATTTCTAATGTGACGTCGTTGTATACAAATTGTCTTGCCAGTTTCTTGCCTGACTTATTGAAGATCATCACCTTTGTCTTGTTTATATTAACATTAAGTTTCCAATCTTTACAATAAACATTTAATATGCATAAACAATTTTGAAGTCCTTTCTTGGTTTCAGATAATAAAATAAGATCATATGCATACAATAAGCAATTAATTTTCTTTTCATGTAATGAAACTCTACGGCAATCATCATTAAAATATTCTGGTTAGTCATTAATGAAAATATTAAATAAAGTAAGGCTCATGACGCAACCTTGTTTCACTCCTCTTTGAACCTTTATATTATCTGATAGGCCGGTAGAAAATTTTAATTGCAATGTTGAGTCATGATACAAATCTTGGATTATTCCAAACATATACCCGTCGATTCGATATTTCGATAATGTGTGAAGTAAGCCACCATGCCAAACAGTAACAAAAGCTTTTTAAAGTCAATGAAATACACAAATAAATGTTCATCTTTCGTCAAAAACTTTGTGTATTTATCGATCAAAGTTCTCAATACAAAATGTGGTTACTCGTTCTATATCTTGAGGTAAATCCAATCTGTAACTCACCTTTGTTACTGGCTCTTCTAAATATTTCAGTAATCAGTTCTTTATGATGGTGCAAAGAAATTTGGTACACAGGTACTGAGACATATACTTGTGTATATGTTAGGGTCACGAGTAGAGCCGCCTTGTGAATTAGGACTAATAACCCTTTTTCCACATAATTGGGAAGAACCACGATGTAAATACCAAATTGAACATTTTAAGTAAAACATTTCACAAAATAGATTTGCTCTCTTTCAACATTTCATGAAGTATTCCACATTTTCTTGGCGACTTCTTGTTTCAGTTTCTTCAAAGCTGTGGTAATTTTAATGTTTTTTATTTTAAAATCTAATGGCAGAAAAAAATGCTGGAGACTTTTTGAAATTATTCAAAAACGACTCTGCTTCGTGGTCCTTGGGCGATTTTTCCAAATCTGTACATTTAGACATGAAGTCAGAAAAATGGCTAAACCACGGTCTTGGGTCAATACTACTGCTAAAATCATCTTTCTTCGTGATTGTTACTTCAAGTCCCTTTATGAATTCCCAATATGCCTTTGAGTCCTTATCCCATGTATCGTTTGGAGAGTGCATAATGTTGCTTCGAAATTCTCTTTCCTTATTTTTGCAAATTTGTGTAAATCTTCTCCTACTAAAATAATATATCTATCTCAATTGGTAATTTGATGGGTTTTTCAGACAGATGTCTAGGCATTCTTTTAACCTATGAGTATAAATTGTAGCAATCTTTGTTGGCATGTTTCGTTAACTTTTTTGCCTTTTTCCTCTTGGTCTTTTTCATTTTTAATGAAAACTCCCCTGCCCTATACATTAAATTGTTGAAATCATTAACCATCCTGTCGATATCACAGCGCATCTCAATATTGAAATCCGTTCTTTTTTTTTTTTTTAAAAAAAAAAAAAAAAAAAGGTTAGTACCAGGCAAACTAGGAACTTGCATCTACCAAAATAATTATGTTTTTGCAGCTAAATGTATAAGATTTGATCTTCCAGATACTTTAAATAACACTCCAACCCATATTGTGGAAACAGTTACCACTCATGGTCTTCAGGGTTTGGCCAAATATATGAAAATCCAGCTTTTACAAACTTATCAAGTTATACGTAATATAGAAAATTATTATGTATGTAGACATCAAAGGTTGATCAATGTAGTCTTTATTTTTTGTACGAGCTATCTTAATGGTGTTTAGTCAGTGACCCGTTTTCACATGTTAAATCTTCTTCAGTTTAATTATTCTTCCTGTAAATGCCTTCGTGTTCATTTATTATTACCTATTTTGGGTGGCCACCACGATACCGGCATAAAAATGTCTTAATATAAGTCTCCCTGGCCTGTTTAAATGGACATCATGTAAAGTTGACTGTTTCATTTCTATTTCCTTTTATACCATTTGAATAGTCTCAATGAACAAGATAGAACTCTCCTGACCACATCCTTACATTGACAAATATTACTGAAACAAGGAAAAAACAACAAAAACAAACCTATGCATATTTTGCCGATTTTAATACGTTTGAATAACATGACACTATTGTGGCATAAACTGGAAACCTATGGGTTACAAGGAAAGATCCTTGACGCCCCACAGTCATTCTATTCGAACGTGAAAAGTTCTGTTCGATAAACCGGACTCGACTCAGACTGGAAAATGACAAGTGAGCTTGCACCATGAAACAGCAGAAGTACGAATGCCCCAAAACATGGACTGTCCTGAGGGCCATCTGCATACGTGGGTAACTTATTGTGACGTTGCACACATGGACACTCTGGACCGACGCTCATGATCGTTTGACATTTAATATGAAGTGACATATACACACACTACATGCCAAATATCAAATAAGCTTTTGCTTACATGTTGTTTTTATAATCTCTCGTAACTCCGAAAGCAGTGGTCGCTTTGTTTAATGGTGTACAGTACTTTACTGAGCTTTTAACGGTGTACTTTAATAAAATATTACTGTTTTCACTAGTAGACCAAGTTCCGTATAAGTGTGCTTTTTATTCCCAGCCTAAGCTGTACGGTGTGCTGCCCCCTAGTGCAAACGGGCTGCCTGACACTTTGCAAAGTTTGATATTCTCGGACTCCTCTTTTAAACCTTGGTCTGCTGAGCATGTTCTGACTACTCCTTTAACCAAAGCCTTTTAACTTTTTTTACTGTGATTGTATGCATATTGTATATTTCTCCCTTGTGGTGGTTTGAATCACATAATAATAATAATAATAATAATAATAATAATAATAATAATAATAATAATAATAATAATAATAATAATAATAATAATAATAATAATAATAATAAGCATTAAAATTGGTCTGTCTAACAGGCAACAGTAAAGACTAGTAGTAGTAGTAGTAGTAGTAGTAGTAGTAGTAGTAGTAGTAGTAGTAGTAGTAGTAGTAGTAGTAGTAGTAGTAGTAGTAGTAAGAAATATCATGGCTATCATTATCCTTATCACTGTTATTGGTAGTATATTTGGTATCCAGCATTGGTACTCGTGGCCCTGTGGTATTTTCCAACCGCGTTCATCGGAAAGAAAATCCTTAAATCTACAAACATCAAACATTTCATTTCTTTTTGCAGGTAGGCGCCATTTGTTGATCACACGCAGAAATAATGTTGGTATGACAAAATGTGACGTGTGTTCTAAACAACACCTGACCCAAAACTCACAAGAGTTTGAGAGTGCAGGTAAACATACACCAGAGAGAACCCATGTACACCTATTGACATTTCAATTTTGGACAAGGATGGGGCGAGAGGAAGGTAAAAGTCACCCAGTTTTCGGGTGTAATTACAGATCCAAGTCGTGTGAAGTTTGTATAAACAGAACATCGAACTCTAAGTCAACCAACCAATTACGTGTAATCAAAACCTGTGCGATTTTTGACATATTACACGATAATATGTTAATTAAACATACCAGTGACCGTGCATTACCGGTGATAAAATTCTGTCGGTTCCAAATTGTTTAACTTTACTAGTATTTGAAAGGGGGACGTTCGGAATGCTCCGGGTCACCGCCAAAATATCATCTGGCCACTGTGCCATGTATGAGCCTATGTTTTGTATATATCTAACCCTCCGTTGGTGCCATACATATATAAATTCATAAAGTAAAAAGATTACTTTAATGAAAGTTTTAAGGACTCTAAATACATGCGACTGTTTTTTGAAGAAAACCAACTTTAGAGCTTCATAGATTACCACTTACTGATGCAAAGACAGCCAAAGTATATATTTTGGGGTTAGTATAATCATGAGCTATAGATACGTGGAAGATTAATAATTCTCCTTGCCTAATTGTTAAATAAACACAGTGATAATGAAATGGTAGGGTTTTATGCTGTTTCCGTCTGTTTCTTCTATGAAACAAATGATAAAACTGTAAAATGGTTTCGTTTGATCCCTAACAATATTATCCCAAAAAGTTTGTTATATATTTTTTGATGTCTTGTTTTTTGTAGGAAATATAGTTTTGTAAAGCTGAAAAAATCCGACATTCTCGTGTTTTTGGTTGACAAGGTAGATTTTCAACTTTGCATAGCGATATTTCATAAACTAAATAAGACGTCCAAAAAATATGGCAAATTTTTTTGATAATATTGTAAGGAACCAAGCCATTTTTATAGTTTTGCCATTTGTTTTGGAAGAGAAATAAACATAAACAGCGTAAAACCCGGCCATTTCATTATCAGTGTGTTTGTTTACCAATCAGGCTGGGACAAGTGTTGATCCTTGTACCAATCATGACCACCTACCCAAAAATATATGCTTTAACTACCATGGCATCAATAAGTATTGCCGTACAGGGCAAAACAGTTGGTTTTCTTAAAAAGATCCGTGTATTTAGAGTCCTTAAATATCCCTAAATGACCAAAACTTTGTCATGAAAATGTAAAGTTTATAAACAGAATTGTTGATTTGTACAGTTAAGAACTTTGTTTAAAACAAGAACTTTGAAATCATAATGAAAAAGAAAGTAAATCGTGCATGGTTTGAATTATTTCTGATCTATACCTGTCTTTTGGGGCCGTTTTACAAATAGGTATGTGATTCAGGACTCCTTGAAGTTATTCAAGATATGTTGAAATAAAAAAGATATCTGAAAATACGTTTAAGATATCAAATTCGAATTATGAACGTGTGCATATCCATAATATTTGAAATATAACTTGAAATTATGTAAAGATATCTTTAATTCTATTAAAGATATCAACTGTATCAGAAATATATTTCTTTCCTTCAACAGTTTAATTCTATTAAATATATCTTGTATTCTTTTCAAAATATCAAAAATTCGATTCGATATATCTTAAATTTAAAGATATTTTAAATTTAATCATATATCGAAATATGTGGAAATTAAGATAGGATTAAGTTAACTTAAAAGCGGACATTTTTCTTTTATGATTTATCTTTAATTCAATTTAGGATGAAATAGTCGAGTTGCCTTAACTTTGTGTTGATTGGTTTGGTTTTTAACACAGAATAATTCAAAGACGACTCTAATTCATAGGCAACGTTAACCACATACCGTAACTCGAGTTTCCAATCATAGCAAGTATAGAATCATGTTCCAAGAAAACTACACATATACTGAACTCTTTCAAAAAAAATCAAAAGTAAACAAAATGTTTAGTTTTTGCAAGTTTGCCTAGACTCAATGAAGATTTATTTTCTCAATAAGCACATCTCCTTTATTCTTTGTGCAGTTTGCACATAGAGGAAATGTTGCCAAAATGGGTGGTTTCTTATCATGAAGAACAATTAAATCTTCCAGTGCCGATCACGTCTAAAGTCAATCTATTTAAGTCAAACTAGTCTGAATTATCATTAGGATCCCAGAATCATATTCCTCGTAAAAAGAACTTTCATTCAAGTACCAGTGTGCGTATAGTTCCAGAGAGAATACCCCAGGTCAACAGCTTTTCTCAGTCCAAAATTTGGCACTTAAAGGGTTAATAATACCAAGGAGCCTTGACGAGAAAGATGGAGAACTATATTTCAGTATGCTTTAATGCACACATAACAGGCAGTATCCCATTCACAGCCTTTGTGCTTTTCCTTTCAGCTCAACATATAAATAATCTTAAATCCAGACGGAGGGCATGATGTTCCTCTCAGAGACCTTCATATAATATTTGTTTTTTACAGACAATTTGAAACGATTTGAACTCATTTCTTAGTGCATCAAGATATGTATTCATGTATGATCTTACAGTATACATGTAGGTCAACAGTGTCCGTTTTAATCTTTATTATAATACTAACTGGGTGTAGTTCATAATTAGAGCTTTCCGTCAACTGTCCATCTATGTTATCTAACATTGAGGAAGATTATTCACAAGGCAACATATTGTATATAACCATTTGTATGTGGCGGCGGAAGGTAACTTTTAATCTACCTTTTTCTCAATTATTATATGTTACTACAGGGAAGTTTTCCCGCTGACGTCATCCCTGTGCGACAACTAACAATCCTGTGGACAAAATGTTTATAAACATTCATTAAATTGCATTATACACACGGTATACATAAGAAGCTCTTTGTGTAGACGTCGATTTTGGGCATTGAGGCTACAAACCACCAACTTGATATGTTTGCAAACACCCAATGACGCAAAATACATGGGGCCAGTCGAAAGCCACAAGTTCACTCCCCTTTTCTAGGGTCATTAAGAACACGGATACTCCGGTGGAAAATTCATAACATTAATCCTGTCCTCAATCTAATATTACATTTTTTTTATGTCGTGTTGGGGTAAGTTAGAAACGGATTAATTAAATGTGAATAACGAAGGACCCTGTGGAAAAACTGGCATGTGCTGAGGAGGTTATGTGTTGGAATATTTCACAATGACTAAAAAACGTCTATAATGTATGTGAGATTGGAGTTCCGTCTACTCTTATCTCTATTTCGTGCCACATAGCTCCATATTCAAAATTTTGGGCTCTCTTTAGTGTGTTTTCAGATGAAAATTGAATTGATTTCGCATCCAACCTTAGACGTATACGGAAAGGATCTTCACGATTTTAAGTAAATTAATTTTATATAATGATCCTATGTGAACCTACACGAAATGACTGATCGTCTGAGTGAGTGCCGTGTGTCATAAGATATAAACCAGTTCCCTCACACATATATTTTCAAGGGCTTTTGGGTGTACCGAGGAAGTTTAAAGGTCCAAGATTATATCATATGTATGTGAGCAAATATTCAGCGTCAATCTATAATACTGAATAATACTATTGATATTTACACGGGTCTGTTCCTTTACTTGGCAGCTGAAATCGACAGGTGTTGAATATGATCAAGTCAACGCACGGTACTTCTTCTTTTGTATTTAATAAGAAGGCTAAAACCGTTAGAAAAAATAGGCAATTGCAATTAGATGTGTTTATAAATGTAAACCCATCATACAGAACGTTTTCTAAGCAACAGATCTTTTCGCAAAACATACAAATACAGTGGCCATGTAACTGTTCATCCACTCCTATAGCTCTTCTATATAACTTTGTGGTAAGCTAGTTTAATATCCCACTGTGTAGTTTTGGCTTATTGGATACTTAACAACTTATCAAAATTCCCGATCTAAGTCGTTCTAGTCACATAGGTGTTTGTATTAAAGTATCATTTATTTTCATCTTGCAATACTTTCATGACCATGATACACAATTTTTTTACATGATTTATAAGTGCCAGAAATGTCCCTTATGTCCATAACAGTTCAAAACTGAGGCTATTTCAAAGGAGATATCACCATGGCATTTGATGACACATATGCTGAAGTTGATGTCATTGGTGTAACACCGTGCCCATATGCACTAAACCAATTTCCAAAGTAATGTGGAGTTTGCAGAAATAATTCTCTCTCTGAAGGCCTCGAAAATGGTGCACAGACAAAATACGGACTCGCAGACTGGGAAAAATTCCCATGTTGTAAGTGACAATATCGCTGAGCATGTTCAACCAATGAGGTTCGAGGAGTCCCCAGTGTAGGTGCTGGACTGAATGCTGAAACGCCAGTTTGCACGTGCCGTCTAAACGCATGGAGACCGTTGACAGCAGAGGAGGGTTTGTTGTCCGTTTCCTTTTCCCAAGGACGGCATGGCACGAAGTCACTTGGTGGTGCACCTTCTGCTCCTGCAGCAGGAACAGGACGAGGCGGGGTGACGTCTTCCTTTGGATCAGTGCTTGACACTTCCTCGGAGGAAATTGGTTTGCCACCAGAATCAGGGATCTTTCTGTCATTATCATCAATTGCCACAGTTTTGAAAGTCTGTCTCATGACACCATCAATCAAAGAGCATTCAGGAGCCTGTGAACGCAATTGCGTACCACAAGAAACCCACGGTTGGGCTCGTGTCGTATTGTTGGGCGTCTGACTCTCTGCAAAATGTGGAAGTTCAGCATTTGCCGTTGAAGTTGCAGATGGATTATGATGATGCCAAACAGGCTGAAATCTGTGATTGAATTGGCTTGTTGGTGACATGTATGGAGGCATGGTAACATATGGTGAGGTCATTGCTAAGCTGGGCTGAGTTCCCTTGCGCTGTAGCTGTCTTGCTATGTGGCTGATCCCGACAGTTTCTTGTGGTTGACGGACGCCTCTAGAATTTCTAAGCATCATTTTGCGCAGTTTAGAGCGCCGGTTCTGGAACCATACCTGCAAGTAAACAACCCATCTCACAAAAAAGTTCATATACATAGGCTACACACATGTATGTATATTTGAAAAAGTCAACGCTGCTATTCCATAGACCTACAGTGGTGTTCCTTTACATTTTATACATCATTTCGAAAATATTAAGTTATACGATCTGCCACACAAGTACAGATTTAGCGAACTCGAGAAATTCAGGTTCAATGTATAAAAAAGTGGAAAGAAAACGGCCCGAGACTTACTAAAAAATTCACTCTTGTGAAAAATGCTTCATGTAATTTGTCAATATGAAAATTTAAATAGTGAAGCTATATAATATGACCCCATATTGTCTGTCGTTCATAACTAATATGAGGTTAAATGGGCTATAGCCCATTATGCTTAACTCCATGGTGGTGGAAACATTAATGCTGCTAACGTTCACATGCCATTAGCCGTTGAAAACTATCTTAGCATTATTATTCATTACAAACTTTTCAGATAGGAGGGCTCTGACTCGACTAAGGACAAACAGCCATAGAAACTGGCAGCTACTGCAGACCCAAAGTTGAGGCTGAGAAGAAATATTGAGTATATGGTACAGTGCCTATTATAGGGAATGCATGATTTTCAATAGATTTGATATGCAGGTCAAGCAATTTTTGCATATATGAATAGATTTGTCTGTGGTTCATAAAGTAGATTAGATTATGACCATAGACTCTGTGCTTTAAACATAGTGTTATTGTCGTCGCTGGCACACCATAACATGCAATGTCCACCAATAGGGCGCTTTCTACAATAAAGTTTCTCTCTCTGTGATGATGGATCTATAATCCTCGATTATATGTCTACGATGTAGACTTTCTGAAGTCGTTTTCTTAGGTAGTTTTCAGTATAACGTATTAATGTATTGACTTATGATAAGTGTCATTGTTGTGACTGATAATAAAGATATTTTTACTTAATTAATTCGTCTGAGGGCGATCATAGGGTCGAGCTAAAACGAGCGAGGCCGCGAAGCGGCCTCGCGAATCTTTTGGCTGCTTCGCGGCCTCGCTTGTTTTGGCTCGACCCTATGATCGCCCTCAGAAGAATTAATTAAGTAAAAATATCTTTATTATCAGTCACAACAATGACATTTATCATAAGTCAATACATTAACATGTTATACGGAAAACTACCTAAGAAAACGACTTCAGAAAGTCTAGTCTACGATGTAATACAGAACCATGAAAGAATAAACTAGTTTATTCCTCCATGACAGAACAAAATTGGTTCCTTTTGTTCAAACATTGTATTAACAAGGCGGCACTTGTTGCTTTCATTCAGCAGTCTCAGGCCAAGTGAAATGTAGACACGTCACATGGAGTAAAATGATGTGTGTGGTGAAATGAGCGGGATAGCTCTTTTCACCTAACATCGAAGAGAACAATCAGCACACCAATCAGATAAAAAGTACAACATTTACATGGACAACACACCTAATGTAACTGTAACTTGAGCATGAAGAGCGAAGTTGTTGGTTTAACCCTTTCCCCACAAACCGGCCAAAACCGGCTGTTGATCAAATGTCGTCTGGCTCAGTGTTTTCAACTAATTTCAACAGTTATGAAAAACAATTTGACTGAGAAATGTGCATGAGACTTATCAAGATCACATGCCATGGAAAGCTGTTGACTCAGTCTTAATTCAAGGGGGAAAGGTTTAATCGTACTTCATAGTATTACGTATCCTCGTGGGCTCAATCTTGCACTTTCATTAAAACTTTCGATAAAAGCGCAACATTGTTATTAAAGATAATTTTTTTAAAAAAACATAAATTAATAAAAGGGGCAACTTTAAAATCATCTGAGGTTGTCGGCCGGTTTGCTTGCAGCCCATGACAGGGACAACCTGATGTGGTAACAACTAATACTGAGAGAGGCAGAAGAGGTTTCCTTTAATGGCGTACAAGGCTTTTGTATTTACCGCACTGCTCACTAAAAACTCCTACTCCGTACTTCGTGAAAGCTATTGTTTCTAGATTTTCTAATTTATGCTCTTTTTAGTGGGCCAAATTATTGCCTGGTTTCAACACCACAATCACCACCATGTTTCCTAGATATCACGGGTTGTTGTCGACCGGTTTGCCCATGAGAGTGCCAAACCGAGGTTAACACTACTGATGCCCACTATTAACTCATTCCATACTATGGTCACATGCCTTGGTCAGTGGTTCTGGCACTGCCTGGCAAGTCTGACCATGCTGCAACTGCCGCAAGGGCACCTGCAGCATGACTTGCCAGGCAGTGCCAGAACAACTGATTAAGAGTATAGGCATGTTGGTACTTAAACGAAAACTCTTTTCATGAAGAATTTAAATATGCAATTGTTGTTTTAAATCTAGATAAATATACGGAAAGAATCAGGGACGGGTGTGGAATGAGTTAAAACCTGCGACCAAAATGAAATTACTTGAGTGGTGAATGATCGGAGTGATATGGAAGTACGTGAGCATCGTCTGGCAACTTTTTTTTTTTTTTTTACCCTGCTCGACAGTGAGCGAATAGCAGTTTGGGGGGGGGGGCTTCTATTTCAACATAATTCTGCGTTTCATAAAATATTCTGAATAGATTTGTGAAATCCTTCCCTGTTGGGGGGGAGGGGTACTTCCATGTAGGATTGTACTGGGTATGTGCCGCGGGAAAGGCCCTGATTTCGTTACTCCCAAGATTAGAAAAGCCCCCCCCCCCCCCAATGTACACAGCTGGATTAGGATAGGGGTAACATTTATTTGAGTGAACTGAATGTCTTATTCATTTTTCAAAAAAATGTATAGATCTTGGCTAATTAGTAAGTTCTTTTGGGGGGATTTTGTGGGATGTAAGAATATGCTAAATCTTGTTTAAAATTGGAATGTTGGTCTCCAAAATGGTGCACCACGATGCACCAATGCAGCACTCCTTTCAACACATTACAGGATTAAGAACGGGTACCTTTTTACATCTGGTGGAGGATTAAGATAGGGTATTGTATAAAAGTGTCCGAGGCACACACACACCCTGATGTTGAGTATGTGCCCCCCCCCCCCCGTACTGATAACAGGTTTCAAGATAACGGCGTTCCTGTGTGTTATTGCGTCTACAACAAGCCAGGGAAAGCTGTTGCCTCAGCGTTCTTTTGACCTGGAAATACTGAACTTTGTTTGCATCCTTTGTAAATTAAAAGAAAGACACATGTTCATCTGAGATTTGCTCTTTACCTGAATTCTGTCTTCCTGCACACCCAGTTGGTCGGCCAGTAACTGTCGCTGATAGATGTCCGGGTATCGGTCCTCACGAAACGCGGCCTCCAGTTGCTCTATGTCCCGCTCTGTGAAGTGGGTTCTGCCCCGGCGTCGTCTGTTTCGCGGAGGTCCTGACAGTAACTCGTCATCCGAATCAAGCTCTTCCCCTAAAATTGTACATTTTCTTGTGTAAATAAATAAATGAAGGAAGAAAAAGGAAAGGAAGGAGAAAGAAACAGCTAAGAGAAAGAAAAAAGAAAATTATAGTATTTTGTCAAGCGAAGATTTATATTGCAGACATGTAAACAAGTCAGTGCGCTGAAGAGGCACACCCAAAAGGACTGCAGAGTTGATCTGATGTTGCACGTATCCTTGTTCCGTGTAATGATGAGGACACGATGCTGAATGTCTATGCTCAATTCAATCGGCCATATGGCTGTTTCTTTTTTGGATTAGACGCAGGGTTTTTCTTAAATTCAAAATATGTTGCTCTCAGATGCCGGTATCATATAAAATAACATAATGAATGAATGAAGAAAAAAGTCCCGTGACAATATCAGAGATGATCCAACGTTTTCATAATTTTCAAATGGGTGCAGAGCTCTTTCTTCAGTGCCCCGACCTCCAGCCCCATCGCTCAGAAAACATTATGAGTATTCTCCACTGATACCTTCCCAATGAATTTGACTATGGGTTATGATATAGCTATTTCCAGTCTTTTTCTAGTATCCGGTGACAATCATTCAATTGCAATGTTTATTTGATACTATTTTTGGATGTCATGCTTGATGATGGCCTAGCAGAACCATATTGAATACTGGAAGTACATAGCGATGTAGCGTCAGTATTGTTCAAATCAATTGAATATGAAAATTTTGAAACTGTTGACCAAATTACATTTTAACAAATATATACTGTAGTTTTGTAAAATACGAGACACGCCACACCTGGATACCTGGTTGTCTTAGTAATCAAAGTCTCGCCTGACGAGATACGGGCCGCTGGCATGGTGAAGCGAGTACAGGCAGATGGAAATTTATTATTGTAACTAATTTAGGAAACACTAAATGAATACGACTTCGGTGTTTGTAAAAGACACTAATTTTGTGAGAAAGGGGTATCTTGCCCTGTCTGTGATAGTGATATACCCGTGTGTGCTCCATGATTGACAGGCGTGAACCCCGTGTTTTGTGCCAGGAAATTAATATGCATGTAACGTAAGATATTGTAGTTTTCTTCGGGGGTTCAGCTATGCCACAAATATAAGATCACAAATTTTTCGAAAGAAAGAAGTTGATTTTCTTGTCCCCAATTTACATACCTATTGGTCAATTGATTGAAACTACTAAAATTGCCAGCTTACGTGATTATTTGATGAGTTCATTTATGTACAAGTGTAATATGGATATCATTCCAACAATTTTTGACGAGTGCCACTTCTTTTCATACATTTGATACAAGACACTCAAGTTACTGTCATCGTATAGGACGAAATTGGACAAATTACCCTTGGCCTTACGTCTTCAACGAAGTAAGTTACAGGATCTGTTGCCATTGAAGTCCTTGCTTGCGAACAGAGGTGTATATATGTCACTGAGAAAGTCTTTCTGCGAAGCATAGGACTGTCAGTGTTCCAAGTTTTTAGTCCTGATTCTTGGACAGCGCAAGAAGAGACTACTTCGCAGAGAAACCAAATCCAAGTCACATTAAAAACAAAAACAAAACAACAAATAAACACACATACACACACACACACACACACACACAAATAGAAAATAAAAAAACATGGATGAATAAACTAGATATTCCTCCATGAACAAACAAACAGAACGCGCGTTACTTTTAATGTAGTGCCAAATCACAAAATGGCGAAGACCCGTTACAATATAGCAAACGATGACGGCAATGAAACTTCATTTATGGTAGATTCTGTCTGGGGTTTTTTGGTGTTCAGCTGCATGCTGCAAACGAAGATATCTAAGAAAGGCCTTTTGCATACATGAAAATCTTACCTGACATCTCATTAAAAGTAGACGAGACAAGACACTTATAATATTTTTGCCTTACCTCTACTTTCTGTCATTTTAGTATCCACTGCGCGATCAGTACTCATCCACAAATGGTCTGGCCTGATCCGTGCAACTATCCGCAACTGTTAATCTTCCTAAGAGCTCGCATCTAACTCGGCATGAACTTAACCATAGATGTGGCTTTCCCCATTATGCCAAAAACTGTCAAAACATTCCACCCCAAATTGACAATGATCACGTCGGTCCGCTACCAGAGCTGATCACCGTTGTCTAACGAATGGTTTCGACACCTCAGGGCGTGGTTTCACTGTTAAATCGTAAAACAAACACGGGTTACAATCAAAGCACCGCAATGGTTTCCTTGGTGCACGGGAGTTAATCTTGTCACAAGGATGGGCAAGAGTTTGTTAATTGGTTGTTGAAACAACGAACCTACTGGCATGTAAAATTTCACGTCAGTTTGCTTTATGTAAAAAAAAAGCACCATTCTTTCCATCCAAATTGACGATAAACATTTCGCTTGGTATTTAATTTAACACTGTCCCGAGTATAAACCGGTTGACAACGATCGGTAATTTCAAATGGTATTTAATAGACATGTCCTTTTTTATATACATGTATTAATGTGGCTATTTTATCGTTGTTAATGCCCCTGGTCAAGATATTGATCAAAAGCTTTGCACGTACAAGAGGCCCTAATATAGGCTGGTGAGCCCGTCGGCCAATTGTATTTACAAATAAAATATATTTAAACCAAGCTGGACACATTTATATGACACATCATCGAATTACAAATCGCGAATGAAAATTCGCCAAAAGTTAAAATGGACGAAAGACAAATATGTGGAATTTCACAATCGTCAAAATGATACTTTGCGTAACGATCTCCTCTGTCGAGTGACATCGGGAGTGTAGTTTCTTTCCTCACGTTGATGTTGCAGGATGTATGTTGATGCTTTGGTAACTCTGGAATCTCTTTGTTGTCATTGTTGGGTTTGAAATTTATGAATATGGGTCATGTTTTTCTGTACTATTTGGTCAAATATTCGTCAAAACGGCAGCAAGTGAAATAAAACAATACAATGGTAGGGCCTAATGATTGCACATCAAACATCGAAATGTACAACAGCTTTATAATACAGAAATACTACCACATGCACAATGCCCAACTCAGCCAACTTTTCTGTAGGCCTTGCTGTGTGCAACGTTAGCAATCGTACGGCTGACGCAAGTATTGCATTTGACAATGTTTTTCTTTCGGCAATGATACAGTGATTTTGTCAATAAATGCCCTTCGACGAAATTCTCATTCGCGATGTGGAGTTCGACCAGGTGTCCGACATCGGTGATCATTATATATATATCAAAAAGTTACGGGAAAAGTTTGCAAGCTTCACGCGAATAAATTTTGCTTTGATTCTACTTAACAACCCATTTCCATGCCAACACAAGAGGTTTTTTTTTTTTTTTTTTTTTTTTTTTTTTGTTTTGTTTTGTTTTTATTTTTTGTTTTTAGCATATTCCCGGTCACACCCAGAAGTCTGAGCCAGTGGCTTTGTCCGTCATGTTACGCTGTTGGTCAAAAAAAATCTTCGTGCTGTTATGAATGATGGGTTATTAACTAAACTCAAAGCAAAAATTGGTCGCTTAAATTTTTCAAACTTTTCCCGTCTCTTTTGATTTAATGATCACACGGGTAAATAAATGAACCCACTCGTGTTTAATAAACGCCATTTCCGTGAGAAGTTTAGAGATACTGCATACATCTTGAAGCAGTGCTGTCGCCGGTGTTGCGGGCCACATTTCATCTTCTATGGTGATATATAACACGATACGTTATTTTCTTGTGCGTGTGTGGGGGGGGGGGGGCGGGGGGGGGCAGGAGGATTCAAATTCCAAAATGTTCGGCTACATCTGAGTCCTTTTTTGATACTCTAAGAAAGACAAAGACCAAAGAGCCTATTATTGACAAATACATTCACTTAGAACTGATGTTTTCAAACCAAACGTGTCTTGCAAGCAAGGGAACATCATGGGTCTGCAGCTTTGTTTTCCAGAGAACAACTTCATTCATATATATATATATATATATATATATATATATATATATCTTTTCGTACTCATATTGGTACAATGAAAATTTGATAAAGAGAAAAAGAACGTTTGGCCAGTAATAATCAAATGCACACACACACACACATAATTTTAATTTAATTTAATTTAAACATATTTATTTATTCTGGATCACCAAATAGTATACATCGAGATACTAAAAAAACAGGCTCTCCAGACATAGAGAGACACACAGAATATATACAATACACACAGGACAATACAATTCACGAAATGCTTTGTATGTACCACTCATTGTTACAATAATATTGAAAAATACACTTTCCTGAATGCTATGAAGTAAATACTCACAAGCAGAGACATGTCGATTAAAGAATGAGTACAAGTTATTGATCCAGAAAAATCCACTATGTCACTAGCTCGGTAACCAAAAAAAGAAAAAATGACGACAGTCTTAGCCATAAACCGTATATTGACAGGATCAACATGTTAATCAAAATATGAATCGTCTGGAGTCAGAAATGAATTTTTGGACAGCATCAAATAATTTAATGTTAAGGTTTGCAGAAAGGTCATTGTTACCATGTATAAGATACCGGATAATTATATCACTTGCTAGATAGACTACAAGACTAGGATTCACACCTGGAGCTAGAATGTAACAAACCGTTTTTAAAAGGGATTTCCTGGGAACTGAATAATAGGGACATTCTAGGAAAAAGTGAAGAATACTTTCGTCAGGATTTAGACATTTACAAGCTGGGGACAGTATTATATTAAATCTGTGTAGGTGGGAATTTAGTCCGGAGAAGCCCAAGCGCAAACGAGTATGTATGATATTAGAAAATCGACTACCGTGTGAGTAATAAACAGGAACAGGATCTACAGACAATAAAGTATTTTTCAAAGTAGATTTAAATTTGGATAAAGTTGCAGAACGTCTTATGTCGTCGGGGAGATCGTTCCATAGTTCAATAGAGGAAGGAATCAACGAATTTCCGAACCGTAAGGAGTTAAACCTGATTTGTCTTTGGCTGCGTCGGTTTCTTAACTGGACAGTGGGCTGACCATTGTTATTCGGAACGAGATCCGAAAGATAAGCGGGAGTTTGACCATTAACAATTTTATAAAACATGATTAATTTGAAATATTGGCGTCTTTTAGCTAGAGTAGGCCAGCCTAATTCCTTAAGCATAAGATGACGGGGAGTGCGTTTCAGGGCTCCTAAACAAATGCGAGCTGCTTCATACTGAACACACTCGAGGGAATCAGAGAGAGTCTGTGAGCAATTGTCAAAAATTATACATCCATACTCTAAGATGGGTCGTACCATGGATTTGTAAAGCCGAATCAGAGTATTGCGGGATAACCTAAATTTAAGTCTGTGGAGGAGAGACAGACGTTTCCTCGCTTTTTCCACGATTCTGGTAATATGGGCATCCCACTTTAGATTACTAGAAAGTGTAACGCCCAAATGTGTATGGCTAGTACCTTCTGGTATAACAGCATTGCCAAGGAGTAAAGGTGGGTGATCTGGCTTGTTATGTTTAGTGGAAAACAAAACAGCTAGAGACTTAATAGCATTGAAAGACATTTTCCACTGTTTACCCCATGTAGAGATATGAACAAGATCTGCGTTCATCCGACCTGCAGAGGTAACGGGATCATGGATTATCTCCAGAATGCTAGTGTCATCAGCAAAAAGCTTAATATCACACACAATATTATCAGTTATGTCATTAATATAAACTAGGAAAAGAAGAGGCCCCAGAATAGAGCCCTGGGGTACCCCTGCCTGTACAGGAAGCAAGGAGGACGACTGACCACCAATCGTAACTCTCTGAAAGCGATTTGATAAGTAACTACCGATAAACTGGAGTAAAGCACCTTCAATACCCAGCTGTCTTAATTTGAAAAGAAGACCCTCATGCCACACGCGGTCAAAAGCCTTACTGATGTCGAGAAAAACCATCCTGGCTTCTTTTCGTAGTTCCAGGCCATTATATATGTCATGAACGATTTTGATAAGCTGGTTGATGGTAGAGTCGTTTTTCTTAAACCCAGAGTTTTTGTGCGTCAGTAGATCGTGACGAATAAAGTACTCGTACAGAATATTAAATATTAAACGTTCGAAAACTTTGGAAACATTACACAGTAATGAAATAGGGCGATAGTTGCTTTTTACCTGCTTAGCGTTCTTTTTTAATACAGGGCACATATTAGATTTGTTTCCAAGAATCTGGAAAGCACGAAGCAGCAAGAGAGAGATTAAAGAGTTTGGTAAGTGATGGGGAGAGGCCAGAAGCCGTATTCTTTAGGATGAGGTTACCTATACCATCGGGTCCCGTAGCAGAGCTGGACTTAAGAGATTGTAAAACCTTTTTAACGTCGTTTTCATCAATTTGGAATTCACTGAGCCTCGCATCGGTGCGATATGAGAAGTCAGGCAGGGGCATAGGATCGTCTTCATGAGGAAGTTTACATTGATTGGCAAAGTAATTATTGAAAACTTCACACTTTTCAACGTTACTGGATATTACAGTGCCGTTTTCGAGAAGGGGAGGTATGGAATGATTGAGCTTGGAACCTAGAAAACTCTTGCTGAGGTTCCACCATTTCTTTGGATTAATGATATTAGAATCCATTTCACTGCGAATTTTTGAAAAATATGACCTCATGGAACTACAGATATATATATATATATATATATATATATATATATATAAAATCATTGATTTATGTCACAAGGCCATCAATACATGTTATTGTGTCAAAGTCAGCAGAAAAGGTTCCTTATTCTGCAACATTAGTACTATTCTACTAGTCACTAACTATATACCTGTTATATTACACAGTAACTACTTTTTCTTTTCTGTTTGTTGTTCCATGCTTATGTTTATATCGTGTTTTATGTGTATCTCCGTGTCAATAGAAACTAATGTTATACATCTGCTTGGGAAAGATCCAGTGAACCTACACGTCGACTGTTGTTATAACCCAATATGCTTTCGCAGGAATCTGTACCCAAGTTCATTTGATGCGGTGTAGCTATGCACAGCACCCGGCAGATTGAGATTTCTCAGTCTGTTCGAGACAATATTGCACCATCGTTGTGTTTCTGGCCATTATTTTGTTTTATAATTGTGTGAAGTATTGTATTCGACCATGTTTTTCTCTCGGCGATAATAAACTGATTTGAGAAGAAATGCCTGTCGACGAAATTCTCATTCGCAATCTGGAATTAGAGCAGGTGTCCGCCATCGGTGATCATTAAATCAAAAGACACGGGAAGAGTTTGAAAACTTCACGAGAACAAATTTTGCTTTGATTCTATTTAACAACTCATTGTTCATGCGAACACAAGGTGGAAGGGGGGGGGGGGGGTCGCACATTGCCGCTCACACCCATTATGCCAATATGGCTCAGTGAGTGGCTTTGTCCGTCATGTTACGCTGTTAGTCTAAAAACCTCTTTGTGCTGTCATGAATAATGGTAAAGGTTCACATACATTATCATTACTGCTTGAATACAGCATGTGTGACGCAAGTTCGTTTTCTGTTTTACTTTCAAGTTCGCTAACTTTGGTCTCAACAAAAGTTAAGAAGGTATCTGTAACACATTAAGTTCTACATAGTATATTTATACAATCAGAGATTTCTGTTCGGTGAAAATTGTGGGCAGTTAACCATCTCGAGCAAGACACCACTCCCTAATCAATTTGACTGTATGTTGATTCTCTGAATAAGTATACTTTGATACTGATCTGTGGATACATCCTAAAAAATGACAGTCCAGAGTTCGTTTATTGTGCATTTACAAGCTATAAAATCTAGGGAATTACATGTTGCCGATTGGCTCCCTCCTGGGGTCGGAAGACCACACATGTACAATTTCATTTTCACTGTTTACGATCCTGTGGGAAAAAAGAACTTGATAAATCTTTTGTTTCACTGGGACATTATGGGTATATCTTCGCAAATTGACGATGTTGATGGTATTAGCAGTGATATCCGCAGACACTCTTCTAAAGAAATCGAACTGCTTTGCCACGTTACATCAAAACGATCTATCTCCTTTTTGGAGAAGTCCCAAAGTTGACATCCATACACGGACGTACAGTATGCTTTGAATAATCGACGTATGGTGTCGCAGAAAACATTTCCAAAGTAAGCTATTAAAACGTTAACATGAATATGAAATTATTTCATGCAGTCTTAACCAACAGTGTTGCCTAAATGCTCGAGCTGAGTAGCTCTGTAGAAAGATGAGCCATTAAGAACAACATCATTTATGGCTCCAGTGTTGTCACAGCTCTATCGCTGTGGTACCTCCGCTGATCATGATTCATGTGTCGCAAGATTTGAAATAAATCTGACCCTCGCCGACTTTTCAACTACCTTCCTATGGACACCTCGTGTCCTCCCAACACCTACAGCGCACGAAGAAAAAACTGACAATTAGGTGTTTGCTCGATTGTCCCCAAAGCGGCCTTCTGTTGTCCACAAGGAACTAAAAACAGAAACAGTTTGCTTCACAGGCAATATGTTCACGTTGTGCACTTGAATCCAACGATTTTGTAAAAGAGTAGAAATGCAGGATGTGTGCAGGAAAGACAACAGAAACCATTTCAAAACTCACCATAGTGCCACGCCCCTGTTTGGATGCTTTGCATTTCACAGGTTCTGTAGCTGCTGGTTTACTGTTAAACAAAATGTGCCGGAAAGTGCGTGCAAATACGCATTTTCTGAGTTGGTGTTAATTTCCACCATTTGCACACTAACAAATGAATAGATTTTCTCAATTTTAATGTCTGAAAGAAAATAATCATGTTTGTTTAAAAAAAGGTTAAATGTTTTATCTACCTGAGAAACGCCGGCAGAAATTACATTACATGGTAACATAGATGTAACAGTTGAAACAACGATCACATCTTTTTCGCATGCAGAAATTTATTATGGAAACCATGTGATTCCGCTTGCATGCCCGCAGCCAGCTTTTTGAAAAAGTTTGTTGGAATAAAAATTTGTGAAGGAGCACCTCTTGTGACCTCGCCTGTTGCAATCACAAGTGAATTCCCAAGCGACCAATGTACATGTGGTTTTAAAGTTTGAAGCATCATGAACCTGTTCTTAAATGTATGGAAAACTTTTTTCTATGAGGACATACGACTTTAATACTGAATTTATGTATGCAAGCAAGGATGTCATTGCTTTAGTAGCAACATGGAGGAAGGAAGCTGGCAACATTGTGTGGAGGTAGGAGGCTAGCAACATTGTGTGGAGGAAGGAGTCCTGTCGTGCCCTTCCTGCAGTGCAAGGCCTGGAGGACAGTTTCATAAGAGTGTGTGATATACACAGGACACACTGTATGTGAAAATGAAGTTTTTGTAATTATATACCCTTTCCTTCAATTGTGATCTTGATGTTGCATAATGAACATGAAACAATGAATGAATCTTTTATTCTTCATAAGAAATACTACTCAGGGTTATGTGACAAGCACATGCAAAAGCAGAAAAAAAACAAAGAAAAAAAGAGGCTCATGGCCCAAATGCTCTCCTGGGACCATTGCTCTATTGCACCTACATCTTCATGTCAAAGTTGTCAGTGGCTTCTGAACTTGAGAAAATGCAAAGGTAATTTATATTGGTGGCTTTGACTTGGATGGTGTTATTGGATAGTTT
This sequence comes from Hermodice carunculata, assembly GCA_964020975.1. Classification (NCBI taxonomy): domain Eukaryota; kingdom Metazoa; phylum Annelida; class Polychaeta; order Eunicida; family Amphinomidae; genus Hermodice; species Hermodice carunculata. The sequence continues at coordinate 98,899,567 of OZ026616.1, read as the reverse complement.
ATCACATTATAATATATATGTAATAAATACTAATAGACCAAATCACGGCTGGTATAATTCAAAAGATCATTTTAATTCTATACAATATTACTGATGGTATATGTGTATACATATAGTTTATGTGATTTTAGTTTCTGACTTATGCACCAGATGGCACTTTGCTCTACATGTATTCAAAGCTTATTTGTGCAATTCCTGTGATGGATATTGTTGCATTTGCCTCCAAAGCATCCCCAACTCACTATTGCATTCACTGATGTGGGCGCTTGCCCGCCTAGATCACATCAGAAACATATAGCCATCTAGGGGAATCCTATGGAGGCAATTGTTGCATGTGCTAAGACAACAATGAGCAAGCCCTTAACTTTATGTACTCAGTGCCTTTGGGACAGAAGATCATGGTCACCCAGATCATGTAATATAAAAAAAAAAACAATCACATGGAATAAATTTATGAAGCATGTACACCTAGATTCATCATAGTCTCATTCTTTCTGATGAATGAATTATGCTGGTCACAAAACACATTTCCTGATATTTTGTGTTGACTTACAGGTGGCACCACCAGTATCATGATACTTCACCATTTGTTCCTCCCCAACATTCTCACATTTAATCGAGTTTCATGACAAATTAAGGACCCAAACATTGTCCATAAATTTTTTGCTCTTTTCTTCGATCAGTGACCTTTAAAAAGCAGGTTAAAGGTCATTTATTGAGTATAAAATATCAATACACATGTAAAAAGTATATTTTGCATCAATTTAGTAACAGTATTGTACTTTCAGACATGATACACTTATGCTGTGACATTTGACTGTTAGCCTGATTATTTCTCATGATAATGAATTTCATAGGTCTGAACACATTTTAGCTTATGTTCCATTCACCTGTAGGTGGCGCCACCAGTACTATTTAGATTCCACATATTAGCCTCCCAAACGTTTCCACCAAATTTCATAAAGATCCATCTCAAATCAAGGACACCAGTGTTTTCATTTTTTTCCCCACTTTTTGGCTTGTGTATTACATAATCCTGTAGTTGGCACCACCAATAACAAACGGATTCTTGATTTTCATTCATAGAACATGTCGAGAAAAAAAATCAAGAAGCTCGCTTTAAAATTGTTGATGCCATCATGTTGACAAGCAAATTGCTTACAGACGGAATAATGGCTGGCTGGATGGGAGTGATCACATAAGCTCTGTGACCTATGGTCAGCAGAGCTATTAAAACCATGAAATTGATGAAAATAACTGAAATTACAATTATCCAAAAAAGAAATGCATCAGAAATGTGTGCCAAAAACTGACATCAATTTAAAAACTGAGGATTCACATCCCTGCTAATGTAAATTCACCTACTTTCACTGTATTTTTTATTTCAATGAACAAGATATGGAAAAAACACACACACACAAGCAAACATTATTGTAACATTGGGTTTGTATGAACTCCTCCCAAAAGAGCAATATCAAAATTTCAGTTAAATGCCTAAAACTAAACAAGAGGCCCATGGACCTAATGCTCTGCTGGCAGCTTAGGTCATTTTAGTGTTTTGTTTGTCCACCAGATGGCAATTCGCTCCACATGTAATCATAGCTTGTTTGTGCAATTCCCATGATGGATATTATTGCATGCGCCAAGACAACAATGAGCGAGTCCTTAACTTTATGTCCTCAGTGACCTTAGGACAGATGATCAAGGTCACCCAGATTATGTAATACAAGAGGTCCATAGGCCTACTGCTGTGCTGTCATTGCCATCGATGTCCAAGCTACACCCTGCCATTACAAAATCACCTCTTTCAACTTTACAGGCATGGTAACCTCACAAAATAGGTCAAGGTCACTGATAATACGTAACATTCTACCTTTGGACATTGTCTATACATCCTATAAATTTGGCAAGTTTAATCCAATTACTTTTCAAGATATAGAATTTTATATCTGAAAACATATTTGGCTCATAATTCCCTTCAAATTATAGGTGGCACCACTAGTATCATTGGCAACTTAGACTTTGACCTCCCCCACAGTCCCATTAAATTTAGTGAAGATCTGCCAAAAACTAAAGATGCTAGAGTGTTCACAAGATTTTCATATTTTGACCCCTATATTGCATAATATTCTGCATTAGCACTTAGGTAACCAATCAGATGTCTCTATTTATACCACGTGCCTGCCCTGTAAAACTTCATATTGGGCAGTTGAAACCATAATATTGGACAGCACATGCATGCCACACAGTAAAGCACTATGCATCAGTACAAAAATGTGATGTTACAGCATACACTCCACTTGACCCTACGATGTGCACCACATAGATGACAGAATGTCACACCAAGCGTTTCAGATCCATGTGGTAGGCCCTTTGAGTCGACCAGACAGCCATAAATGCTGAGTTTGTGAGTAATAATTGCTGGATCAAGGTGTGTAAGTACTTAAATTGTAAGCAAAAGTTTACTGACGGATGGCCAGACATAAGTGGTCGCATAAGCTCTGCAACCTTGGTTTAAACATATTTTTATTCCATGAAAAAACAATTGGCTGACAGGCTCACAAGCCTATATTAGGGCCTCTTGTACACAACCTTTGGTCAGCAGAGCTAAAAACCATGAATATTTATACTATTGAAAATAAATAAGTTTCCTTATTTTATGGATTTCCCATGGGCCCCCCTTCCTTGATACACCTATGCCATTTTTCTCTTTAGACTTCAGATACCAGTTGAACCATGTGGTTAGTTCAAATTATTAGGGTTTTCCTACACAAAAAGTTTTGATCTTTTTAAATCAAGCTTTTACAAAAATTATCACAAGCACATAGACAGAACTGTTTAGCCTCCTTGAATTATCTAAGTGCACTTTCTGCTGAATAAGTAAAATAAACTGAAACATAAACAAAAGAAAATAAAAGTCCAGAGAATCTGACATAATATTATTGTTTTATTGCATCAAATGTATTTTCTAATTCCAGTAAAAAAGTGATGTATTTTCTTATTGTAGTAAAAAATCCAAACAATCACAGACAAGCATGTGATCACAGCCAGTATAGTTTCATCTTAAGACAACAGAGCAGGAACCACAATGTTCTTTTCAGTAAATTTGACAGCTAGAAGGATCCATCTCCATCAATGTATACAGCTCCATGCCTAGTCTGTTGAGCACAAAATTAGAAATTACCCTTTACCACATGTCAGCCTTGTAAATTCTACGTCACTGTCAATTTCATTTTCATGACAAGTTACTGGATTATCCTCTCATATTTCAGAAGAAAAATTAATAAGGACCTCTGTGAGCTATCATCATTAATCCTATCACAAGGACACTGTCATAATCATTTCATCTTACAGTTTATGTATACAATATCCAGTTGCAGTTGGTAACCCGTGCTCAGACCAACACAAATCTTGATGTATATTTTACACTATGATGTTTAAGTGTAGAAAATGTGCATTTTATGCACGTTCAGTTCACTTCAAAAGGCGACCACACAAAGCATGCAAACTCCAAATACAGGTCACACAACAAATACACCAGGGACCTGACACATGGTTTTAAAATGTATGTGAGCACTCCATGGAGGGACCAGTGCACATGGCAACATAATATATCTATTTATTACATCATAAAATGTACTCCCACTAAAATATCTACAAAGGCTTGAATTACCCCCCATAGCCAGCTTACCCCTCACAGCCATCTTTGAATTGCTTTGGCACTTCAAGCAGTGCCTCCACTGACAGATCATCACTGAGGCAGGTCCAAAAGTAGTCATATAAAGCAGGTGGTCCTTCAACAGAGGTCAATCAACAGACAAGATAGCACTAAGCACCTGATAAATATGGTCTTGACAGGCAGGTGGTCTCTAAAACAGAGACTACTATACATGAATATCAGAGTGCTTATAAGACAAGAAAATTTTACAATCCGATCACATTTGCAAGTTATAACACAAAAGTTGTGTTGATATTTGAAAAACATACCCAAGAGTGGCCCACCCTTTTGATGTATCAATGAAGAGAATGCATACACAGATGGACAGACAATATTCGTGTCTTTGCAAGTCACACTGAAATGGACAGACCTGCTGAACATTCTGTAACAACTTTCACACACAAAAAATTTTACTTTAACCCTTTCCCACTGACACTGCCCAAAAACAAAGAGGTGTTTTTTCATTCACATGTCAACAAATATACACTGCATAAAAAACTACTTCAAGCTACAATGGTGGAGTTTCTTTGTCAAGGCAGTCCACACTACCAAAGAAAACATCACCAATCAAAACTCCCTGCACTGACAACATACTGCTGTGTGTTGAAGATACCATGGTCTACGCTCTAAAGGCCACCTCTACTAAAAAACCACATTATTATTTTTCACCCTTTCAAGGCAATAGACTCTTATTTCTTTGTTAATTTACCAGCAATCTAAGACCACCCACCACATGCGACTACTTTTGTTTAGTAATAGTATTAGGGGTGGTCTTAAAAGCAGGTACCACTGTACTCTCACTTTATAACCTTGGTTTAATGCCTTGTTGCACAACAATATTTCCCTAAAATCTATTGGAGTATGGGTGAATCAATTGTCCACGAAATGGCATTTTCATACAAATGTACCTCTTTGTGTCATATGCCACCCCAAAGCCATTTTTCTGAACCTCTTAAAGTTCATCAACTGAGAAGTATCACACATGTATACACCTGTTGTACATTTTTCACTTTTGGTCATGATCCAACATTACAAATTTGTAAGAACTGTAGCTTTTGAAACCCTCAGTACATATCGTGACTTTAACTGGTGAACAGACCCAGTTTCATAAACAGAGCTTAGTATCCCCTGGATGTTCTCCTGACTTACCCTCCCAAAGCCAGTGGTACATGTATCTGGATGCTTCTCCTGACCTACCCTCCCAAGGCCAGTAGTACCTGTAGCCGCATGCTTCTCCTGACCTACCCTCCCAAGGCCAGTAGTACATGTAGCTGGATGCTTCTCCTGACCTACCCTCCCAAAGCCAGTAGTACATGTAGCTGAATGCTTCTCCTGACCTACCCTCCCAAAGCCAGTAGTACATGTAGCTGCATATTTCATTTTGGTTTGACTAAACTCTGTTCCTATACACAAGTTGCACAACCTTCTTACTGCTCTGCTATGCATAACACAAGCTGCTGCTGAAGCAGAGACTCCAACCCACAGCTTCATACAAACTGGAGATTCTCCCTCGTGGAGTACTATTGAAACTGGAGATGTGACGGGGCGCAGCAACTGTCCTGGGGGATGGGTCTGGGAGGGGCAACGCACCCTCCTAGGGTGAGAAAACTTTGGGAAAAAAAGGAGCTAAAATGGTGTATTTTGATGATTTTTTTTACCTCATCCATTTTTTAATCTAGGCTGGAGTAAAACATATTCTAAGTGGGAGAACGGGAGAATTTGGAAAAAGGAGAAAAAATGGGAGATCTCCCACTGAAAACAGGAGGGTTGGAGTCTCTGCTGAAGAGGCTTGTGAGTTCTGCCCATCAAACCATCAAACAGTGCTATTCTACACCTATACTCACCTGCGTCACACAGTGACACAGGACCGCGGCAGACAAGCGGAGAGCCTCAGTATTATTATATGTATATCATAACTCTATCTGCTGTAAAATTTCCAGATGCCTGGCTGCTTTGATTTCAAGAAACAGCCCAGACAAACATGTGGGATGGCTGGATGGTTCAAGTTCTGGTATCAAGCTCCCCCTGCATAAATGGGCAACAATGCTGAAAAGTGTTGCAAAAAGTAGGAAGTTGTACTCTCATGGTATTTACATTAGAAACTAGTCAGGCACTTCAATTAAACAAGTATATCAGTCTCTAACTTTCTCTCACTAGATACAATTATATTGTATTATACAATGAATTACTCAGATCTATACACAGTTCAATTCATATATAGAATGTTTCATCTTTCGGGTCTTTTTTACCTTTACACATATATTTTAGCACTTCCATTATAAAGCATCACACAATTGTTGACCTAATTTTTTGCAGCAGTTGCAGGCTGGAATGGCTGAATCATTTCTTATCCTTTTGTGCAAAAGTGTCTGTGTTTCAACAAAATACATCAAAAACACCATGACTTCCCAGAAATCTGACATTAAACAGACATGCAACTATAACTGCACAGCCTTGTGTAAGAATCTAGCAGCCTCTGAAAACTCGAGTAGTGGGCGGTAAGTTTATATCGTTGCTGTCGTGTTCTGCGGCTGTGCGACCATGCCCTGGGCCACATTGAAGAGGTTTATCGGGTTTTTTCCATCAGTGATAAGCATGGACTCTAATCCTAGACCTTGAAGAAGCTTCACCTGTGAAAGTGGAAAAACAACTTAACAACAAGAAATAATAAATGGCATTCAACAGTAAATTACAGCCAGCAAACGATTTGATATATCCTCACATGTCGATTTGTTTCTTATTCGTTGTTATCAACATATTGACATGTTCTTTTTTTTATTGTAATGCAATGTTTGTCACTCTCATTATGATCAATGTATGATATAATAATAAAACTAACCAAGTGAACAATACTGGAAACCATGGGTGATATGACTTTGACCCCTCACTGCCTGACCTTGAAAGGAGTTCTTGCAGGGGTACTCTAGATACAACGCAGTTTGTTTGATGGACCCCAACTACCGCGTTAAAACAAGGCAGCATTGTAACCATAATGTCAGTTCTCTTTTTCTGTGTTTAATGAGATGTAAACACAAAACAGCAACCTGTGTAAAGCTGTGTCTAGAGTTAACTGTAAATATGACCACTGAATGTGACATTGCCATATCGTAACCTGCTACTAAATCCAGCATGGCCAAGGCCGTGAAATATCATGCATGACACAGAGCTGCCCACTTACCTGGGTTTCAGGTCCTGCACTGGCAATGGCTGCGATAGTCCCTGGTCCAATTGTTTTCACCATTTTGTCAAACTTGTCCACCTGAGGTCAGAAAGACATTATTTTGCATCAGTTTCACTGCGGTGTACATCTTCCCCCCTCCCCCCTTTTTTTTTTTTTGATAAGTCGCTCTATATTTAATCTATCACTTTATGTTGTGTCCTTGTTTCTCCAGAAGCTTTATTATGTCTCCCGGTGGAAGCCGGAGGACATATTGTTTTACTGCCCGTTTCTTCCACTTCTTGTTGTTGTTGTTGTTGTTGTTGTTGTTGTTGTTGTTGTTGTTGTTGTTCAGGTTCTTCAACACTTGGTTTCCGTGCGATAAGTCTTGAAGGACTTGACAGAATTTCATGAAACTTGGTAGGATTATGTATCTAGGCAAGACCTAGGTTGGGATTGTATTTGGGTGACCTTGAGCAAATTCTCAAGGTCACAGGGTCACTTACATGTATGTGAAATTGGTTTCCGTTCGATAAGTCATGAAGAACTGGATGGAATTTGATGAAACTTGGTAGGATTATGTATCTAGGCAAGACCTAGGTTGGGATTGTATTTGGATGACCTTGAGCGAATTCTCAAGGTCACAGGGTCACTTATGTGAAATTGGTTTCCGTTTGATAAGTCATGAAGAACAAGATGGAATTTGATGAAACTTGGTAGGATTATGTATCAAGGTAAGACCTAGGTTGGGATTGTATTTGGGTGACCTTGACTTAGTTTTCAAGGTCACAGGGTCATTTATGTGAAATTGATTTTTCTGCAATAAGTCTTGAAGAACTTGATGAAAATTGCTAGAGTAATGTATGTAGGTGAGAGCTAAAATAGGATTGTAATTTTCAAGCAAACTTGGTTATTTGTAATTTGTTATCACCTGTAGCTTATTCAGAGACGTCAGTGTTCCACCGGGAGACATTTGATTTTCTGTTGGAAAATCAGTCTGTTCTAGTTTGTCATACAAATCACTCCTCTCCCTATTCTGCAATTCCTCAATCCCATCTTTTGTTCACATTTTATTTCACTGGAGCCATGCTTAATAAACCACGTCTTCTGTCAGAGGCTGTCTCTCAGTAACAATAATGTTTGAAGAATTTGATTTCCAACTTAGCACAGCAGTCTGTCAGCAGGTGCTCCCTCACACCTGGGTCTCTCCAGACACATCACAGTATTCAAAAAACTCTCTCCAGGTTTTACATTAATTTTTGAGAAAATCTGTAGCAATTTTGAAGAGCTTTGTAGCAAAAGTTTGTTACAAAGCTCTTCAAAATTGCTATAGATTTCTCAAAAATAAGTGCTTCTTATGTAAAGAAGTGAAAAAATGCTACAAGTAAAGAAAATTTTGCTACAGATGTTTTCAGCTGGACAGCACTGCTGTTGACTCTTAATTTAAGTGGGAAAGGGTTAACAGCCAATAAATTCCACGCTTACCTCCATATCAGCAAAAGCCTTTGTCTTCGAAACTTCCAGATTGTTTTGCTGTCTAACGAAATCCAATTCAGATTTTCTGAGCTGCAAAAATGTAAATATACAAGTACAACATTCAGATAATTGAGCCCAAAGTTACATATACCTCTACTTTGTTGTTGTTGTGGGGGGGGGGGGGGGGTAGAGCTAGAGGTAAGTATCATCGGAGACAGTCACTCATGCTGGAAGTGACATCAACATGAAATATCAAGCATTCATCTGGAAAGAAATTGGCTCATTGTGATGAAATAGTTGCACTAAAACAATAGCAGGATTTCTTTTATTTGTATATCAAGAGTACGCTAACCTTAATGACCTCTATACAGAAGGTGTTAACTTGTATGTACCCATAAAAGAAAGCTGGCGTGACTCTACAAACTAAATGAAATTACTCAAGCCCTCATAACCCGTAGCCTGGTTGTACAGTGGTCCCCGTCCTATAAGACCACCACCCCAAGTGCACCAGAAATGTGGCCTTATGAGAGGGGTGGCCTCTCTTGAGGGAGGAAATAAAATGACAATACCATACTTGATGCGTGGAGAAGTGGCCTCTCATCAGAGGGGCCTTACATGAGGGGGACTACTGTACATTCAATCCCACACTTTTTCCCAGCACCCCCCCCCCCCCCCCAGGCTGACACAACAGAATCTACTTAGTCCTCAGTGGATTTCTCATCCATAGGCATACTATAAGCTACTATATGTAGCTGCTACTTGACACATACAAAAAAACTTCTCTTTTCAAAAATTACATGTGGGTTGGAGATGGAAACTTGCCTGAATTCTACTAACAGAAGTATTATGAATCAATTTAATATGATCTTTGATCAGCTGCCTATTTTAGGGGGTAGGGGTAGAATAGTTTCATTTATAGCAGATGAAATAAACCCAACAGCCATGTAAACGCTGCAGGATAATCTGGGTTTCATATTCACTTACTGCTTGTTTGGCCTCTAACTCTGCAGTGTGTTCAATCTCCGCAGCCTCTGCTTTCAGTCTGGCTCCTAGAAACACCAAACCACATGGAAGTGTTAAATTGATGTATCTCTGTTTCTGTTTTTGATATCATTTTCATACACTCACACATTTAGAGGCACTCCAATGCAAAGCATTGACTAATGGGTCCACCTTCATGCATACACGGGCCCTGTGACCTTAAAAATGAGGTAAATGTGAGTTTCATGTGGCCACTATTTCTTGAGATACCATGTTAAAAAATAAATGGTGGATGGACAGACCCCCAGACAGAATCATGGGTGGGCAGATACATGTAGCTGGGATGTACTGAAAACCTAATGAGCGAATCCATAAACTATATTACAATACGAGTCCTGATTCCATATTATGTCAAATATGCCACTCTGTTTTTGTCTGAACAAATTTCTTGATGGTTTGTCCTTGCAATGTAGCAACTGAACTTGTCTTGAAACAGAAACAAAACAACTCCTACTCACCCACCCTACCCCCTTGCTACAGACTTGGATTCTACCATGGCCAACATCATATGGACAAAGGATGCATCATGCAGTGCTGCCACCTACCTTCAATCTCACTCTGGCATTCAATGATGATCTTCTCAGCATGTGCCTGGGCCTCAGCCTGGGCTTGCCCTGTAGACTCCACTGCTGCAGTCACTGCCTGCAGCTCGTATAGTTTTGTCCATTCCTTCTCTGCTTCTTTCTGATCGGACAGTTTCTGTCTCTCTAGCTGACCTTTGGCAGCCTGCTCAATCCTCTTGGCTTCATGGGATGCTGCTGCTTCGATGGAGCTACAAACATGACCATGACAGCATTAATGATCTGCCCATAATATGAAGGTCACTTGCCTGGACAACACATTTCCCTGACTGCTTTGATCTAATGTGCAACAATCACAGGCTGACTCCGCAGGCAAATCAACCTCTGGTTACATGAAAAGACTGTGAAAAAATATAAGAAATGTCAAATATGCTGATCAATATCTGTGGTTATTTTCAAGGACATGAATATGGTTCTCTGCAGTGCAAAAAACAAAACAAAACATAACAAAAAAAGTGTAACAAGGGCAGTCATATTGTGCAGTAACACATAGCGAGTCCCCCACTAGAGGTCAGTGGTATCTGTAGCTTTTATGGTACAGGAAATATGGCCTGCACAAGCATTTTCTATGATGAGGTCAAATGTCAAGTGTCAAAGTTATAGTGGCTTCACTTGTATGCGGCACACCTCTATCCCACAAGTATCCACACACCACTCTTGGTGTCTATAAGCACGACAGTACAGGAAATATTGCCCATACAAGCATTTTAGATGGAAAGACCAGACAGATACTGTGCAAACTAGTAGTGCCCTGTCCACCCACTCACACTATCAGCCCCACCTCCACCCCCATCCCCTGTTCTGGTAAGGGGGCACAAAGCAGAAGTACACACTTGGATGAGAACCAGGAAGTGGAAAGTATACATACTTGGTAGCAATCTCTATAGCCATCTGTACAGACTTCATCAGACTGTCCCTCATGCGCAGGTCTACGGGCTCAATGCTCTGGATGTCAATGCTGGTGATCACCTGAAACCATCAATTCAAGTAAAACTGAGTCCTGAAAGATTATGTTGCTATTATAGCTTTTTTTATGTTGGCATTGTTCCAACAGTTCCTGTTCATTTGTGCTGGCTTTATATAACAGCAAACTCTCCATTTAAATTACAGGAATGTTCACATCTGTTTCTGAAGGGGTTTTTTCTGTTTTGTTTGTTTTGTTTTTTTTTTCTGTTGTTAACCCCGCACAGCCACTAGATTAGTTTTCTAAACCATGTACATGTATTACAATATGTTTGTATCACCTAATTCTCCTTTTTACCTGTCTTTTAAATTTCACAAACATAAAAGAATCTTCCACAAAATCTTTACATAAAAGATGCCTGTACAAATGTTATTATACACTACAAAGTAGATATAGACACACTCTGAGAATTGTATACAAGTAAAAATTGGTAATTATAAATGTGAAATGTCACACATGAGCCCATCAATGTAAGGTTTACCCTACCAAGTTATTGGCCTCAAACTTGAGTAGTGTCCTCGAGTTGCCTTCAGCATCCTTCCCAAACACTGCATGCTGGATGACCTTGGCTGAGTGACGGTGAAACTCGTCAAACGATATCATTGCTACTGAAGCACGAATGCGACTCCCTGAAAAAAAAAAAGTCCATTTCAATATTCAACTACAACAGGCATTGCTGACAGACTGGATAACCCCACTTTGCACAAACATGGGTCCTGCAATCTTAAGAAAAAAGTCAGCCAAATGTAATTAGGTCAAGAAATGGTGTCAAGGGACAACTGAGGTTAATTTGAGTTTACGGTGACGTCAGCAGAATTGGGAGGATATCCTGACCTTCTTCCACAGAGACCGCAAAAGAGGCCACGTCATCATAGCGAACAAGGGGTCGTCCCACCGCCTGGATGCCCCAAACTTAGTGCCAATGACTAGTCCCACAGAACGGATCTAAGGTCTTGTAGATTTCTTTCTACATCCTATAGTTGCCAGCTTACCTAGCTACATCAAGGACACAAGTGATTTTGTTAAGAAAATTGAATCACTACCTACCTTATCAGAGAATGCTCTGCTAGTGACCCTTAATGTCCAATCACTGTATACTAACATTCCGATAAATGAGGGTCTGCGTAGGGCAGCACTTGCCCTATTAAATAATAGGGACAGATCATAAAAACTCAGCACTGCGGAACTAATCCAGTTATTGAGACTGGTACTGCAATGCAAAAATTTTGAATTTAATGGAGAACATTATCAACAAGTGAGTGGCACTGCCATGGGCAGAAGGGTGGCCTCCTGTTTCGCAAACATATTTATGTCAGACTTAGAGGAAAACAAGCTGCTCAGATTTCCACTGCAGCCAATGCTTTGGTTCAGATATATTGATGACATTTTCAGCATTGGACTTTTGGTGAGGCACAATTGACAGAATTTCTGACACACCTCAACAATTGTCATCCAACAATCAAGTTCTGTGTAGATCACATTTCTTGACACAGTTGTCAAAATACGGCAGGATAGGAAAGCATACACCACCCTATACACAAAACAACAGATACATACACGTATCTTCACTATAGATCTGCCCACCCAAAGCACTGCTAACAGGGGAGCCCATATGGACAGCTGTTACGGGTCAAAAGAATTTGCACCTGAACTGAGGATTTTGAAACCAATGCTTAAAAAATCCTCAATTTGTATGAAGCACAGGGATACCTGTCTCATACCCTGAGAGAAACACTACAAAATGCAAGTCTCCTAAACAGGAAATCTCTCTTGTCACCAGCCAGGCCAGCAACTACCACTAAAACAGAGAGGCTATTTCTTATCACCAAGTACAACCCAGCACTGCCACCTTTGAAAGAAACCATTCTAAGGAGTCGGGCTTCTCTCACCAGTTTCAGCCTAGCCCAGTCATTTTTGGTAATTTGAGTTTGATGTTGCCTGTGAATCATCAGATATTTCACTTGGAAGTATTGAGCTATGGACGGACAGTCAACAAGACAAAAACAGTACATACTCTCAAACCTCATTTGCAGGGGATATAATGAATTAATGAACTACAGTGGTACCTGCTGTATGTGGCCACCCCTTCTGCCAAGAAAAAGTGGCCACATACAGTAGGTGACCTGTCATCACAGGTAAATTTTACAAAGAAATTGACTCCTATGTCCAAGCATAGTGACCACAAAAAGCAATGCGGCTGCTCGCGGCAGTGGATGTATACAGCAGGTACCACTGTATATCACAATGCACTGAGGTTATCACCCAATCAAGTCAACTTTGTCAACCAAAACTGAACAGTTTGCCCACAGAATTAAAACTAAGTACAAACAGAATTAAATCTAAGTCTGTATTTTTTTTCTTTCAACGTGCTGAGCACTACAACCTCCAATCCCAATCCAAGGAATGTCTTCATCATATTCAAATAGCAAAATACACATTGAAAGGAACTGATTTTTTTGTTGAAAGTGACATACCTATTTGCCTGCATGCAAAGCCTATGAAGTCTGGCACAGAAAAGATGCTGTCCTTTGATGTGGAATCATTCATATCCACCTGTAATCACAACAAACTTGACTCTCTGAGAACAGAATTATTGACATGATGGACAATAAAAAAAGTATTTTTGTCAAAATTTTTCAGCGAACACTGTTCAGCACAAGATATTTTTACTGTCCACAGCAACCAACCTATACAACAGTAAAATGCTCATTACTGTTGTCATGTCTTATGTTTGGTGTTGGAATACAGGCTACATACATAATACTATACATACTCATTTTCATGAATACAAACTTCAATTTCATAAGTCTTCTATACGAGGCAAAAAATCCATTCTAAATAAATATATACATATATTCTTTTGACAAAACTTAGGCTGAGAATCATGAAACATGCAGCACATGAACATGTGTTGGTGTAATTTATGGAATTACAATTTACTGCAATTAGGGGGTTGGGGGGTCACAAAATTTCTCTACCCAATTTATCGGGGGACCACAAAAACTATGATACGCCATCCCAATATCCCGAGGGCTCCCCCCCCCCCCGTAAATAATGACCTCTCTCTCTCTCTCTCTCTCTCTCTCTCTCTCTCTCTCTCTCTCTCTCTCTCTCTCTCTCTCTCTCTCTCTCTCTCTCTCTCTCTCTCTCTCTCTCTCTCTCTCTCTCTCTCTCTCTCTCTCTCTCTCTCTCTCTCTCTCTCTCTCTCTCTCTCTCTCTCTCTCTCTCTCTCTCTCTCTCTCTCTCTCTCTTGTTTGAGCCTATAGGAATTTTGTGCTTTCCCATTGCAATGCTTGTTGTTATTGCACTGTCATTTAGCTGTATATAAATATGTTGTATTTTTTTGGTAAGTGATACAGATTGGAATTTGAATGAACATAATACATAGACTTGTACTTGAATTTTTTTACTGTAGAATAAATATTTGGTCTAGAAAGGTTTCATCATATGCAGCAAATGTACCATACAGACACTGTCACACTTCTACAAAATGAACAAAAAAAATTATCACATGGCACCACTAGTAAAGAGGATCATATGACATGCCTTGGCCAATCAGATATAGCAGTAGGTGTCATGTGATACTCTTGACATCTGGTAAGTGAAGTGTTCTGTCCTACTTCATCCTTTTAAAGCCATGATTTTAAGAACCATCCTCCAGTCAATCACAATTATGGAATAGTATTATTGTGCTAACCCATTAAACAAGAACCATTGTTCTCAGAAAGCTAGAGATCATCAAAACAGATTACTGAGGATATGTAGCTGATGTGGGGGTTGAGAATCACCGCTTTACCAGGAGTTGCATAAATACATATTATACAAAATTGTCTGGTTGCCCCAACAACAGAGTGCACTGATAGTGTGGCTTACCTCAAAGTGGTTGTTAAATGCAATCTTGATCTGTAACCTAGCATGGTCTGACGTCTCCACCTGTAATAAGTAGCAAAAATTATGAGTTTTATGTCATCCTTTACCTTTGGTCCAACAAATAATCCTGACAGAATTCTAGTTGATACATTTGCCTTGCTTTTCTGATGGAAAAAACACAGGTTCACAGACAGGGTCAGGGCAAACTTGGCTTCATCCTGTAGACCTTGCACAATTCTGCCCACACCCTGCACATTTTCACTTTGGCACTTGCAAACAAGTATTCTTTATCAGCTGTTTCTGACACTCCAGCCTCATCATGTAAAAATATGTACACAATATGTATTTAAAATACAAGAAACTAATGATCACAATATGATGCCTAAAGTCTCCCAATAAAGCAGGACATCTATTGTTTTGGTGATACTAATTTTTCTTATTGACAATCTTCCATTTCTTTCTTTCTCTTGATGTTCTTCAGAAAGTAAATAGACATCCTTAGCACCAGCTTTCATGAATCCCTCCCCTTTGTCATGCTCAATTAGTCACAGCTTATAAAACAGCATACCAGTTAGTCTAGGATGTTAAAATCACCAGAGGGCACCACTAGTCAACAGTGACCGCTACTGACCAGTGGTGTCCTCCACTGATACATGATCACAGTTCTTGCTTTATCCAACCTATTAGATGAAGAAGAGCTAGACAATGCAAATGGTTGTTGACGGATAAGGCTTCAATCCGACCACTTCAAATGTCTATACATGTACTTTCCATCTAGAACTAAGAAAAATAAAAACCTGACAGCCCAGTTTAACTGTTACTCCAAACCCTGCATCCCCATTCTCAACCCTCAACCCCTGTAGCTACTGTTGTTGCAATATGGGAGGATGCTATGCCCATCATCTGATTATATAAAACAGACAGTAAACAGTGCCACACTAACTCACCTCCAAGATATCGGTGATAAAATCTGGCCCCAGCATCAGACAGAGGGATTTCAGGGCATCTGCTTTCTTAGGCTTCCCAGCTTTAGACAAAAAATTATCAAACCTTGTATTTCACCAGCTATACATATTTGACCAACAATTTCTGATGAGATCCAATAGGATCAACATGTCGCAGACATTTCATGACATAATCAAAATTTTTAGCATCTACATGTACTTGCTCACTAGCATTTGCATTTGCAGAACAACGTTCAGTTTAACTATTTAAGTGCCATATTTTGGACCGAGTCAACAGTTTTTCTCGGGACGCAAATGCACCCAATGCGCACAGAGAAAAACTGTTGACCTGGGATATTTTCTCTGGAAGTATAGGCATGCTGGTACTTGAATGAAAGGTCTTTTCATGAGGAATACAAATCTGGGATCCTAATGCTAATTCAGACTAATTTGACTTAAATAAATCAACTTAAGACATGATTGGTACTGAAAGAGTTAAATACCCAATAGCATCTTATGAATGACCTACTGAAGACCTTGTCTCCATTTAGTGCATTTTCATTTAAACCAGGATGGTCAAAAAGACAATTATAAGAGAAACACAAACACGAGACAATGATGTCACTTTAATGTTTATAGGAAAGTGAATCTGTTTAAATATAAAGCTTTATTCATATTTCCATGATGCATCTAATTGTAAATGTGATATCTGAAAATACATACCACTTAAGCTAAGGACATTGAAGTCCTCATGGGGGCCCAGAATAACCAGATCAGGTCCAAATATTGTGCGTGTAGTTTTGTGTTTGTAATTGTACACCTGTGAAGAGCACAAAGATTGGTATTTTTTAACCTGAACATATACCAGAGACATGTGTTCACCTGAAACTTTGCTGTTCAGCTCAGTGTAATAGACCAAGGTAGTGCATGGTTAGCCGAGCAGCAACACGCTAACCCTTTCACTTCTACAACCCAAGCTCCATTCTTGGCCCGGGAGCAAGTGTTAACAATTAAAGGAAGGCACTCATAAATTATCATGTTTGGTGTATCAGTTTTACCATAACAATGACTTAGCAGATGTGAGAATTCAAGAATGAGGTTTCAAACTGTTTGCCCTATTTGTGAGATAGAAATACAGCAATCTGTCTGAGCCACAAGAAGTGCAGGCTACAGGGAACTTCAAAGGAATATTCAGGGATCATGTGTAAATTTTCAAGGATCATGGGAAATCCAGAAGTCTCATCAAAGACTGGTCTGTGCAAGTGTTTACATAATAATTTCAGGAAATACAATGCGTCATTGATACCTAGTTCACATGCCTGAGTGATAATCTGACAGAGTTGAGTAGTTGTGACACTACATTGTGTGGTGTGCTGCAGCTTGTTTATTTTGCATTTTTCCTGAGTTGCTCCAACAACGCTGTTCATTACTCAGTGGTTGCTCCCATGGCTATTCTGTCAACCTAGATACTGCAAAATTCATATTAGCAGGAATCTTTGCATGGTTTCATCTAATGGTGGACACCTTTCTTACACAGTGTACCTAGAGTTACAATTGAACTTCTTATAATAAGAATAAAACACAAGACAATGTTTTGACATTTATGCCTATATGCAGTAATTGGTATGATTATGTTATTAAACCAGACTTAAAGGTTCATGAGTACCTTCCTTTAAAGCACTGATTTAAGACTGAGTCAACAGCTTTCCTTGAGACACTTAACAAAAGCTGTTGACTTAGACTACTTTTTGCTTTAGACTAGGCTTGCTGGTATTTGAATGAAAGGTATCTTCATGAGGAATTTGAATCTTCTAACCATTATATGTTCAACAGTAATGAGAAAACGACTATAGCCGTGAATAGCACTTCAAGGGTTAATGTTGGACTAGAAAGGACTGTCTCACCTGACAGGCTGTGTTTCCTGGACACCTGTATGTAATCACTCTTGCCTTGTCCCGTCCCTGAAAATGTATAGTACCCAGTAATATATCTATTGCTACCACATCAAGTTTCTTGATGACTTGGTCAAATCCATGTACTAATGTGATAAATTTCAACAAACAAATCTTTATGGTGATTTACATTTATTTATTGGCACCATACACCGCAAAATGTTTGTTTGACGTCATACATAACAGATTTGCTGAAATTACAATTCATACCACAAAGAAATGGACTGTGCTCATGTTTTTTTTGGGGGGGGTTGTTTTTTTTTTTTTTTTTTTTTTTTTTTTTTTTTTTTTTTGGGGGGGGGGGGGTTAATACCAGACTTCTAAAAAGTTGGGGGTTTTTTGGCAGTATGCAGTCCCAGAGGTCATCAAGAGCACAATGCAATGTTATAAGAGCGCGTGCTGACCACATTATATCAGTTTGTAATTCTCATATTAGTACATGTACCTAACCAATGGCCATGATGACACACTATCGCAGCAGCGCCATCAAGATTATTCCTGTATTAAATGCGGCCATTCAATATGCTGTGATTGGCAGGTCAAAGGTAAAAAGCTTACCTTAGGGCCTCATTAAATGTATCAGATAAGACAAAGCTCATTAAATGTTGTATCAATGTTCAAGGTGTGTTAATTAGACCTAACTCATTTCATCCTATGCTCAGCATGACAGCAATTGCCTTGGTCAGTGGTTTTTGCATTGCCCAGCAAGTCATGCTCCACTTGCCATTGTGGCACATGTGATGTGACAAGCCAGACAATAAAAAAAAACACTCACTTTAGACTATAGACTTGCCTGCTAAATAGACCAGACTTAAGACTACAACCTTGCCTGCTAAATAGACCACTGACTTTAGACTATAGCCTTGCCTGTTAAACAAACCACTGGCTTTAGACTATAGCCTTGCCTGTTAAACAGACCACTGACTTTAGACTATAGTCTTGCCTGCCAAACAGACCACTGACTTTAGACTATAGCCTTGCCTGCCAAACAGACCACTGACTTTAGACTATAGCCTTGCCTGCCAAACAGACCACTGACTTTAGACTATGGACTTGCCTGTGAAACAGACCAATCTCCACGTTTTCTCCATTTCACTTGGTCTGCACCTTGATCACTGTTTTAGTGCCAAAAAGGTGACAGTTTTCAATTTGTCTCCTATGGTTTCCATGGTGACAGACTACAGGATAACAGGGCATACATACTGCCAATAGTCAAAGTTATAAAGATCAACTTCCTGATTGATCCATCAGTCCATGTGAAGGGTGACATTGCAATTATATTTCCCAGCCTATAAATAAAATCTTGCTGTCCTGGAGAAGACCAAATGTAGCAGAGATGATATGCCCACAGGCCCCCTTTGGAGGCAAACTATAATTACAATTTATGGTACTGTAAATTGCTTTAATTTCGCTGTATTCTTATTTTCGCTTATTTCGCTGATGGTACAAAACCGTGAAAATAAAAACACAGCGAAATAGTATTTTAACATTGTTAGAATGGGAATTATGTCCAAAACAGTGAAATTAAAACTACAGTGAAATGTCAAAAATACTAAAACCGTGAAAATTTAAACACGCAAAAATAAAGCAATTTACAGTACCAGAATGAAAGCTCTGTCTACAGGCAATTTGAATGTGGAACATTCATCTTAAATTGGAGTAATATAGAGAGGCGGCTGAGTTAATGGCATGGAAAGACCAACCTCTTTTCTTATCATATGAGGATCGATAGATTGCTCAAAGTATGCCAGTTTGCGGATGTCGCCTGTGCCATAACCTCCACCCTGACTGTAACATAGGAAAATACATCATGATAGCAAATAGCACATATGATAGCAAAATAGATGATAGCAAAATAGATCATGACAAAATACAACATGACAACAAAACAGACCATGACAGCTCAACAAATCATGACAGCAAAATAAATCATACTAACAACACATATTTTTACAGCAAAATATTGATTGATACGAAGTTAGATCATGTGATGGTTAAACAGCCAACACAGTAATATTGATAACGAAATAACTTTACAGACTATTTGGACAAAGTAATATTGATAACGAAATAACGTAGACTATCTTGACAAAGTAATATTGATGATAATGAAATAACATTTCAGACTATCTGGACAAAGTAATGTTGATAATACATACCATTACAGACTATCCTCACAAAGTAATATTGATGATAATGAAATAACATTACAGACTATCTTGACAAAGTAATATTGATGATAACTAAATAACATTACAGACTACATGTATATTCATTCTTTGCAGGTGAAACGATTTACAACAAAGCACTAGCAAAAAACATAAAGGAATGCAAGCAAAGATATGACACAATTCATCTTAATGATTTCTGGTCTCTTTTTGTCAAGTTACACTATGTTTTACACTTTATTTCGACTTCACTGGGAGACCTGCAAAAAATATCTTTTGCACACCTGGTTTAACTAAGACAACCACACATGATATCTGTTGGAATAAAATATGCTTACGCAAGCATGACTTCCACAATTTCTGGTAGTTCTTTTTCCCACAAGACCTCATAGGCAGTCAGCATATATGACTGTGGTCCCATCACTGCTCTCACCTGCACACAAATAAAGATCATACAGTCACGTCTGTCATTTTTATAGCACTCTCTCAGTACCACAAACGGTACATGGTCTACCAAAATAAGTAACTTGTAGTGAACAGAATTTTTGGAGAAGAAATGTGTTCAGTTTTCAGCAGTAGGTGACTCTCTTAAGTAGTTTTAATTTATAGAGTCAAATCTGTATATGTTAGATTTATCCTGGTCCAGGAAAATATTATATATCAAATTCACTGAGCATAGGACTAAGCATCACAAAGCAAAATGTGATATGATATAATCAGCCTCACCATAGAACTGTATTACAAATACATCTGGTTTTTATACTGTAACGTCACCTTCTAACTTACATGTTTGATTGTGACAAACAGGCACTGAACATTTTGTCCATATTTACATAAGCATAATAGTCATCCCTTTCTGAGAGTATCCCTAGGGCAGGTTGTAAAATGGTCATGTAAAGCAAGTGGTCTCTTGACAGAGGTGAAACTTAATGCACAAGACAGAGGGGACTTAATAATAGTGGTCCTTAACTCATTCCACCCTAATGACGCTTTTTCCCGCTAATATCTAAATGCTGTCTGCTAATTGTATATTGCTAATTTAGGGATTATTTAAAAAAAAAAAAAAGGATGAAACTTGCATGGAAAATCATTCCAAATTATATACACATTATCAACAGCTTTCCTTGGCGCACTGGGTACATTGCGCCCAGACCACCAACAAAAGCTGTTGACTCAAGTCTTCTATCAGGGTGAAATGAGTTAAAGGCAGGGGGTATCTCATAACAGTACTCTCAAAGGACGGACTATTGCATTCACTTTTTATCAATGGATATTTTCAGTATCACACATTCTCAAATACAATATAATGCTTTTGACAAAATTAACAAAGCCCAGTAATATCATTGCACTATCTTGTAATACAGCAGACAAAGCAGAAAAGTTGCTTACAGCCCCAGACTGGGTATCCCGCACATAGGTTCCTTCATTCTTACTTAGGGGTATGGCACTCCTGAAAACAAAACACACGCACTCAACACAGACTCCAACTGTCTCAGTTTTTCTACTTAAGAGCAATTTTTAAAAAATTCTTTTGCTCTCCCACTGTGGTTAACTCATTCCATACCATTCCTTGATTTTTCTGTATATTTACCTAGTTTTAAGACGACAATTGCATCTTTAAAATCTTCATGAAAAGAGCTTCCGTTCAAGTACCAACATGCCTATAGTCTTAAGACAGTGGTTCTGGGACTGCCTGGCAAGTCATGCTGCAGCTGCCCCAAAAGTGCTCAAAAAAAGCCTATTTGAACTGCAAATTTTCAAAATTTTCTTATCCTGTGAGGGGCCCCTCCTTTTCAAGACCCTGCCCTGGCTAAGTCAGTCTTCTTCTTCAAGGTTTCCCTCTTGAAACAGGGTTATGATTCAGATTCAAGGGTTACCATAGAGATTATAGGGCTACCACAGAAATTATAGGGCTACCATAGCCATTCTTCTTAGAACCTGTTCTAGGTTAGAGTCTCTGACTCAACGACACTGACAGTAATTCTAACATGATAAGTAATTCTTTTGTTGACTGAGGAGGTTGCAACTGACCATAAATATTCCTGTCATTATAACATAGCTGGATGACTACATTTACAACATGGTGCTTTCACAGTATCCTTTAGCATCAATGGGAGGAGTCCATAAGTCACTGCAGACCTGTTCTCGCTATTAATGTCACCAGGCAACATAACTGTACCTCCACCATGTTGAAACCACTTGCAGCAACTGTTACTGAAAAATCTGAAAATTACACTTTTTCTGCTACACAGACAAAAAATTCTGCATATTTGAAAAAAAAAAAAATGTTTTCAACCACATGAAGGACTTTTCTGAGGCTTATGCTTTCCCAAATTGCTACTTTTTACTACAAAAACACATTTTGCCGTGCTAAATACATGAATGTGCCCTCTTTCATGTTGCAGGATAGGGGCAGCACATGATCACACTCACTTATACACATATGCACCAGCTATCATACAAGAATGACTTCAATGCTGTATAAATTGGTCTGAAGATGAAAGAATCCTACCTTCTCTGCATGATCTTGACCTGCACAGGTGGGATATACTCAGCGGGACCTGTGATCATCCAGCGGTCACCAGAATGTCTCTCCACTGTCTCTGCAAAATGACCAACAATTTACGTATTTGTTGCTGGATGCACCCTTATTTTGTACACCCCATTATAGGTTGAATACATCCACCCTTATTTTGTACACCCCATTATGGGATGAATACATCTGTGTAGGACAAGTAATGTTGATTTACACCTTCGTGATAGGATTTTATGTCTTTGTAATACTGGATATAAGGATTTATGTCTTTCCGCAAGGTAAATCAAACCTCTGTCTCTGGTTTTTATAGCAGAGCAAATATTAGTGAGAAGCAATTTGTCTAATTGGTCAAGAGATATTAATTTATCCTGATCAGTGGTGGCCTCTAATTACATACATGTAGTACCTGTAATTGTGATCATACCTTGCAGACTTGAAATCTATGAAGGACGTGGTTTCCTTTTCAGAGTGGTGAGCGCTGACAGGCCTTTTAAACTTTTCCCCTTTAAACCGGCCAAAACCGGCTGGTGGTCAAATGTTGTCTGCTTCAGTGTTTTCAATTAATTTCAAGCGTAGTGAAAAACAATTTGACTGACAATTTTAGATGAGACCTTTCAAGATAACATGACCCATGCCAAGGAAAGCTGTTGACTTAGTCTTAATTCAAGCGGTAAAGGGTTAACTATAACCTTCTGAAATCACCCCAAAGTGTCCAGATGTAAAATGTCATCTGATTTAGTGTTTCAACTTAAATTCTGCCTTACAAGAAAACACCTTGATGATGGTGATGATGATGATGATGATGATGATGATGGTGGCGGTGATGATGATGATGATGATGATGATGATGATGATGATGATGATGATGACGACGACGATGATTTGGCTCAAGTGAAAGGTCTTGTGCCAATAGAAAACCCTTAAGATGGAGACCAACATATGTGGCTGCAACATTTATCATAAAATGGTGGTTTTGCCAGTTTTCAGGACATCACACTTTTTGAGGTAATGACTTTGTGCTCAATCATCGTGATGTCAGAAATAGTTTGTAATAAAAGCAGCATTGGATAATATCAATTATGCTTATAAACTACCCAATACTGAATAAATCAAAATGTGAACACACGGAACAGTCAGAAATTGACTAAAATTGCTCAGCGTACCATGAATTCCTGATGTGCCACAAAAACTGGCTTCAGGAGCATACTCTGGCATGAATGGGACAGAAACTGTGCAAGCAAAACTAATACAACAATGAAAGGTACCTTCCCCAGAGGTATCTGTGAAGTCTTCAATAGCCTGAAGAACTATAGCCTCATCAGCAGCCAAAATGTCTGCAGCTTGTAGACCCTTCTGTAGACGCTCCCCTGAAACAACCAGAAGGAAACAGGAATCAGCTGATCTGTACTTGAAACCACTGTTATGTGACCAACTTTAACAACTCAACACTAAAAGCCATAATTGTATTGGCTTTTAGACTACACGTAACTGTGTGGTGTAAATTTTTCAGCAAAACACAAAAGCCAGGAAGATTCATGGCATTTCTACAGGTTGGAAGCTTGAATTTCATCTGATGGTGGTAAAAGCCTTTGGTCACTGGTTTTTACATTGTCTCAAAATCCCTGGTACAGTTGCCCTTGCATTGCCTGATAATGTAAAACCACTGACTTTAGACCATACTATTATTAGGCATGTTTATATTTGAATGTCACCACTTCTTGTGAGGAAATTTTACTGTGCATCCTTGGTCTTAAAACTACATAAACATGCAGGAAAGACAAGAACTGCTATGAAATCAGTTAAATTGATGATATACAAGTCATTGTTTGGGATCAGTTAAAACTGACGGTGTAAATCAACAGGCTTCCTTCTGTTTCATGCATTTACAAATCCAATTTACCAAAACTCTACAATCATGCATGCTCAAAATTTTACATTTTTAGTCCTAAAAATTAAACTGTTTTGGCCAGCATAACTGATATCAGGAATATTTTATTAGGAATCTGCAAGAAAACTACATAAACATACCGGAAAAACAAAAACTGATCTTCATTGACTCAAATATGTCAATGCACATAATAATACCACTATCCAATACCTATTCAATATAATAAAAACATGTAAATATTTCAACGTGTATGATATGCTAGCAACATGGGTTGAATATCAAACATGATCACCAAAAAAATATTTTTGGACTTGAAAACTATCAAGAACAAAGTAGGCTGGATATTTGAGGGGGATAAAGAAGCTGGAGTGCTTTGCTCATACCTGGATGCAAGAAAAAGTTGAGTACGCCAGTACGTAGCTCCTTGCTCCCTAGCTGTTGGCGGCCATTGGCATCTACAGGGTCCATGACGACACAGTACTCTGCTTTACGCAACACTGTCTTCTTGACTTGCTTCGTCACTTCCTAGATCACAACACAGTGCACCGCCAGAGGATTAAACAAATACATGACCAATAGGGGGCACTTGAGGCAGTGTGGGCTAGGGTTCTTTAACCTAAGAATAAATTTTATATCATACAGTGCAAAACTGATTTAGCCAAGGGTCTTATACTATACTTTTTTCTCTCTTCTAACAAAGTCTGTTGTTCTTCCCTTTTCGGAAAAATATCTCTATCGCTTTGAACAGATAAATACTATGTAAGAATATCTGCTTCCGGTACAACTTAATAACCTCCATTTATAGACAGTGATCACGTTTAAAGAGCACCACAAAAGGTACTTGTTGTGAATACAATTATCTTGGTGATATTTACTTCTTCCCATTAAAAGCATCTGACATTGAAACAGGCATATTTTTTCACCCTGGGGAAGCATACCCCCACCCCCATCCCCGAGGAAGGCTCTCTAGAATTATCATGTTTGGTGTAACAATTTCACCATAACAATGACTTAACATATGGAAAAATGCAAGAATGATGTTTTAAACTGTTTGCTTAATCTTTTCGAGGAAAATTCATTAATTTGTCTTTATCACAGGAGGTACAGGGTGTATGGAAATTTAAAGGAATCTTCAGGCATCATGGGTAAATCTTCAAGGATCATGAGGAAAATACAGAACTCTTATCAAAGACTAAGCTCTGCAAGTGTTTACACAATAACTCCAGGAAACACAATATGTGAATTAATTGCTCGTTCACATGCCTGAGTGCTAATCTCAGGCTAATCTGAAGGCCAGAGAAGTTGTGACATTTTATTGTGTGGTGTGCTGCAGCTTGTTTATGTTGTATTTTTCTGCAGAATTGCACCAAGAATACTGTACACTATAGCCAGGCACACCTTACAAGTCACAGCCACTGAGTTATAGCCAGGCACACCTTACAAGTCACAGCCACTGAGTTATAGCCAGGCACACCTTACAAGTCACAGCCACTGAGTTATAGCCAGGCACACCTTACAAGTCACAGCCACTGAGTTATAGCCAGGCACACCTTACAAGTCACAGCCACTGAGTTATAGCCAGGCACACCTTACAACTCACAGCCACTGAGTTATAGCCAGGCACACCTTACAACTCACAGCCACTGAGCTATAGCCAGGCACACCTTACAACTCACAGCCACTGGGTTATAGCCAGGCACACCTTACAACTCACAGCCACTGAGTTATAGCCAGGCACACCTAACAACTCACAACCACTGAGTTATAGCCAGGCACACCTGACAAGTCACAGCCACTGAGTTATAGCCAGGCACACCTTACAAGTCACAGCCACTGAGTTATAGCCAGGAACACCTTACAACTCACAGCCACTGAGCTATAGCCAGGCACATCGTACAACTCACAGCCAGAGTTACAGCCAGGCACACCTTACAACTCACAGCCACTGAGCTATAGCCAGGCACACCTAACAACTCACAACCACTGAGTTATAGCCAGGCACACCTTACAACTCACAGCCACTGAGTTGTAGCCAGGCACATCGTACAACTCACAGCCACTGAGTTATAGCCAGGCACATCGTACAACTCACAGCCATTGAGTTATAGCCAGGCACATCGTACAACTCACAGCCACTTAGAGCGCAAAACCAAAACAACCCATGTATAAGAACCAGAAGCATAAAGCAAACATTTTATCAACTAAATTGTCATGCTTATGTGAATGTCTCTTTGTAATGTCTAGTTGAAAAATAGAATTTCTGTAATTTGGAGCAACTACAGTGGCATCTGCTGTAAGACCACCTCTCATGAGTGATTGCATATCTGCCCTTTCATGACACTTGAGTCCATTTCTCTTAACTGTTTGTAATACCTGTATTCCAGACCACCTACTAAGTAGCAGGTATCATTGTACATGCCTTAAAATTTTGTACCTAGACTTACTGCTTCTCTGAAACTAACTCTGTGAGTTTTCTATTAACTCCTTCAGTCCCAAATTTTGGACTTAGTCAACAGCTTTTCTCGGCACACATTGAGCGCAATGTGCCCAATGTGTGCCCAGAAAAGCTGTTGACCTGGGATATGCTCTCTGGAACTATAGGCATGTTGGTACTTGAATGGAAGGTCTTTTCATGAGGAATACAAATCTGGAATCCTAACGATATGTCAGACTAGTTTGACTTAAGCAGATCGGCTTCAGTCATAATTGGCACTGAAAGAGTTAATGTGAGCCACTCACCACCCCAATCTGAGGAATGAAGGTCTCTGTGTCCGCGTCTGTTACCAGCCACTCCTCGCCAGCCAATCTACAGACACAAATAATATTTAATGTTCATTATAGACCCTTCCCCAAATGTTCTCATATGCCAAAAGCAAAGGATGTCAGCTGTATTCGTCTCCAAATTTTCAACTTGACTGTCTCATCAATAGGGAATATTCTGAATTAATTTTGTAGATGATATCCATCAGGAAAGGATGCCCTGCGTCTTCACTTACCTTGGCCATGGCAAATAGCTGTATTTATATTATGATGAGGGAACCATGGATAACCATGTGTAACACTTCACTTGACAGAGCAAATAAAATCAAAATGCCATGTCTCCTGTACAGAAGAGCCACCCCATCTCAAGGCACGTCTTTCCGCGCTGGAGACATGGCATTTTCATTTTATTTCCCCTCTCAAGAGCACCCACCCCTGTAATAATGCTACAATTCTAGTACATCTGGGGTGGCCATACAAGAGGGGGTCCACTATGTGTAAAAAATTTTTCTTATAATTCATATGACATGGGTTCATTGTTGCAAAATGTTGCTGTCATATTTCAAGTGACATAGTAACAGAGAAGAAACTCATCTCTTCCGTGCACAGGTACCTGAAATATGTGTAATATATCATAAAGTACACTTTTGAACTTTGTGAAAAATGTTACGGAATACTTCTAGCCACAGAGCACTTACAGAACCCAATTACAAGATCCACAGATATACTCAACAGTGAGTTGTTTTTTTAGCCCAGATATAAAACTGAAATTTCATACAAAGAACGTAAAAAAAAATCTCCTCATGATACAAGCCAACATGCAAACACCTAAATAAAATTACTATATTATTCTTTGGGACACTACATCCACAGCTTTCCACACCACAATGTTCCCCATATAGATATATGAATGTTGACTGTTGACAACATGATTTGCGCCACAGATGTATGAATGTGAAATCTGTTGACTGATGGCAACGATGTGCCGCTCATAGATATATGGAATTAATGTTACATCTGTTGACTGATACCACATTTTGCCTAATGTTAAAAATACAGAAGCAGAGATAACATTAATAACCGCAAACAGTAGCTGGTAATTTTTTATAGGGAAAAACTGCATGCAAATAGAGTGACATAAGGTCCATCCCAGTTAAAAGTGGTGCATAGCACCAGTATTTGAACATTGATCTTACCTTTGTTTTCCAAAGCTGTCAGTAAGACTCTGTGTGGCTTTCAAGTGCAGTGCCAAATCCTGTGTCAATACATGTGGCTTCTCCACTTTCACCAGCTGAAACAAGTACATGGGACCATGAAATAGTATTGTTACACACCTAATTGGCACCCCCCCCCCTAAATGCCCAACCCCCTCCTTTATTGGACTCTTATAAAATAACCAAAGTCAGTATCAAAATTCTTTTAACATATACAGTGGTACCTGCTGTATGCAGCCACTGCTGTGAGCAGCTGCATTGTTTTTGTGGTCACTAGGCTCTGACATAGGAGTCAATTTCTTCATAAAATTGACCTCTGGTGACAGGCCACCTGCTGTATGTGGCCTCTTTTCTTGGCAGAAGGGGTGGCCACACGCAGCAGGTACCACTGTATTGATAAAACCCCGGCAGTTCACTGATAGATTGTACCGAGAGCACCAAGTGAACGTCTGCCCCTTTCACACCAAATCTAGGCCTCCATTGATTAATCTCTTGACCCTTTGATAAAGAGGCACAAGACACACATTTTGGGGGGGGGGATGGTAATATCACCTCCATCACCCATTTCATTACAAAATGCCCTCTTATAACACACTTCCCAATGAACACATAAGAGATACATGACCATACTGCATTTGGCAAAGATGTGATTTTAATTAGCTTCTTCTTGAATGAGCAGAGGCAATGCTTTATGCCTAGAATTAAAGCATATGGCCTCACTGAGACTCAGACTGGAGGTGTTTGTTGACCAGTTTATTTTCATATTGAGTACTGGCGCTTACACTGCAACATGTTGTTGGTTTATTCTATTCATTTTTAATATGCCTTGTCGTTCTTATACTGTGTACCTGTTGATATGTACATTATGTATACATGAACTTATTTCAATCCAATTAATTTACAAAAATACTCACTCGCAGAAAAAGGTGAAACAAGTATTCAATGGTCCTAAGTCTTGTCAACACAGAAATGTGAACTCATCAACACCATGATGGTACAAGCCTGAGTCCAGCATTTATTTTTTGTTTGTGCATTTCTTTTTTGTCTGTTTTTTTGTTTTGTCTGTACCTGGTAAATCACACTCTAGTTGACTTTTTCAGGTCCAGTGACTCTGGGCATGTTGACCAGGGCTCTCCACCTGTCCCACTGTTGCCCCAAAATGAGACAGACTTACAAAAAAAATTGTGATAACAAACTTAAAGAGGTGAGTAATTTGTTGCAATAATTTGATATTTTATTACTTCATTTTACTGTAACATACCACTCTTTTCAGCTCAAAAGGCATATAAGAGTACAAACATTGTTGCCAGAATAGCTCATCTGAAGCCCTTATTCTCCTCAGATTTCATGAGCCTCCAGACCTCGGCCAAAAACACATTTTGTAACAGGCACTTTAGATTCTGCTGCAGCAGATGGTGACACCAGGTCCCTAGAAACATTCGCTGACCACACACTGAACTCAACAACTGCAACTGGTTTATTATATCAATAATGAAAACTGTTCTGATGTTACAATGGCAATGCAGCTGAATCCGTGCGCTGACAGCACAGCATCCAGTGTATTACATCACATAACACCACAGTCCAGCCACCATTTATCACTGTGATATTACCTCTTCATAGACACCCAACACATAGGCTCCTTCCTTCTTCACCAGCCATTCCTCACCGGTCACACGCTCACTGCAAGCAAAGTCATCAGTGTAAGCTTAGTGACTGGCCACCATTCACCAGTAACAGTGCTGAGAACACATACAGTGGTCCCTCTCTTATAAGGCCCCTCTCACCAGAGGCCACCCCTCTTGAAAGGCCAGCATTCTGGTGCCGAAAGTATGGTATTTCTATTATATTCTCCCCCTCAAGACAGGCCTCCCCTCTTATGAAGCCATTTTTGGGCTGCATTTTGGGCGGCCTTATAAGAGGGGCACCACTGTAATCCAAATTGTCTTTTTTTCTGGGAGGTATGAACCAGAGGCATGCCCGGGGGGCATGAGTGTCTCGCCAGCATAATTCAAGCCACTCCCAAGTTTTTCTACGATGCTCATTCAAGCATGAAGTAACCAATGAAGTGTGACAGTGATGGTACAAATCTGTAGTGAGCATCACTATCAATCAATTACCCAAATATGAAAACCCTACCCAGTGTAGTTAGAGAAATAATGCCACTCCGAAATTTTTCTACAATGCTCATTCACGCATGATGTAACCAATGAAGTATGACAGTGATGGTACAAATCTGTATCAACCATCACTATATATCATTTACCAAAGTATGAAAGCCCTACCCAGTGTAGTTGGTGACATAATGCCACTGCAAAGTTTTCTGTTGACGGACATCTCTATTATGCTACACTTATGTACTAACAATGATCATGAAGTGAGCATATAAGGTAATTGATAATAGTCTCCTCTACACCCAAGTGATGAAATAGGACGAACTTACAATGAATGATGGTTTCTGACTGTCAACAGACTAGAGAAAATCTCCAGGTGGGTTTAAGTTAGCTTTACGGTATACCAACTATTGCCCTACCACCACTTCTATGTTAGCCCTACCTAAATCTATAGATTAATATAATCTATTAGTGTCTTGGAATGAGTGTTGTATTTTGTCAGTATTGTTCCATATCTATGGAAACACTTCAATCGAGTTTTATATAGCTTTTTGGTGTTATAGATTTGTGGCATAGATTTTTCATCAATCTTCTTATTCTCCTTACAAATTCACTTATTTGTGATGTGTTTCTGCTAATGTGTAAAACCTGTCCAATGACCACACCATAGGCTAGGTTCTCTGGAATTTTTCCAGTGATATCAGGACATGAAACTATGTCAAATCTGAATTGCTCTCGTTTGTCAAAAATCTTTGTCACATACTGTTTGTTGTAAATTTCTACTTCAAGATCATAGAAAGCTGCCTTATTGTCACTCTCATTTTCTTTACTGAAAATGATGTTCTTCTGGGTAAATTTCCTTCCAATGTTTGTTGATCTCATCCTTGTTCTTAAGAGTACATAGATCACCAATGAATCTTCTAGTATGTGAATAGAATCTTCTTGCAGCAGTGTAGTTTGTTTTTGCCAATTCTTCCATCTATTTAAATCAGACGTCTCCTTTGAAACTTAGAAGCTTCTTACACTATTCCACCATACCGACACTGGTATAAACAGGTAAATAGTGATACAATTTTTAACACCATAAAATTGACTACAGGTGTTATAAAGTAAAGTGTACTAAGGTATTAGCTGGAAGCCACCTCTTCCACTATACTGGATGAAGATTGAAAAGAAAGAAATCCTGCAAAAAGGGAGTATGATCATGGTTTTCCGACTTAAGACGAACTAGAAAAAATTCTCTAGGTGGGTTTAGTATACTTTAAGGACGGATGGAAAGTGAGTGCTTAGTCTCGCCAACAGCTTATGCTGGCGAGACAATAAATGGGAAGTACTTAGCAAGGTACATGTATCTTGTTGAAAGGTGATCTTTCAAGACATGGTCTCTCAGTGGAGTGGTCCCTCAAAACACAGACCACTGTACTTACAAGGACTGCTCTGACCATTAGCCAATTAGCCATATGCTAATGTTTCTTGAATTTCGTTAATGAGAGGTGTAAATGGCTAAAATATCTTTTAAAAGAGTTATTAAAATGCAATAACAAAATTGTTGTCACTTCTGCTGATACTGCCTCTTTTGGCTACACATGTTTTAAGATAAGATCTGTCCCAGTATTAACCCTTTCCCCCTTGAATTAAGACCGAGTCAACAGCTTTCCTTGGCATGGTTTAGTGCCCAACCCATACCAAGGAAAGCTGTTGACCTGGGACATGTGATCTTGATAGGTCTCATCTACAATTCTCAGTAAATTCTTTTTCATTACTGTTGAAACAAATGGAAAATGCTGAAGCAGACGACATTCGACCACCAGCCGGTTTGGCCGGTTTAAGGGGGAAAGGGTTAAGATGCTCAATGAGCTCAATGGCAAAGTGTACCAATGAAGATTCTTACATTCCACCCTTGTCAACAAATCCCTGCGTTGCTCTCAGATGCAGTGCCTCATTGCTGTGTATTATTACAGGATCAATGAATCCCATCATCTCCTGCAATAATAATAAATCCCATTATCTCCTGCAACACCCGTAACACCCTCTGCCAGCCAAGCACACCTATGACTGTGTTTTCTTCATTCCACTCGAGTAATAGAGATAATACAGGCCCTGGTCTGTTTTGGAGGCAATAATAAACTCAAGTTTGGAACTTGTGAGGGAAAACTATACATGTACTGAAACTAGGAAAGTGATAACAGTGTCTTCAGACACTACCCACTGAACTCAACAACCTTCTGCATTTAAATTTCCTCTGCTAGAAAATCTTACATAAAGAGCGAACTATCAATTTTTTATTACATGTAGTAGAAACCATGTGTATAACAAAAATGATAAACCCAGAAACATTCTGAATAATCCTTCAATTTACATAAAAAACAACATTACCACAATTTGAATGAAGACAATTTTTTGCCCCAGTGCTGACGGCAATAGATGGTCCCTTACCGCTTCTGCTACAGGTTTGTATGTACAGGGTCCCTCCACCTGCCACATGTCTCCTGCCTGTCTCTCTATGTCTCCATCCTTGTGATCAAGAAGTGCCCTCAGCCGCAGAGCTGAGTTTGCCTTGACTATTGGCAGTGCCTTGACAGCAGGTTTGTAGTCCTTGCCCCCTTGTGCAAACTGCTCTGCTCCCAGCAGAATCTCTCCTGGGTACAGTGGGAAAGGCTCCTACACAAACACAGTTTAGGGTCAACCACTGAGAAAGAGCAGATCATTGCAATAGCTCCGTTATTAAAACTATCTTTTACTGGAGAGCCTGGAGCTTAGTGCACAATTGTACTATTTGGTGATCCCCCCCCCCCCCCAAAAAAATAAATAAATAAAATAAAATAAAATAAATATGCATACAAACAAACTGAAGAGCTGCGAGAACATGCCTGAGCTCAGCTGACCTAACTCCTTACACACCAAGTCTGGAGAAGATATGTGAACCTATTTTTTTCTTTTTTGATAAAATCAAAATACATGCAATTACAATGGTCTCTCCTTCGACTCTGTGAATTCACCTCTAGGACAGGCCCACAAGTGGTCACATAAAGGAGGTAATTTCTTGAGACAGTTCAATTAGTATAGGAAAGACGACACGAAAGACCTGATAACGGTGGCCATCAAAAGGAAAGCGGTTTCTCTGAAGAGGGACTACTGGATATAAAATAGCACTTACTTTGTGGAAGTGTACCTCACGGTAGCCATGTCTCAACTGAGGCAGTTCCCCTGGTGTGTACTTACTGCACAAAATTCAAACATATTGAAATTAGAGTCTCTTTACAATATACACAATAGACTACACCATGTATTTTCCTGTTTAATAAACAATTCCTGTAAATGATTTTAATGACTTTAACGTACAATATTAATCCAATAAAAATACACAACTCTGGCTCACAGGGATTTTGTGTACATGTGTATTGTGTTGTGTTTTTCAGCTGAATAAGAATAAGGAGGTAATCCATCCGTTCTGGGTGATGATCATTTGCTTTCCACTATGTGCTGCCACTGATCAATCTCCGTGCCACCAGTGGCCCTAGACTAAGATTAACTCAGTGAAATATCACTGAGACCTTGACACTTTCTGGGCCCAGTTTTCTCTTAAAATTAAAAATTGACATGTGAAACTATATGGCATATATAATGAAAGATAACCAGTGTATCTTATCAAAGATGTTTTCGAAAATCTGAAATCTTCAAGGCAATTTAAAGTATGCCTCCATTAAATTTTAGGAAAAGCAGCAGTGAACAGCTAAGCGAAGAACAGTTGGTTCAGATTGGTCCCACAGGAAAGTGGGCTAAGTTTGTATACTCCCAATTACTTTCCATTGTAACTTGCAAAATGTTTTTTAAAAGACATATTTAGAAACACCAAACTTCTCATAAAATCGTTGTGGATGGTTGAAAAACTGTTGTAAATTTTAATACCTCAGCTGAAAAATTAACCAAATTATTTAATGTTGGGCCTACTTTAAAATTGAATGTCACAGCCCACAAGAATTTTGTGTGTTGGGTTGCATGTTTGACCTAATATTCTGTAAACTGCTTTAATTCCCTTGTATTCTAATTTTGTATATTTCACTGATGCCACAAAACTGAAACACAGTGAAACAGTATGTTAACATTGTTTGAATAGGAATGACTTGGTATGCCTAAAAGAGTGAAAATAAATCTAAAGTGAAATGTCAAAAATACGAAAACTACAAAATTTTAAACATGCAAAAATAAAGCAATTTATAGTACACAAATATGCTTTCCTATTACAATATAATGATGGGACAACTGGGACAGATCCATGAAAATGTGCAGCATACTCACATACAAGGATTCTTGATGACACAGTAAGACCCAGGTGGGATGATTATAAATGGCAGGGGCCCAATAGCTAGTTCCTCATGGGTCTGTAACACAAGTGTCTTTGGTCCCAACTCTACACGAGTTATGGTGCTGTTCTAAAATTATAAACACACAACAGACACAATTGTAAGTATGTAATATTGAATACTGTTGTATGGTCACATGGCCATGTCCACTTGTACTGGATTCTACACTGAGTAAAAGTCTGAACTTGCAGTACTACCAGGAAGTTTGTAGTATTTGTAT
Organism: Hermodice carunculata; assembly: GCA_964020975.1. NCBI lineage: Eukaryota > Metazoa > Annelida > Polychaeta > Eunicida > Amphinomidae > Hermodice > Hermodice carunculata. The sequence goes on along the minus strand of OZ026616.1, from coordinate 98,864,600 downwards.
TTGTACAAGCACAAAAAATGGCATGACAGGTTTAAGATAAATCAGTACTACCAGGAAGTTTGTAGTATTTGTATTTGTACAAACACAAAAAATGGCATGACAGGTTTAAGATAAATCAGTACTACCAGGAAGTTTGTAGTATTTGTATTTGTATAAACACAAAAAATGGCATGACAGGTTTAAGATAAATTAGTGCAGGCAGGCAATAGGTCTTGGTAAAACTTAGCCCAAAGGCCACATGTGAGTAATGCAGCATGTCACCTGTAGGTGGCACTACAGGTAGCTCCCCTTGGTATCCACCAGTTGCAGGTGATGACACCTGGGGAATAAACACCACCTGCTTTATTAATTGATCAAAAATGTGGTAACACAGGAAACAGGTGCTGCCATCAAGCAGAATAGTGTATGTGACATGATCTATTACTGGAGGAATTATCCACAGTAATACGGCTGGGAAGACAGAGCCAGTGCAGCCTTCATCAAGTGCTTGCTCCCAGACCAACACTGTATGCCCTGATGCTGTGTAGATGTACAGATCTCTGCAGATAGGAGGCACATAACTAGGTGCACAAGTCAACACCAATAAAGGCTGAGATTACTGGTTCCCTGAGACCATAGGTGTGAAGGTATCAAATTTGTTTGTATAACGTGTAATCACTCAAGCCAAGGCCAAACCAACACCAGCTCTATGTCAACTAACACAGCAATCTAAATCACTGTGCTGGGTCTCATGCTTGGGCTTTGGGAAGCCACTTAAACAAAGGTCATTCGCCAAAAGTTCATTCATTCATTCTGAACAAGGAATTGCAACAATAGTCACACCAGATACAACACACAATTGTATGTGTTTTTGCCTAGGCTCTGATCCTGGAAAACATGGCAGCACAAGTTGGTAAGGATTACTATGGTTTCCCCTGCCTCATCTACTTTTCTTTTTTTTTCCTTTCCAGGCCACCTGTGTCACACAGGACCGCGACAGACAAGCGGAGAGCCACAGTATTGTTATCATTATTACAATATCACATAGCTGTATTTGGTAACTGTATCAAGGTCATCTGAGTGCAAACATAGGATAAACAGTGAATCACTTCACTTTAACACTTTCCTACCCAAATCAATCAAAATTAACTATCAATGAAAGTAATGCTTTCATCCAACAGTTTGAAAGAGAGTAATTGAAAACAAATATTCAGCTTTTGACTCAAGTCAATCTTGTTAATAGTTTTGTTCAGTGTATTCTGGATACTTACAATCCAGAGCCTGACACGACTGACAGCTGCTACCTCAGTCTTATGTGACAGGGCCAGGAAAGGGTTAATAAAAGTTTATTAAAAAAAAAAAAAAGAGTTAATGAAGTCATTGCTGGGTTTTCCCTAACATCAGCAGGTTCTTCTCCAACTGTGAGTCACACATATGCTGACTTTGCACAGCTCATGTTTGTTTTTCTTTGACATCATTCAGAATGTTCACTCTGGTTTGACGTCATTTAGGGGAATAAATGTACACAGTACATGTATAACCACAATACCAAATGTCAAACCTAATCTATTTTATAACACTTCTGTCATTACAGACCCATAATCATTGTGTGTATAATGACAGGAATTGCTGGGAATCATTAAAATATTGTCCAATACATAGATAACCTTCAAAACCCTGCCATTTTGGAGGGTGGGTGCATGGGGGGTGTAGAGTGGGGTTGTCCATATGAATAACCCATGGAACAATGCAATGCGGAATCATGAAATATGAAAGAGAGTGTAATGTAGAAACTGCACTTTGAAATATGTGTGTACCACAGTAACATGCTGCTCTCAGGCATCTGTCACTACCTGGGTGTTTACATTGTAGCAAGTCCAAGTTCAAAGAATGCCAACTATCATAAATAATTTCTGGCAAAAAGCTGGGCATGAGCTGAATGCCTTTCAAGAGGATGCTATACAGACTCTCAAGGTAGTTAGACACCCAGAGCACAAAGCCGATTTTTTAATCTTTAATTTTATAAAATTTCAATTACAGTGTGACTGTGTGGCAAACAGGATGATAGAAAACTTGAAAAGCTTATGGAAAGGCCTATGTGATTGCATGGTGTAACATGATGATCTACAGCTTTAACAGGGCAAATGTCAGATATTATGATTGTCCAAAAAGGTGATTTCATCTTATATCAGTTCAAATTATTTTATTCTTGAGACTGGATCTGGCAACTGATGTGAAATGTGTGGCTGGCTTCTTCAGAGGCTCCAGCTATGGAGTATTTTGTGCATACTTCAACCACATCAATCAAGAAGCCAGTATTTCAGTGTGACAAGTTCCATTTAATATGAACTATATCCTATTGTCCATCATATTTATCAATACAGTGGTCCACCTCTTATAAGGCCACCCCAAATGAACCAGAAAAGTGGACTTATAAGAGGGGTGGCCTCTCTTCAGGGGTAAAATATAATGAAAATGCCATACTTCAACTTGCTGCATGGAGAAGTTGCCTTTGTAGAGGGGGTGGCCTCTCTTCGGGGGGGGGGGGGGGGGGCTTATAAGAGGGGGACCACTGTATTGCACTGTTCATTGTAAGACCTAACCTTTTTCTGCCCTGATTTACTGCTAGCAAATAATCTGCCACTGATTTATGTATTCTATATGCACCAAAATTTTTTTCAGCAAACGCCAATCCCTAGTTTTGAATAGGATCCTGGTTCATTATAAGGTACATCTGTGATGCAAATTTCATGCAGCTGTCATGGAATCATTCTTGACAATGAGATATAAAGGGACTACTGGTGTCATTAGCCAATTAGCCAAATATTAATGTTTCATTCATTTGGCTAAAGAAATCTGCAAATGGCTAATTTATTTTAACATGAAATATATAAGAGTAATGTCAAATTCTGTTATGATTACTGTTTTATGTCCCAGGTGGGCTACAAATTTTGAAAGCCTAGATAATGTTATTTCCTTGAACACCATTCATTTGACCTCCAGAGGTTTTCAACATTTACAAAAAAAATAACAAAAGAATCCAGAGAACTTTGTTTTGAACAAGGTTCTGGTGCATTACTATGTTTATCTTTGATAAAATGCTTCGGAGTTACAGCAGTGTAAACTGATGTGACAGTAAATTATGATCGATAACTCATGACAAAACAAACTGATGTGACAATAAAGCATGGTCAATCAGTTATTGGAGAATATGCCCTTCCATTCAGGTAGGCACAAATTATATATTATGTGTACAATGTCATAATTCATATGCAATGGTTACATTACAAGTCACAATTTACTTTTTCCAAAATAATGCACTGAATGGGAATTAATTTATCTCTCAAATTCCTCATCTTGAGCAAATTGTGATGTGAATTCAGTTAACTCATTCCACCCTGATGGAAGACTGAGTCAACAGCTTTCCTTGGCGCGCTCTGGGCGCAATGCGCCCAGAGCGCGCCAAGGAAAGCTGTTGACCATGGGCATATAATTTGGAATGATCTTCCATGCAAGTTTCATCCAAAATATTGAAAAATAATCCCTAAATTAGTAAAATACAATTAGCAGACGACATTTAGATATTAGCGGGAAAAAGCGTCATCAGGGTGGAATGAGTTAAACTCCGCCCAAATCACATACACTGACTAGGGGTTTGCAGCCAGGTTAGATCACATTATTCAAAATCGTGCATGTAGGCCTCAAACAGTTACATAACACATTTGTCAAGGGCCTTGACACTCATGTCAGAGGAGGTATGTATACATATTCTATGTGACATGTGATGAGCATTTATCTTTGTGTGATGTGTAAATGGAGGTTGCCTGATGTGCAATTGAAGTTAAAATTTTGTGACGTGGCTATGATGGGTTTGCAATTTTGTGTTGTGTGTCTGTAGCCAATATGTTCTTGATAACACTAATCACTCTCCCCCCTCACCACCCACCTACCCCCAACTCTGTGGGGTATACTCTTAAGTACTGGCAAAGTATATGTTCAATATGGTTGATCCATTGTCACTGAGTGGAAGTTAGCTGAAGTCTCCAGACTGTGTTAAAAAGTAAAGCAGATGATGTGTGCCATTGTGGGGATTTCAATGGCAGATAAGTGAAACAGACTCCAGGACGTAGACCAAAAAAATATTTATTACATATCAAAAAGGTATGATGCACTACATGATGAAAAGCCAAACAATTATGTTACAATTTTTGCCAAGTACCTGAAAGTTTTATGCAGTTGTGTATGGTAAAACAGTAGCACCAAGGTTGTAATAACTGTATATTTATTTCTGCTTGTGCTAGATCTGTTGTCAATCACGTCCTGGTGCCACAACTTTCTCTTTCAAACTGTTTACATTTTAACTTGCAGTGTCAAGGGTATTGGATATGTCTGATTGTCATTTAACACACAGTGTAAAAACACCACATTATTTTGTGCTGTTGTTAAACTTCCTGGGCACCAGTGTATTGGAGGAGTTGGAAGGTGAAATAACAGAGATAGTATGAGAGAATGGTGAAAAAGTAAACAAAATGGAACTGTCCCTGGTACATTCTTGGTGATGTACATGAGTCCTTTAATGAGTAGCAATGTTTGAAGCAAAGCTTCTGTAGAAATAGTAAATGGAACTGAGTTTTCTGAAGTTTCAAGTGAATATATAAATATAAATGTATGGTAATTTATAAAGGCTATTGCATGTACTTACTGAGACAGACAAATAAAGTTCAACATACATGTATATGCTAGTAAAATGCATGAACAGTGGAACTTATTATCTCTTTTTACATCATCATCAGCTTCATGACACACTATATGAAAAAATACAAGCATCCAGGTTTCCATTTTGATTCACACCTATACCTCATGGCAGGATTGTACATACTGTCTAATGCTAATTTGTCAGGGCAAGTTAAGCCAAGAAATGCAGCGTGCAACACGTTTCGGCCCCAACTGGGTCTTATCAGGCAGTGGCAATGATTAGAAAATGAGAACACAAAGTGAAGGCCCAGCAGCAAAACAGCAAAAAAGAGGAGAATTCCTCTGTGACCTAGTGCCTTGCACATTTATTGTAGAAATCGTAAGTGATTCTAAGGATGGTTCTTAATCCACATCATTGTCTGTCCACGAAGTACTCAAACCCTCATGTATAACCTGAGGTGTCCTAAAGCTACAGTTGGAACAGGTGGAGAGAGTGGGAGCCACGGTGGCATCTATGAAAATAGACTTAGTTGTCAAATCATTCGTTGAACCACTAAACTTGGGTTACTTCACTTGGACACCTCCTAAATTATCTGTGATACCATCAAGTTCGGCATCAGTGGTCTCTCAGTTCACTACATCAAGCTGCCATACCTAATGGGATTTTGCAAATGAAAATACAAAGCAAGGACCTAACAGCAAAATAACAAAAAAAGAGAATTCGTCCATGAGCATATGCCTTGCACATTTATTGCAGGAACTGTAAGTTTTTTTAAAGGATGATTCTCCTTGGACAATGTCTGTCCATGAGGTACTTGATCCTGCGGGTGTAACCTGAGGTGCCTAACGCTATTGTTGGAGAAGGTTGTGTGACCTGGAGCTGTGATGGCACCTACGAAAGTTGACTCAGTTGTTGAATCATTTGTTGAACTCCCGAAGTTGGGTGCTTTCACCTGAACACCTCAAATTCATCGATGATGGGATCAAGTTCAGCATCAGTGATCTCTCTATTTGCTACATCAAGCTGCCATACCCAATGGGATTTAGCCAATGAGAATACAAAGCAAAGACACAGCAGCAAAACAGCAAAAAAGAGCAGAATTCATCCATGAGCTCAGTGCCTTACAGAAAAGAAAAGGCCAGGGGGTCAGAAAATGTTCCAGTTAAAGTTTTTATAATATTGAGGGGTAACAGTTATGTAGCTACACAGGCATGTCTGTGCATATGTGCAATTTTAGCCAAAGAAGTAATTTCAGTTCCATTAGCATGTGACTCAAAATCTTGAACTCATGTTTGAAATGTTTATTTCCGATATTTGGAAAGTGAACACGCTGGTTTTGGTCAACCAGCGCTGAAATATGGAACCATTATACCAGGTGAATTGTATGATTTTGCACCTGATGTCCTATCATGGGCTGGCAGAAAAAGGTGCATTTGTACTGCTGTGGTAAAGTAATTAAATCCCTGCTTTTTTATAATTGCACACTACTGTATGGCATTAAATGTACATGTACATGTAGTAAGTTTCATAGGAGGTTGAACTTGATATTTACCATTAGTCAGAGGGAGTGAGCTCATCTCCCCATGAAATTGAGGCAGAAATGGCTTAGGAATGGAATGCAATTGATGGATCCAATACTTTCTGTCTCCAAGCAGAAATTTGAGTCTGTACGCGGGGGTTCCTTTGTTCAACAAAGAGTAGCTCATTTGGAATCGAGATGCTTTGCGCAGAATAAAGTGCTCCAAGTGAGCTAAATACGTCTGACAACTCAATCATTAGGCAGGGATTGAGAGAGTGGATTGTGACGAATGTTTTGATGTACATGTATAGACTATATGTGTTGGGGCAGAAGGTAAACGGGGGGGGGGGGGGGGGAAGGGAACAAACATAAAACAAATTTATGTTTGTTCCCTTCTAACTGTAATCAGTATTTTTGGTGGACAGTGACTTTGGCGGTCAGTATGAATGGGTTTGTATCGACCAGAATATGATAACAACCATTCTGCTGGTTACCCCTGTGATAAAAATAAATCCCAAACAAATTAATAAGGGTTATGTGCACCTGTAGCTTGGGTAATTCAATCCTTGCCGCCACCACGCGGCGCTGCAGTTCCAAATGATATTCAGAGACCTCTCGCGGCCAAAATTGCTTTTGCGGGGGTCGGATACGCGAGCCCATTCACTCACAGTGTATTTCCTATGGCTGAGAACATGTATACAGAGGGCGATCTCGCCAAAAAAACAAACGCAGAACTGAAGGAAATATTACAAAATCTTAGGAGAAAGAAGAATGGGAAAAAAGCAAGCCTCATTCACAGGATTTTGTTTACAACTAACGCAAAAAAAAAGTAACATCAGATCAAGCTGCCGGTCATGAATGTATCAACTTTGCAGACATATGGCAGGGGTGTGGCGACCAATGGACTGACAAACTTGCCGTTATACCAAAACTCAGCCTTGGATTTGTAACAGATTATCTAACCAATGGAGAATTGATAAATGTGAAAGCAAAAGACATTGAAAATTTACCTATGCAAAGGGTGTTAGTCAGGGCAGATGCGGTATTCAGAGCCGGCAAAGTGAAAAAAGTTTTGTGTCTCCAAGTCAGTTGCGTCTTTTTTATACTCGGTCTTAGCATGGTTCTGCTTTGTAGATAGAACTTGTCACAGTTGTTTAATATGTATCAAAATAGTTACATTGTATCTTGTAATCATAACCAGAGTATTAATTTTGTTTCGTCACTTTATTGACACTTGCAAGACGGCAGTCACCTTGCCAAGTGCCAGGCGAGACTCAGCAGCACAACTATCGCTTAAAAAGTGCACATGATTGAGGCAGATTTACTCGTGGATTATTTCATTGTTTATATCTACTCAGTACCAAAACGGTCCTTTGCCCAAATATGAAAATTTAATTTCTATCAGAATAATGGGAAAGAAGTAAAATGACAAGGAAAGCGTAACAGTTAATGCCAGTAGAACTGTCCAGGCACAGAGCGCACGTTTGTGTATTTCACACCCCATGGGGCCCAAGCCAGCGGTACCGCTCATTACCTGATAATGGGATTATGACACCTTGAGGCTGAAACAGCTACCGTGACTTACTGGTACGCAGTGGGGTAGCAGCTATGTAATAATAATAATAATACTGTGGCTCTCCGCTTATGCGCCGCCGTCCTGTGTGGCACAGGTGGCCTAGGGAAAAAAAAAAAAGTGATTATCATGAGATGGAAGAAACCATGTTTATGCTAATCAGCTCATGCTGCCATGTTTATCAGGACCAGAGCCGAGGCAAAGAGTCCACCACGTGTGGCCCACTATTGTCAGACGATTAACTTGTTTGGCGCAGGGTGACCGCTTAAGAGCAGTTGAGCCTTGAGTATATAAATTTTGACAAGTTTCTTTAGCCAATCTTTTCACTAAAGTAGAGTCGATATCAATGATTGTCAAGCCATTTAATGCAGTAATAGTATAATGACAACTTTGCAGGCATTAAAAAGTGGTGTCCTCTCTATTCATTCACAATGGTGCCACAAGCCTGAACCCCGCAAGGCGAGTTTGCGCGTCTATGCGCATGCGTAGACTGCAGCGCCAGCTTCGGCGGAAAGTACTGAATTAGGGTGTCATGTGTGAAATCCTCCAGTATTATATATTATTGGCATCTGTTGTTACATAATTACTTAGTCTTAGTAAGCACTGAGGGCGGCTCAGGCACTGCCGGTATGTATTGTACACATCACTGACTACAATCTTCCCCATAATGAAAATTTCTTTTGTCTTCATTCTGTTTTAAATGTAAAATTTCAACTGATTTTGAACTTCTTTGACTTTGTTTTCGGTTCACTACTTCACGTGAAATGTTAAATTGAAAAATTGTCATTGGTTTGAGATGTTGTGACCACGGGTGGCCGCCTCTCACTACACTACAGCGATCGCTTGACTATGATCGCTGTAGTGTAGTGAGAGGCGGCCACCCGTGGTTGTGACAGGGAAGTGCAAATTGCAGTTCCCTGGTTGTGACAATCATGTTTTTTTGTTTGTTTGTTTGTTGTTGTTTTTTTTGACACTAAAATTTGCGGTGAAATGTCTTAGTCTTTGATGTATGCATTCGACTATCGGAACAGTACACGGTCTTGACCACGTTGACTTGAACAGGCCGTGCTTTTTTTGCAGCACTGAGGCTTGGCCTGGCAGGTACCTGAGCCTGGCTCGATCGGGCCATAATGAATGACATGCCCAGGCTAGCCTGTGAAACCTGATTACGGTGTTTTGGTAGGCCTACAAAGTTATACCTGCTATAGCAACATTGAACAAACTTACCTTATCCAATATGTGGACGAAATGAAGTGGTAAAAGATGTAGTGTGCTCATGGTGGGGTTGTCACTTGCACAGTAGTCTCAGCTGTTAAGTTAATCCCTGGTTCATCAATATTTTGAGTCACGGAAATCGCATCCCTCTCTCTCAGTTTCGGTTGCTTACCCAGCACAAATTGACATTCACAGGTGATGTTACCCAGAGGGCATTCGTCTTGGAGCCGGAAATTCTTTTGATTCACCAGGTGGCGCTAATTTTCGGACGAAGCTCTCGTTTGACACAGGTGCAGTGACCTTCTGGCATATTATTGGTCAAGCTTGTCCCACCTGGAGGGGAGTTTGGACTTTATAACTGAAACTTAGCACATATTGGGTTATTTGTCTTATGAAAATCAATTTCTTTCTTGAATATAACATTCCCCCCATGCAGGCAAAGAATGTCTTGTCAAAGAATGTAGTAGTAGTAATACTTTATTGCTTACGATGCCCTAACTTGGCCATAGCAGAATGTTGAACGGTACCACGGAAAGTACAAGCAGCATGCACATCTGAGCTCTGCTTTAATTTGATTTGATTTGATTTGATTTGATTTGGTGCAAGCCAGGTTACATAAAATCATAATAGATCGAAATAAAATCAAAAGTAATATCACAGTGTAACATAACTAAAAAGAACACAAGAGGTAGTTATCCACAGTACACAAGACAATGTCACATTAAAATAAATAAAATATACATATAATGTTGTCACATAAAGAACATTGCAGCACAGGGTACATAAAATGCATGATAAAAATAGATTTAATACTCTTAAATAAATTATAAAATTGGCCAGCACCAGGATAGCCCAAGAAAGCTGGATAAAAATCCTTGTTTATTTCCATCGGGGGTCCCTTGTATAAGAATATAAATGTGTACATTAAAAATTAAATACTTTAAATAAAATATATCTTTCTTGGTATAAAAGTAATAATATTTTGGTAAAAGTCATTAAGATCACAGTAATACGCAAGTGTGTATCTATTAACTCTCTAGAGAGCACTTATAATATGGCAGGGAATCAATACACAAATTCATCATTTTCTCTTTCAAAGGCTTTTGAGGCTGTTTTTTCAAGTTTAGTTTAAATCCTGATTTTGTTGGTTATTGCTTTTACATATGAGGCAAGTTTGTTCCAAATTCTGTGATGGCTGTATAATAAAAAGTTGAAGATTCGAAAGTTTTGGTTATGGTGGGGACAAAGAAATTGTGCTCATGATTCCTACTGTTATGGTGGTGATTTTCTGAAATTTTGGAAAACTTGTGAGTCATGTAGGCTGGGGCAGTATTATTAGCGATTCTAAATACATGATTGAGTTTAAGTTGTTTCACTCTGTCTTCCACGTTTAGTGAGCCTATGCTGTTGTGTTCCGTTTGGCCTATGTGTTCTCTGGGACCTTTATTAAGAATGAATCTGGCTATCTTGTTTTGCATGATTTGAAGTTTCCTTTTTACATTTTTATCTACGCCAGAAAATCAAGAGGAACAGGAATAATCAAAATGACACTGTATTAGGGCTGTAGACAATGTTTTTCTAGCTGTATACTTAGTGAGGGGGGCATGTCTGTATAGGAATTTTAGTGGAGAATTTGATTTTTTGATGATGTTATTAACCATAGGTATGCCTGAAAGAGTATCATCCAAAATAGAGCCTAAATAAGTTTGGTGTGCATTGGACACAATTGTCTTGCCACAGGGTATATAGTTTTGTGTTTCTATGTTGCTATGCCAATATCTGCCTTGATTAGCCACCATGTTGTTCCTGTAACTTTTTATGGTTTACCAGATGCATTTCTAAGCTTTTATTGCCTGAATAGCATACATGATTCCTTCCTGATACTCTGTGTGTGTGTGTGTGGGTGGGGGTGGGGTGGGGGAATCTGGTTGTTTTCTGTGAAGCATTATACTACTGTTGTGTGAACTAGATCAGCTTTTATCCCCCTTTGATCTGTTACAAATGATGACTTTTTAATCCTATGTCTATTTTAGCTGGCCTTTTTTTTAAAAAAATTGATTGATTGATCTAAGTATGCAATCTGCCTACCTATTTCTGTATCTATATATCCACCCATCCATCTATCAATCTGTTATATGTCTGCAATTTTTCACATAGATTTCTGGATAAATAACATCTGACAGAAAAATGTAAAATACATTTGAGAGAAAAGAAAATATAGATACATATGTACATGTACATTGAACATTGGTCAACTGTTGTCAACAACACTGACAGCAAACTTAGATTTTATGCCCAGTTCAAATCATATATGCACTATGAAAATTATCTAAATGAGATGCATGTTAGTACACAGTGACAGGCCTTGACTAGGTTGAGATCAAGCTGCCACAACTTATATATTGAAACCGGGAGGTAGCCAAAGCTTAAAATTCCTGTAAATGAACGCATGTGTGCAATGTGTAAGAAAGTTGAAGACATTTGTGTGTAATGTTAAAGAAAGTTGAAGATGATGATCATAACTCATTGCCAGTTGTATGTAAAAGCAAGAGCAGAACTATTCCAAAAAGTGAGCTCATCATGTCCACATTTTGCATCCCTAAACGACAAGGATAAAGCCATATATTTGATCTCAGGAGAAGGCCAAATTGCAACAGGCAAATTCTGTCATACATTTGAGAGGAGAAAAGCTCTTATGCACCCATCCCCAGGTACAGTCTCATGACAGGCCTCTTGCTACATCTAACTCTTTCAGTGCCAGTCACGTCTTAAGTCAATCTACTTAAGTAAAACTAGTCTGAATTAACATTAGGATCCCAGATTCGTATTCCTTGTAAAAGGACCTTTCATTCAAGTACCAGCATGCCTCTAATTCAGAGAAAAGTTGTTGACTCAGTCCAAAATTTGGCACTTAAAGAGTTAATTTAGATAATTATAAGTTGGGACTGGCATGACATTTCTTACAGTTACAGAAAAATATAGGTACTTAATCATGATAGGGTGAATAATGTTAGCTGGTAGAAACATGGACTTGTTCTTTATGTAACTAAGTAATTGGTCGGATTCATACATTCAGCATGAACTGAATGTCCATATTACAAGAATTGTAAGATTTTCAATTTCTGTCTCATCCCTCCTTGTCCATAGATGTTCCACGGTGGACATCAAATATAAAGGTGCATTCTGTCCATATTCACTTTACCTTAATAAACTTTGGAGGAATGAAGTGTTTTGGTGCATACTATGATTATAGGATTATGTTAAATGGTGGATTCCATACAGGCAATGGTGCTGCAGCACGAGTCCTATATTTGAGTTTTTATCATATGTATGCCTATGTGTTCAGTAAAGTATTATTACTACAAATTTTATCCAATAATGTGCCTAGTACAGCTGTCTTTCATTAATCCTTAAAAAAAAATTTAAAAAAAAAGAAAAAGAAAAGAAAATTGTAGGATATGAAGGAACAGACGGGGCACTTGTATCTTGCTAATTTCCTCGATGTAACTGTTGCCCTGTAGCTGGAAACGGTGCAATGAAGAACTTTAAACTTTACCAGATACACACACACACAAAAAACATCTATCTATTTAAAGTTTCAGTGGAAGGTCCAAAATGCAAAAAAAAAAACATGGAAATTAATGCCCATGAAAATAAATGTAGTCACAGTATCTATATATATATATATATATATATATATATATAATATATATATATATATATATATATATATATAATATATATATATATATATATATATATATATATATATATATATATAAAGTTTCAATGGAAGGTCCAAAATGCAAAAAAAAAACCCCAAAACATGGAAATTAATGCCCATGAAAATAAATGTAGTCACAGCATATATATATATATATATATATATATATATATATATATATATATATATATATATATATATATATATATATATATATATATGTACGTGTGTGTGGTGTGTTCTGCATAGTATGGGAATTTGCACGATTCTGGAATTTCCTTTTCCTGATTTTATGCATTTTTTAATTGTGGTGTGTGTTTTATGTAATATATGTACAAATATTTGTTTTACATGTGGACCGCTGGTCTGAAATAAAGCCATCTTGAGTATATATATATATAGAGAGAGATATATATATATATGTTGTTTATTTGTTTTCTTCATTTCACTCCTGTCAGCTTTTACGGCGGAGTTACTTTTGGCCTTGTAAACAACAACAACAAAAAGTAATGTCGTGGAGGTGGATTTACCCTGACGTGCAACCTGCAGCACACTTTACCTCCGCCCGATCCCGAGCTTTGCCGGCCAACGAGATTTTAACGTGATTGGCCGAGAGGACGCCATTGAGCAGAAGGCCGGCAGGATGATGGTGTGTATTTTTTTAAATCGACTTTCATCCAACATTAAACACAGTCTTGTTCATAGAGATTTTCACATATGTTAAAAGAATTCATACCATTCATGCATTTGGTATTTTAAATGCCCATTTAATTGAAGTTATGTCGATTGAAATCGGCATAAAATATAATTGGAAGTGCATGGAAACGTCCAGAAACCACTCGCATTGCCATGTTCATGTCATGTATCTATGGCTGAGGTTCTGACTTGCTTGTAATCAGTATCCTGTTAGGCGTAGCTGAAAATGTGTTTGCGGTGTCTTATTTAGGAACTTAAAACTTACTTGAAGAAAGCATAATCAGGATTGAAAGCCACTGAGTGATCTAGACAGGAATGGCGATATGTGCAGGTGACAGGTCTGAGCTTGACAAAGATAGCTGACTTAGTGACTGCAACTGAGTTGATGTAACAGCAATGACTCATTGGATAAAATTCAGTTGTAATTAATTTGTTCATTAAAAACATATGTGCTATCTCAGTGAAAGAGCAGGGGCTGAAGAGTGCAGCAAACTCCAAATGATCCACAAAGTTTGGGGGGGAAAAAAATGGTGTCCTGACCTTTCCAGCATGGACTGCAGATTCAGAATTAACTACACATGTACAAATTGAATTACTAAAACAGTGTAGTTCAATTCAAAACATATGTAAACACAAAAGTGCAGCCAAGTTTCTAGTGACAAAGACCACATTGCATAAGCAGAATTGTTGTGTATTGATGGAAAGCAGGGCTCGACAATTTCTTATTAAATTGTAAGCAGGACTCAATGGAGAGTATAAATGAGACTCAAAAGTAAAGAAACCAACTAAGAACAAAGGAACAGACACAAAAAAGTATAATAAATAATTTTAATTTTTGGCCTTGAAATAAATTTCACAGAAATTTGAAGTTGACAGGAGTGAATTAATTGCTTACGTAATGAGCATAAACCTGTCAGGAGCCTCATCGAATGCAAGATATACAAGAAAATAAACATATCACACCAGAGCATGAACATAAATTAAAGTACAAATACATGTGTATACATACATATATTACCGTATCCTTGTAAAAACACATTAATAAATTATTAATAATGCATTAAAGGGAGGGTGGGATGGGTTTTCTTAACTTGAGAGACAATCTTCATGATATGAAACCAAACTAACGAATGATCGTTTGAAAAACCATGGATTGGAAAAGAGGTAAAACTTAACCAGAAAGAGGCAACGTGTTATGAGTTGCCAGGAAACCAGCCGGACGAACTGACAATAGAATAGGTTACAAACAGGAAGTACTGACAGTATATGAATATCAATGAAAGGTACATATGAATCTATCTGCATTATCGCACAGCATCCAATTAACCATTTTAAAATACAAAATTGAACAATCACTTGCATGCGGGTAAGTAGATTTGAAAATCCACTTGCCCTTATGCAAAATTCACTTGTCCAACTATAACTTGATTCCATAAACAAAAATTTTTCCATCAATCCATAGACAAAGGCCTAGACAAACCATTTACCCCCAATTTGCCACTTGCAAATTTGCGAAAAAAATGTTAAATTTTGCCATGATCCCAGCTGCAACTGTTAACAGTGAAACTGGCAAAATATTAAATGTACAAATTGAAAAGTAAGCTATTTACATGGGGCGACTTTTGATGAAGAATACAGTGTAAAGGAGTTGTTCCAGGTAAACTTTAAGGAAGAAAAATAGTTGCATTACTTTTTGGATCCCCTTTCTCTTTGCTTCTGATGGGATGCACATCGTTTGCGTACCTACCATGAATGCTATCGGTACATTGTAGGCAATTTGCGTGCACAGTATTGGCAAGTTCCTTGCAATAAATAGTTCTTAATCCCAATGCAAACGAAAAATTTAATATTTCAAATGAGAAATTGAGTGTGCGCACCGTAACCATCTTTCCTGCCACTGTACAGAAACAGCTGCCTGGCCATGTGGTGTAACTTGAGGAATAGAGTTCCCAGTGAAAAAAATTGGTTCCCCGACCAGGCAAGTACTTATTAATTTCAACTTGCCCAACATTAAATATGACTTGCCCCAGGGAAGCAAATATGTGAATTGCCTACCCCTGGGGAGTCAACCAGGCACTCATTTGCCCATGAGGTTCACAGTCCATGCCTCAGGAACACAATTCTGCCTGCCCCATGGCATGAGGGAAAGGATAAGAAATCAATGAAACAAATGCTTCGATGTCATCTTCCAGGCTGTGATATCCTTATTGTCTTGTGTATAAACAATCTTTTTATAACCTTTTTAGATTTAGAAGAAAAATGTGGAGCAGTTTACAGAAAAAACTTGCTGAAATAGCAAATCACAAGACTAGATTTAGTTTTAACATATTTTGTTTTTTGAAAAAAAAAAAGAAGAAAACTAGAAGAATTGGAAAACTGGCATGGCCTTTTTGAATCCTCACAACAAGACTAGATTTATAGCCGAGGGATAATGGATGCTGGAGCTACTAAACAAAATATACTGTACATGTACTGGCAACTTTTTTATGGCACTGCAAACTTCTCTAACGGTGCATTCCAAGTGCCATTCTTCAAGGGATTCATATTGTGACAAAACGTGTGTTTGTAATGGATACACTAGGCTTGGCAGGATTTTACAACATTCAGAAATGGTTACAAATATGTTCTACCCTAACCAAGGGATTACATCGTGAATTTAATAACTAAGGCTCCACTTTTTATCAGTTACTTTCCAGAGTCCTCACCGAAATGAGGCTCTGAAATGAAGAACTCTCTGATTGTTGTCTTGGCACATGCAACACTATCTGTCACTGGAATTGAACAAATAAGCTATGATTACATGTGGAGCGAAGTGCCACCTGGTGGACAGTTTATCAGTCCATGCGAAAACTACCAGTCCGTCAGTTTTTATCAACAGAAATATCCCGGACCAATAGAAAATACTAGCAAGTTGCATGTTAAAGTATTGGGACTTTTGAAATTTGAGCAAAATGATCGATAAGAGAAAACACTTTTCGCACAGACTGGTTTATACACTAAATGTACATAAGCTTTATATGTTCAGAACCCCTTGAGGACTCACAACTTTGAAATGAAGATGCAGGTGCAATATAGCCAAGGTGCCAGTCTTGTTTTTTCCTTAATATTAAAAAAATGTGTCCCATATTTAGCATGTTTCAAGACAGAGATATTACTGAATAGAAGTCTTTGACATCAATCTATCTGGTCAGGCCAATAACTGTGCTATAGCCTGAGTAAAATATGCATTTCTAAGGTTGACGATTACTAAAGCCTATTAAGCAGATGAAAATTTTAATTTTTGCAAGCATATTACTGGGAAAGCTGCCATTACATGCTCATTGTTATGTTCATATTCTGATTAGGATAGATAGAGTTGTGTCAGGGCAACAGGGGTTACAGTAAGTAAATTTATGTGGACTTGGCTTAACACGATCACACAACCCAATGTACAAAATTCATGCAAGGCAGTAGTGTATACTCCTTTTGTGTATGTGAAAGTAATTAAACAAGCCATTC
Organism: Hermodice carunculata; assembly: GCA_964020975.1. Lineage (NCBI taxonomy): Eukaryota > Metazoa > Annelida > Polychaeta > Eunicida > Amphinomidae > Hermodice > Hermodice carunculata. The sequence goes on along the minus strand of OZ026616.1, from coordinate 98,847,700 downwards.
ATCTTTCAAATTGTGGCAATAAAATTTACATAAACTCTTAACTGATGTTTAGTATGAGAGGTTTGGGATGTTTAGACATGGTGTTGGGTGCAAAATTAACTCTGCTCTTATCCACATAAAATTAACATTGTTGCTGAATTTACCAACCAAATTAGGTATGAACAAGGCTGATAATTTCAAAATATCCAAGAGGTTTGTCCGCACAAAGTTTTTTTCTTAGTTATGTAATTGCTTAGCTGATGCAGAAGCTGGACTTCATAGCTTTCTATTCAAAAGGCAAGCAGCAAAGCCACATCATACACACTTGGATACAGATCATTTTTTAAGGGTCTGCCCCATGGGTTGACTCTTTATGTTTTTGGGTTGTCCTTCCGTCCGGATGTGCACATTCTGGTTAAGGTGATATCTACAGATTGCCTCCATGTATTTGCTCAAATTTGCATTATGCTTCTCTTACTTGACAAGATGAACTAATTAGATTTTGGTGTCACCATTACCTAATTTGAGCAAATGGCAGATCCTTCTGTCAATGCTTTGCGTTGAACGCATGTCCAGTTTTAGTTATGTTCAGTTAAAAAACTTGGTGCACTATTTTTTTCCTTTGTGTTTTTCCAGAATGCACCTATTATCCTCCTCAAGGAGGGGACGGACACATCACAAGGGAAGCCTCAACTAATAAGTAACATCAATGCCTGTCAAGCCATAGTAGATGCTGTTAGGACGACGCTTGGGCCACGTGGCATGGACAAACTCATAGTCGATGCACAAGGTAATATATCCATGAAAGATTTGCAGATATGAAACAAAACTAAAAGTTGCCAAAATTTTGTCACAGCAAAAGAAGAACAATAAAATTGTGACCTTGAAATGGCATTGTGATTCAAGGAAGGAAGTTAAACTTTGCAAGGGGCAGCAATAAAATTTTTTGAGTAGTTGTGCCCCCCACCCCCCGATTTCTTTTTTGTTTTTGTTTTCTGCATACTTATGACATCCAGTGGACTAAATTCCTATTGGCCTAAAAAAAAAATTGGCTGTCCTGACTGCTGAAGTTCCAGTTGTCACAGGCTGTAGGGCTTTCCTGAATGTCAAGCCCTGTTTTGTCTGTGCTGGTCATGAATGTGGTTCTGCATGTCAGAAGTACTATGATAATTTCAGACTCTTAATTTCTTGGTTGGAAAAAAAATATATACATATATATTTCACATTCAATCACTAGGACACCCACATCTCCAGGCAAAAAGTAAGGTAAGACCGTTGCCATGAATTTTACCAGTTGAGAGGTTTGGCTGTTAAATGTGTTGTCCAACCAGGCAAAGTGATTTCACTGCTGGACTCAATACTGCCAATATATGCATTCCTAACAAAATAAACTGCAATGTCAGTGTACATTGCTATTGACTGCAATGTTTTTATAATATCTGTGTACAAAAAGGTGAACTCAAAATTGAAAACTGCTGTAAACACAAGGGTGTTCTGGAAAACTGTGGCTTTGGTGCAATCTTGGAATTTCTATACCATTTCATATAGCTTTGGAACTTTGTAGCACAGAGGTTCAAAGTCACTTAGTACGTTCTTGCTCCCACCCCTTCAATTGACTGCAGTGGGGGTTTTTTTAGAATCTGTGTGCACAAAGATTTGAACTCAAAATTGAAAACTACTGTAAACACAAGGGTATTCGACAAAACTGTGGCATTGGTGCAATCTTGAAATATATCTTAAAATATTCTAGGCTAAATTAAAATATACCTGTGGTTCTGGTCATCCTGTAAAAATAAATAGGGTCAGTAGGTGGGTAGTTGTAATATTTTGCTAGGTTCCAGGTATCTGTTCTGTGAGTTACCAGGGCAAACAGTCTTTAAAGTATTTTTAAAACACGACTTACTATCTTTACTTTACTCTGCCTGTTCAGTTGTGTCTGAAGGAGTTGTCATCGTTAGTTGCAAATCCAAGTGCAACTTGATGCTCTGTCAAATCATGCTTGTGTCGGTAAGCGCCATTTTGAACATGGCACAATGCATTGTAGGGCAGTGGCACAAAGGAATATTTGATTTAGATATCAAAGTGAATCAGGGCCACATGTTTTCAGCACTGTTTGCAATGTGTATGGATAAAAATAAATGAAGTGGGCTGAGGTTAATCAAATGTAGGCCTACCCAAGTTTGCACACAATCATATTCCATCTCAAAATGCTTGGTACGTGGTCTTGCGCTGTTTGCGGACTTACTTTGTTTTTACATACATCATAATGTCTAACGTATATTGAAATTTTACTGCCTTGTTTTTTTTCTGCTTTCTGTTAATACTTTATTTTAAAAAGTGGATTGGGGTATGGTAACTTTTGAAAACAGGGTGGGGAGGGGTTTTTTTTGGGGGGGGGGGGTGTCACCACTCAACAGAAAGTATTAGGCTCTGCAGGAATCAAGTATACATGGTTGGGTGACCAGAACCACAGATATATTTTAATTTAGCCTCAGATAATAAAATAACCACTCTGGTGCTGTTATGATCTAAATAAAGGTATCTACAAAATGTATCAGAGATCTTTCATAAAGTATCAAACATCTTTACAAACTGACCGAAAGTACGACTTTTGTGTTAAGTGGTAACTTTTGTGAAACTGTTCATTCTTAATACATATTTTTAAAAAATCATTTCTTACAAAAAAGGTGTGTAGGGCCTGTATTTTTCCGTTTCAGAAAACTAGAAATTCCGTTTCACCAGCCAGAAATTTCCAAATTCCTTTTCAGTAGTTCTCTTTGTATGTAAAACACATGAAGGCAAAACAGCAATTTCATAAAATTGACAAAAATTCGTTATTCGTTCCGTTTCCATTAAAACGGGAAAAATACAGGTCCTAGGTGTGAGCAAGATGAAATTCAAATGAGCTTACATCTCAACGAAAAATATTAATTGTCGCTTTTTGCAATAAACATTGAATGCTCGAACTTGGGTCATTTTCTTGAGTGTGTATGAAGTGCAGGGAATTCTTGCAAGTTTTGGTGCACTTTTTTGTTTAAGAAAACCCCTTTGCTTTGTTTCCCCAGGAAGGGCAACAATTTCAAATGACGGGGCTACTATAATGAAGCTTCTGGATATTGTTCACCCAGCTGCTAAAACTTTGGTTGATATTGCCAAGTCACAGGATGCAGAGGTAGGTACATTCATTTTCAGCTGCAGAAGGTGATGTCAAGAGACCAAAAGTACTATGTGGTAGTGCAAGTTGCAGTCATTTAGCTGAAAAAGGAAGAAAAAAAAGTAACGCAGTGCAACAGCTCAGCTTTTTTTCTAAAGAATGTATTGGTTATTATGACAAAACACTATTTCGTTGGTTCAAACTGCACAATAAAAAGAGGGATTGAAGGAGAGTAAATTACTAATGAAAAATTGTTCAGGCAAGAAAGGTGCCCTTTGTTTGACATTTTGCAACCTCCGTGTACAAAACATAGCCCATCTCAATTTTTTTTTAAATTACTGATACAACTCTTGTCTGCAGCATTAAAAAAATCAGAAAAAGGTCAGTAAACTAGGAAAAGGGACAGGGGAATGCACCCTAAACCCTTTACCAAGTTTTGTGTGAGGGAAACAGTTGAAAAATGGCACAAAACTCTTGAAATGATGTCATCGATCAAAGTAAACGTCCGGATAATTTGTGACGATAAGTCATTTCTGATCAAGAGTTTGCCATATTGTTAAAAATTTGAACATTTGAAATTGTTCCTGAAAGTATCAAACCTAGGGAAGTCAATTTTTCATTTTCTTCTAATGAAAGTTTCAATGTACTATTGTTCAAAGTATTTCAAGCACGCCCTTACAATTTCCTTGGTTTTTTTTTTTTTTTTTTACCTTAGCTGACTTGTCAGTCAGCTGAGGTTTTGTGAGGGTCCATCATCCGTCTGGCCACAATTCATATTTTCGACTTCTTCTCAAAAAACATTGGCCAGACCCACTTCACACGTGGTGGAGATGTGCCTTGGGTGGGTCTCTGCCAAGTTTGTTTAAATGGTCATGGTCCAGTGATTTTTGGATTTTTAATGAATTTTTTGGTTCTTTTGTGGGCAGATTTTAAAAAATTTTCTCCGAAACCCCTCACCCAATTGCTTTGATATCACACAGAAACACTCCGTTGGACTCGTAGTTCTTAATGTGTTCACTAGGTGGCGCCGCAATTTTTTTATGAATTTTGTGTGTTATAGCTATTTTTTACTTCTTCTCCAGAACCGTCACTCAGAATAAGCTGAAACATGGTGGATATGTTCCTTGTAGAAGGGTCGAACAAAGTGGTCCACTATGTGGGAATGCTGCAGATACCTGATTTTTAACGATTTTTTCAGTTCAGGTACTTATCGGTCAGTGCAGCTTTCCTATTGATTACTATGGAAGTCAATGAGCATTCTAATGATAATGCACATTTTCGACTTCTTCTCCAAAACCGTCTTCCAGATTAACATCAAACTTGGTGGCAATGTACCTTCGGTGGGTTTCTGCCAGTTTTGTTCAAATGTTCATGCTCCGGTGATTTTTGGATTTTTAATGCATTTTTTTGTTCTTTTTTTTAAGACAAATCTTAAAAAATCTTCTCCGAAACCGCTTACCTAATTGCTTTGATATCACACAGGAAGACACTTTGGGACTCCTTGTTGTTGTTTATTTGTTCACCAGGTGGCGCTGCAATTTTTTTCTAATTTTTTATGAATTTTTGTGTGTTATAGCTATTTTCCACTTCTTCTCCAGAACCTTCATTCAGATTAAGCTTTCACATGCTGGATATGTTCCTTATGGAAGGGCCAAACAAATTTGTTCACTGTGGGAATGCTGCGGATTCCTGATTTTTAATGAATTTTTCAATTCGGCTCCTTTGCGGTAAATGCACCTTTCCTATTGATTACCATGCAAGTCAATGGGCATTCTAATGTTAATTTACATTTTTCGACCTCTTCTCCAAAAGCGTCATCCAGATTTACTTGAAACTTGGTGGGGATGTACCTTGGTTGGGTGTCTACCAGGTTTGTTCCAATGGTCATGTTCCAATGAATTTTGGATTTTTTTTTACGATTTTTTTTTTTTTTCAAAAATCTCTACAAAAGTTTTAATAGGAATTTTTTGTATGGTTTTGCTATTTTTCACTTGTTCTCAGAACCGTTCCTCAGATTAAGCTGAAATGTGATGGATATGTTGTTGTGGAAGGGTCAAACAGTTGTTACTAGGTGGCACTGCTTTGGATTCCTGACTTTTAAGGATTTTTAATTCGGGTACTTGTCTTTCAATGCAGCTTTCCTATTGATTACTATGTAAGTCAATGGGCATTCTAATGCTAATTCACAGGACAACTGACACGAAATTTACTGTTTACTTGATAACTTGAGATCTGTTTTGAGTTTGCTGCACATGTTAATTATTATGTATGAAGGTCATGCTGAGACAGTACATGAATGACCTTGACCTCGTTTGTGGGGTCACAGTGCACCATACATGAATTTTACTCTTCATTATAACTTGAGGTCTACTTGAACTTTGATGTTGCACATGTAAGTGTTGTTCTATAAAGGTCAGGCTTACTCAGAACATGGTGTCCTTGATCCTTTCCCAAGTTCATAGAGCTGCAAGTGTGATGAATGTCAAGATCAGCTGAGCATGGGCTGTTCACACAGCCCTCTTGTTTCTTTTTTGTTTTTTTTTATGTTGCACAAGCTTGAACCATAATGTGGTTTCAGCTTGTTGATTATACCCCCCTCCCCCCCCCCCCAGCAGAGGAGGGGCATAATTATTACAGTACAGTGGTCCCCCTCTTATAAGACCACCTCAAATGCACCAGAAATGTGGTCTGTCTTGAGGGGGAGTACATTATGGAAATCCCGTACTTGCTGCATGGGGAAGTGGCCTTTCTAGAGGGAGTGGTCTCTCTTCAGGGGGGCCTTATAAGAGGAGGACCACTGTAATCGCTATTTTGCTGCATCTGTCCATCCGCTTTTAAGGTATGTCATTAAACAAAAATGGGTCACTAGGTCAAGTATCTGGGTCACGGTGATACAGTGGTACCTGTCTGTAGAGACCGCATATCTTTTAAGACCGCTCTCCCAGAACATTGTGCTATCTTTTCCATGTTATTATACCTCTAGGGAAAGACCACCTGTTTTGAGCGACCACAATTTCACCTGCCCTAGGGCGGTCTCTCAAGACGGGGACCACTGTACGTTCATGTAAAGCTTCATTACACTTCATCCATGGGCTGTAGCTCTGTTGTCCATTGACTTAGAATCATGAAACTTTACACACCTGTGTATCTGGACACGAGTGTGTCCTGCATAAGGACGTGGTGAAAGTAAATATTTTCAGCTCTGTTGACTGAAGGTTGCAGAGTTGATAGCATCACTCATGTCTGGCCTTCCATCTTTCTGTCCGTCCGCTACCAATTCTCTTTATTTTTTGCAAAAGTAATAAAAGTTGGATTTTGAGTGGTTACGCCTATACATATTGGAAACACTATAGTCTGTATTTAATGAGGAGTATTTCAAAGGTTGAGAGGAACAGTTTAAAACCACCAGTTGCCTTTTTGTGGGTGACTGCCTGTCTCAAGTCAGGAGTGAAATTTGTTTCTTCGCATTGGTATTGGAAGATGAATGTTGATGCTATGGTAACTAGAGAATCTCTTCGCTGTCATTGTTGGGTTTGGTATTTATGAATGTTGGTCATGTTTTTCTACATATGTGTATTATACAAGAGACGTCCGTAAACTTTTGGTTTGTAAGTGCAACAGCTTTAAAAGTTTTAATGTTAGCCCAATATAACTTTCAGAACTTATTGGGTGTATGAAAATCTAGGTTGCTTTCAATTTTGACGGCGCCACCTACAATATTATGTAATGTAGAGGTCAAAATGTAAAAATCAACACTCTTGCATCTTCAGTTTTTGGTGGATCTTCACCAAATTTGTTGGAATTGTATGGGAAGTTCTTGTGAGTGGTGATACTAGTGGCGCCACCTATAATTTGACAAATTATGAGCTAAAATGTGTTTTGAGATATAAAACATTCCATTTTTGCATTAGATTTGCAGGATGTATAGACCATGTCTAGTGCTAGAATGTCATGTAATATGAGTGACCTTTAAATATTTGTGTAAGGTCTTAATGCCTGTAAAGTTGAAGAGGTGATTTTGTAATTGAACGGTGTAGCTTGGACATCAGTGGCAAAGAGAATTGAGCCTCCAGATCAAAATTGCACTTGATTAAATAATACATAAAACTGTACTTTGTGTCCTACTTTTTGAGTCCCCATGACCCAGTAATTATGGAGTTTGGCGCATGTCCAAGTTTATTGTTTTTCGTGAATAACTCGAAAAGTTATTACCCGATTTGAACAAACAGACTAAATATGGAAAGCTGGATGTGGGGCGCATATTTTGAACAGTAATAATTTTTTTATCTGAGTTGAAGGTCAAGGTTAAAATTGCCAGTTTGAATTTAGGGGTCATCTCGTGTATGCTCTGTACCCTTCAATTTTTGAGCTAGACCCATGCAACGTTTAGGAGTTATAAAGTGTATAAAAATCTTTTTGGACGTCAGTGTTGGTGGTTCCGTATTATGTAATAAACAGGTCAAAATGTGAAAATCTTGTGACTGCATTACCATCCACAGTTTTCAAGTTAGACCAATATAACTTTCAGGACTTAAGGTGTATAAATATCTAGGTTCCATTTGATATTGGTGGCACCACCTACAATATCATGCAATATAGGGGTCAAAATATGAAAATCTTGTGAACTTTTTAGCATCTTTAATTTTTGGTAGATCTTCACCAAATATGATGGGATTGTGAAGGAGGTCAAAGTCTAAGTTGTTGCGTATAATTTGATGGAAATTATGAGTTAAAATGTGTTCTAAGATATAAAATTCTGTATTTTGAAAAGTAATTAGATTAGACTTGCCAAATTGATAGGATATAAAGACAATGTCCAGAGCTAGAATTTGATATAATATCAGTGATCTTGACCTATTTTTGACCTTGATATTCAGTCCCAAGGTCACTGAGGACTAAAGTTAAGGACTCGCTTGTTGTCTAGGCACATGCAACAATGTCCATCACAAGAATTGCACAAATAAGCTATGATTACATCTGGAGCAAAGTCCCATCTGGAAGACTATTTGTACAGTAAATGAACAAAAGCTTTGCATGCTCAGAAGCCACTTGAGGACTCACTACTTTGGATTGAACAAGTGCAATATAGCCATAGTGCCAGCAGAGCATTAGGCCCCTGGGGCTCTTGTTATAGACTACAGTTATTCCAAACTACCTGTGATAGCAAGGTTATAAATGGGGGGGGGGGGGGGGGGGGGGGCATGGATCTAGCAATCTCTGACTGCCTTTTAATTTTACTTGTGCAGGGCAAAATACCTTTTTGATCATGAGTATAACGGAGACAAATATTACAAACAGATACTTAATGAGACTGGTTATTGAGTGCACAATAGTGCCACATGCATCATTGCACAGAAATAACACTGACACATGATTTTACTTGTAAAGACACTAACAGCACTGAACAACTTAAGGCTTAATTTTTCCATAAAACTGAAAAGGTTTCACCCCTACAAAGCCTAAAACAATTGTTAGGCAGTAAAGTTATTGCGCAGTGGGGATTACAACAAAGTTTTGTTTGAGGATGGCCAAAGTAAGCTACTCTGTTTGCACACACAGTTTGATACTGGCTGACATGATTACCCACAGGTAGGAGATGGGACTACAAGCGTTGTCTTACTGGCAGGAGAGTTTCTCAAGCATTGCAAACCATTTATAGAAGAAGGTGTTCACCCACAGATCATCGTACGAGCATTCAGGAAAGCCACAACGCTGGTGAGTTAAAGTGGAAAGTCTGACCCTTGAAGTCTTCTGCAGTGTGTAACATGCTAACGAAACTAGTCATTCTGTTTGTTTAAACTGCTTACCGGCATATCTAATATTATTTTATTGATATATACATACATACATATATATATATATGTATGTGTGTGTGTGTGTGTATGTATGTAATTTTTTTGTGAAGTTGCATGTACACAGTTCTAGAAATATCTACATCTATGATATAATAGTCTGCTGCAGTGTGCAGCAGGTAAACAAAACTAGGTAACTCTTTTCCTTTCAAACTATTTACAGACATATGTAATGTCACAGTTTAAGAAATTTGTACTTGTGAAATATGATAAGTTTTAATGATATGTGTTTTAACATGCACATGATCACTTTTGTTTTGTGGCTGCAGAAAAATATAATGAAAACTGGTTATAATGACACCATCTGTTTCCTAAAAAAAGTGTCAGATAACTGAGTATGTCGTATAAATGAACAAAATAACAAAGAAGATTGACTTTTCCCCATGAAAATTTTGTCATTATATTGAATATGTTAGATATCAGAGTGTTGCTATAATGAAGTTTCACTATTTGGAGTAGCCACAGGAGTGGAGTTATGTGAAGCAGCATAAGCCAGGACCAGAATTTTGCAAGAATCTATTTAGATCTTTGTCTGTTGATTTTCTTTTTAATTAAGACAACTTCAGGAGAATCTTTGCAAGAATGGATTGTCAGATTTGTGCCAAAATTCTAGCCCTAATGACCAAATGATCATTTTTCTTTTCAGGCTGTACAGAAAATAAAAGAAATAGCTGTCACTATAAAGAAAGATGATGCAAAGTGAGTATTACATGAACAATTTTTCTGTCTCCAGATTTAATGTACAGAATATAAGGTCTCATTTTGTGACTGCCTGTATTCATTCTCAGGGTTATGTGCACTCTCAAATGCAGTTTACACCATTTTAACTTGGAACCAGAAGAGGTTCATGAAGACATGTACAAATTATTCCATCAATAGATTTAAACAGGAAGTGCTACCAATTACATATTTTTGGAAAGCTAAAAAAGAAACATCAATTTTTTGACAGTGGTATGCATCCTTTGTTCTGTACCTATAAAGCATCATGCAAGTGCGTCATCCCATTTTTCACAGAAATATGCACTCGTATGATTGCTGTATAAACACAGGGCAAAGGACATATATGACTATGTCAGAAAACAAATCATGGGTTTGTTAGCTTTCCAGAAATGTTTAATTTGCAGCTCTTCTTGTTTAAATCTGTTGATTGGAGTAATTTGTACATGTCTTCGTGAACCAGTTCTGGACCTCAATTCACTGGGATAGTGTTATATTGTGTAAAGTCCTTTCTACACAGGTGCATTTGGATGGAATAAAATGTCTTTGTAAAGCTTCTCTGTGTGTGATGAGCTCAAGTCAAAACTATTTTTAGTGTGATATACTAAGTCTTGAGACAAAAACTGAACTGGAATAACAACACACGTTACCCTGATTATGATGGTTTATATCACATTCGTAATTGGGGATGGGTGGAAGGGGGTACCACACATACTTCGAAATCTGCAGATGACTATGGGGTACTCTCTCAGCACTTAATTAAAGAAAGGGCAGGAATTTAATTGTTCCAGCCCAAATTTAACACTACTATCCCCAAATGTACCATATGAAGAGACTGTAGTTAATACTCATTTGAACGCCAAACAGCAAACAAGTACAGAGATACCAACATTCCAAGTGCCAGTTCATGGATATTTAAGTGAGAATATCAGGGACAGACCGTATTTAACAAAGAAGAAAATACTCATCCTCAGTGTGGGACAATCACCATAAGTTGGTCAAAATTTCAGCTAATTTCATGGACTATCCCAGATGATGAGGGACAGTTGGCATGTCTGCAAGTAGGAGACTGTATTTTGAAGTTATTTTCAAATTAAACTGCCATAGTAATAAACGTGAGGAAATTTGCCAGGACACATACTGCATACATACGTGTACATATATACATCTCTGCAGGGAACAGAGGCAATTACTAGAAAAGTGTGCAGCTACAGCTCTGAGCTCCAAACTGGTTGCCCATCAGAAGGACTTCTTTGCCAAGATGGTGGTGGATGCTGTTATGTTACTGGATGAATTGCTGCCACTTAGTATGATTGGCATGAAGAAGGTACAAGGTGGTGCACTGGAGGTGGGTAGTCGCACAGCTTACAGATCTCGTACTGTAAACCTCAGCAAAATACTGGTCCTTGAGAAGGATGTTTTGTTTATTGGCTAAACATAAGAAAAAAAGTAAACCTTTGTTTCAGGTTATACCAGACTTACACTATCCAAACATACCTGACCCTTAAACCTAAGATATGGTCTAGAAATTCCACACTTTAAACCTTACCCTGGACTGGCTGTCAAACATAGACACCTTTGTTTTTGTCATTGTAATTGAACCTTTTTACCCCTCATTTATCACATTCTATTTCCATTTTTACTCCATTTCACTGGAGTATTATATAAAAACAACATAATTATGGCAATTTCCACATTTATTTTTGAAAATGCAAGAATGTGTTACAAAGATTTAGTTCATTATGTTGCCCCACACCCCACCCCCATGTGGGGACACAATATTTTTGCATCTGCCTCTCCTCCTTCACATCAAGGCGAATGAGGTAACTTCAGAAGTTTTTCAGCTGGGCTTCTTTATTGCACAGTATTATAGTCCGTTATAAGGCTCTGTCAAGCTCAAAGTTCAGTGATCTTGCCCCATTCCCAAGGGCACAGAGCCACGTTAGTAAATTTAGTTTCTGCATGATGTTTTTGAGCTAGGGCTTTTATATTGCATAGGATGGTTGTTCTGTATAGGGGTTGGTGAAGTTCAAAGATGGGTGATCTTGACCCCATTTCCCAGGTCACAGAGCCACACAAACTCTTCAACACATCAATACGAACAAGGTAACTCCAAAAATGTTGGAGCTAGGGCTTTCATGTTGCATAGGATTATAGTCCCATATTAGGGCTTGATCAAGTGTGAAGATGATAACCTTGACACTATTCCCAAGGTCAAAGAGCCACATTAGTGAATTTGGTTTCCACATGATAACTTGCGGAATTTTTGAGCTAGGGCTTATGTATTGCACAGGACTATAATCTCAGTAATAGAAAGGTTCCTCACAGTAGCAGGTACTCATTATTATGCAACCAACTCATTATCTAAACAGAACCCAAATGTGATGTCACACAGTATAGAAGTTATGTCTTGGGTACTTTTGGGGGAAAATGATCCATTTGAGTATCTGCAATGACCAGAAATTCTAGTTTCTCTGTTTTTTCTTTGATGGTGGTATTCACAAATCTTGGGTTGATTTTGTACTTTGGGGTCCCAAAAGGAGTCCCAAAAGGAGTTCACTGTTTTGCAAAAGTGAGGTGCTCACTTGTGTCAGGTAAAATTATTATGTAATTTAAATATTCCTTATGAAATATAATCATATAATGGCAAAAAAGGGATCGCAAAAATATGTTCACAAATGCCAGGGGTTCACCACCAGGTTTTACTACTTGGGACTCCATACATTGCAATGCAGCATCAAACCAAATATAACACCAACTAGCATACCATACCTGCTTTCCTGCTGACTTGACCCATCTTTCTATCACATACATAGCCACAAGGAAAAAAGGAAAGAAAGTGTCAGTTATCAGGATATTTGATGAAGACTTGGCACCATTCACTTAATTTCTACATGTGCAAAAATTTATAAAGGATGGAATTAATACCACAGCAGTCAACACTGACAACACAGTATGATCTCTGATGATATAAGTATTTGTGTATTTATTTCAGGATTCTAGGTTAATAGGTGGAGTAGCTTTCAAGAAAACCTTTAGCTATGCTGGCTTTGAGATGCAAGCCAAAAAGTACAAAACCCCAAAGATTGCACTGCTGAATGTGGAGCTGGAACTGAAGGCTGAGAAGGACAATGCTGAAGTCCGAGTGGACAGTGTAGAGGTAACAACAGATCTTTGTTTGTTAGGGAGGACTTTACAGGTTCCAAGATAAAAAAATCTAAGATTGTTATAATCATCAAACCATGTGACAAGACCAATGTAGTCAAACATGATGCATCAAATCAGCATTGACAGTAGGTGTATTATGTTGCAGTATGCAAAAATTATCAGAGTGAACAGCTGTTTGTATGCCTCGTTGAAAATTACGGTGAAAGGTTGTTTTTTTCCTGACTGAGGATGGTTGTTACTGGGGAAAATCACAAATGAACTCGCTGATGATTTTCCCAGTAAGCAAAAACTCCCTCTCCACTATGTAATATTCACCACGTCTTGCCAAGTAAGTTGATGAATTTTTGAGGCTGCAGAAGTACAGAACTTTGTTAGAGAGGTACCACAGTCCAGCTCCAGGGTGATATGACATGGTTGTGATTCTGGCGTTTCAAACTGTGGAGAGCAAACCTGATGTGCAGCTATATTATGCTAGCCCTACATTGCTGGTGTAATACGTAGCACACCTACAGGCTTCCAAGAAAAAGTCTTCTATGCATATATGCATGCAAAAAAAAAAAATGAGTCTGAGTAAACAGGAAGTAATGTTTTAAAGTCACCAAAGTTCTACTTTTCTTTAAGGAAAATCATGTAACAAAAAGCTTTATGATGTATTGTGTCATAACATGATTGGGTGATACAGATAGTAAGTGTAGCTTTACCTGTACAATAACCATAATTGCTGTTGGCAGTTTGTCAGCACACTGCAAGTATAAAAAAACTGATGTAAAGCATAATATATCATTTGTATCTTCATTCATTTGTGAATATGGTGTATATCTGAACATCCTTTTGACAGTTTGTACCTACAGAAGCTATGTTGGGAGCATGTGGGAGGGCATGCTGATAGTGGCAAAAGGAATGTAGTAATAAAGTGACTTCATTGTAGGAATATCAATCCATCGTGGATGCAGAATGGAAGATCTTATATGACAAGCTAGAAAAAATACATTTAAGTGGGGCCAATGTAGTTTTATCGAAGCTGCCTATAGGAGACGTTGCAACTCAGTATTTTGCAGACAGGTAAGATTTCTGTGCTTCTTCCCAGGAGAGTAAAGCCAATGGCTGGCTATAAAACCCAGCAGTTTGAAACCTATTTCACTTTGGCTTTGTGCCTCATATTGATGTCTACAAATGCTGAAAAGTTCTGGTCTGAATGTTTCTTGTTGGTGTAAACTTGTTCAAGAAGTACTCCACTGTATGATTGCTGGTGTCTGAAGCTGTTTATATACACCACCACAACTTACGTGAAAGTTCTTGAAAATTGCAAAAATTTGTGGAATAAAAAGTTTATATGCAGAATCCCAGAAAGTAAAAACCTTTGTGCAATGACTGGCAAACCCAAAATACTGGTGAGGTTGTAGAAGTACAGTACTCTGTTTGAGAAGTACCACAGTCCAGCTCCAGGGTGATATGACATGGTTGTGATTCTGGCGTTTCAAACTGTGGAGAGCAAACCTGATGTGCAGCTATATTATGCTAGCCCTACATTGCTGGTGTAATACGTAGCACACCTACAGACTTCCAAGAAAAAGTCTTGTGTGCATGGAAGAAAGTGAGTTAGAGTAAACAGGACTTAAAGTCACAGAAGTTATACTTTTCTTATATTTTAAAGGAGCATCACACTTGAGCATGTGATGTGAGCCTGATCATAGTAGAAATGATTTGCTATATGTTTATACAATTTCCAGCTGCCTTGTTCTGTCTCTTTTCATATACATGTACATGACACTGATCCGATATTAATCCGGTAACCAATGTCTATTCATTTCTTTAAAATTTTTCTTTTGTTTTTAAACATGATTTATTGTTTAGCTGAAATAGACTTTGGACTAGGTTGCACAAGAGAAGGATGCATCACGGAAACAGCTGTTTCAGGATTTAATTGATACATTTCAGAAATATGTTTTGTGCTGGGCGTGTACCGGAGGAAGATCTCAAGAGAACAATGAAGGCATGTGGTGGATCTATCCAAACTACCACAGCCAACATGACAGACAGTGTGCTAGGCACATGTGAACTGTTTGAGGAAGAACAGATCGGTGGGGAAAGGTGAGACTGGATGCCCAATATAAACCATTTATTCATCTTTGATGTAAAAGCCTTTGTTCTAGTTAAAAAAGCTTGGGTAGTGACCAAATGTAGTGACTTTACTTACATGACATCATTTGATTGAAGTACATGTAATATAATTATATTTTACTGGCTGGAAGGTAAAACAAACTGCGTCATTAATAGGAGATATGCATATTAATTTCCCGCCAGAACTGCATACTTGATTGCCTAGTCTTAATTTGCGGGATATGGCAAGATACGGGTCGGTACCTGTTGGGTCAAGCAGGATATTACTGATATTTTGGAAAGGAAGAATACTTACTAAAGGCAGATGAAAATTTTTCTTGATATTTGGCTCGGGAAGTACAAAATGAATACCAGTTTGGCATTTGTGAACTAAAATTTCTCAAAAAATGCTAATTTTGTGAGAAATGTCAGCGACAGTGATGTGACCCGCAAGTCCCCCGTGATTGCCTGGCATCAAACCCACGCTTTGTGGCGGGAAATTAATGTGCATATGGCATATTACATGCATAGTATTTTCTTTAAAGATATCCACAGATTAGTCAGCTGATCTGACCTTGCTGTAGGTTGCTCGGTGTTACATCTGTGGTAGATAAACCTAGGACAGACTTGGAGTTTCATATCTGTTTTAGATGTGAGTGTCTCCATCTGTTTGTCCTTGGAGGTCCTCGAGAGTTGGCTAGGCTGTTTGTCATGGGTCCAGTCATAGTAGTAGGACATACATGCACCTAAAAAATGGCATCATTGACTTGGATATGACTAAAGGACAGGAAGAATCGACAAGCTTTCCAGTGGAATCCATAAAAACTATAGAAACACTGTATCTATTAAGGGTATAAAATGGCATTTACTACCTGTAAAACCAATGTTTTGGCCAGGAAAAAAAATATTTTGAAATTTGGTGTGTTTATAAATTTGAAACTTTAGAATACTCAAATGCAAGGTTGAGTCTCTGGAAACTTCTCTACTTCAGAAGGGAAGTTTCCCTCTTTCAAGTCCTATCTTTTCTGTATTGCTTCTCACCTGTTGCCGCACTAACAGTTTTTGGATGTCAAGTGCTACTTGTAGCTGTAAGCATCACACTGTACAAATCTTGACTGGGATGCCTCATGGTGTGCAAAGTTGCATATCAAACAGTTCATAAAATGTTGGAGGATCTGGTAAGATCATGCCAGACAGTGTGCTTATTCTTGTACCTTAATATGGTGATGAGTAGTCATATGCTGATAACACAGTGTGGAAAGATTTAGTTTCATGACACGAGATACACCAAAGCAATTTTCAGGCAAATACCACTTTTCAAAGCCTGTAGATTGGAAACTACCACTGGAAACATGTTGAAACTATAATTATGTTACTGGAAAGGGCACAATTCACATATTTGAAATTATTATAACTTAGAAATAGTTCACTAGCTGTTAAGTAAACATTCAGGTAGATAAAGAGGATGTCAAATTTCAGATCCCTTCTTCAAATGGATATCTCTCCTTTTGGATTTAATCAATCTTTAATTTTTTTCTCAGAAATAATCTCCAGCAGTGTGGCTCAAAAAAGTGTCCATGGATTTTTTTACTCAGTGTTTTGCAGTTATCACAGGACAAACTTAATGTTTTCATATTTTGGACTCCCTCCATGTTTGAAAGCACATATCTGGAAAACCAAACAAGTTATAAATTGCTGGATACCTTTTTAGACACACTAAAGTGCAATACTTTTGTGGGGAAAATGAGGCTTGAATAAAACTGAAAGAAAGATCCGTTTTGAAGGGGTCCGAAATTTGCCATGTTTGTCATTGAGTTCAACATGTATTTAACAATTAGCTCAGAAGATTGACATTATAATCATATTTGAAATCTGTGAATCATGCTCTTTCCTGTAATATATAGTTTGACATGTTTCCATCAATACTTTTCATTCAATGGGCCTTTAAAGATGATGGCTACCTAATGTTTTAGTTCTAGTTTTTGGACTGAATCAAGAGCTTTCATCCCCATGGTTTATGAATTCTCAGGGTAGACAGGAAACCTGTTGACCTAGACCATTAATACCTTCACCAAATTGAAGGCATGCATGCAGACCTTAAATGAAAGGTCTCTTGGTGAGTGAAATCACTGTGACAGTTCAAACGAGTGCAGTTGTGTTGTGATGAACACTGAAGGAGCAATGTAAACATGTCACCCTTAATGGAGGCTTTAAATTCCACGTGAAGACTGTTTTTTTATCACGAAAACATAAATTAATTGTGCTTAGTCTTCCATTTTAACAAACCATGAGAACAGTTTAAGCAATCGCTTCACGACATGCTTGTTGAGAAAAATGAAGGAAAAAGGTGCATTAAGATGTACGTACATGTAGTTGCATGAAAGTACATGTAGTTTTACAGTTCTTATGTGTTTGCAGATACAACATCTTCACAGGATGTCCACAGTCAAAGACCTGTACAATTATTATGAGAGGGGGAACAGAACAGTTTATAGCAGAGACAGAGCGTTCACTGCATGATGCTATTATGATAGTGAGAAGAGCAATAAAGAATGACTCCATAGTAGCAGGTAAGCACATTAGGGGCAGTCTGTCTTAAATGGTGATCAGTGCCTGATTTGCCATATAACCAGCATTAATGTTACTTTTCAAGCTCTGGGGTCAAGCATGGAAGCCTTACATCCAAAACCAGATTACTTTTCCACATTATTCAATGACATACTTTGTTTTATTTGTCATTTTTGGTGATTGGACCAATATATTTCTCCTAGACCTGCACGCATGAAGTTACTTGAAGAAGTAGGATAATGACCAGATCAAATGTTCAATGAAATAAAAACTTGCTTTGTTATCGGACATAGTTTGACTGCATATACACAGAAAATTACCCATATTTTGACCCATTTCCCCTTTAACTGCCACATTCCGCTGGATGTCAAATGGTTGTCTGTTGTAAAGGTTTTTCATGATTGTCTGGCTCACAGGAGACATTTGGAATGAGAAATGTGGCTGAAACATCAAAACACCAATTTTAACGAGAGTCAACAGGGTTCTTGACACAGGTATGGCGGGGGTGGGGGGTTTGAGTGTCCACAGATTAGTCAGCTTGCCACAGGTTGCTACTTGTTACATCAGTGGTAGGTAAACTTATGGCAGGCAAGAGTCTCCTGTCTGTTTTAGATATGATCTTTCTCAGCCGGTTCATAGTATGTCTGTTAGCATGGCTACATAATTGTCTTGGATTTGGCCATCGTTGGTTTGGAGTAACAATTATACAATACTTACAGCTGAAATGATACTTTCAGATTTTCATCACAAAGTGGAAGCTAATTTGGGCAGCCTTGGAACCAAAAACAGAGCTTGAGGTTCCAGAATGCCCAGTGGTTTAGATGCTGCAACCCACAATAAAAAGGATCACTTTTAAGTGTGTTCTAAAATGTTTACCAGAAAGAAAAAAAAACTACCAAGTTGTCACAAATCCTTGCAGTTCTCACCATGTTGTAATCCTGGGCAGCTTTGGTGGGGTGCTGTATGTCCATCTACAGCGTGTTTTCAGAGCTTTTTTTTTTTTTTTTTATTTGAGAAGTTTTGACGGTGGTTCTGCTCCTGCTTATGGGCTGAAGGCAGACAGTCTCCCATGAGAATCCAAGTTAAATAAGAACTGTAATTGACCTACATGTACAATATAAGGTGCATGATTGACAACAATGCTTGGGCAAGAAATGAAGGGTTAGGGCTTAACAGGTTTGTATGTGAAAGGGAGACAGGTAACAATTTGGGGAAAGTGTTGGTCTCATGACTCAAACCTAAAAATCAGTCAGGTGACATGATTTCTAGACATTCATGCTGCTGCTGTCTTCCTACAAAAATCCACCAATTAAGGCTTGCATGTTGGTACTTGAATTGAATCTCCAGCTTGGAGGAATTTAAATATGCAACTAATATTCAATTCTGCATTAATATACAGGGAAGAAACTTGATGATTAAAGATTTCATATTGTGTCAACTTTAACAGAATCTAAGTATGACACTGTTATTTTTGATGTTTGGATTCTCTGATTCGCAGGTGGGGGAGCCATTGAGATGGAGCTTAGCAAATATCTGCGGGACTTCTCCCGTACTATTGCGGGCAAGGAGCAACTATTGATAGGTGCCATGGCCAAGGCACTTGAAGTTATCCCAAGACAACTGTGTGATAATGCAGGCTTTGATGCCACAAATATCCTCAATAAACTCCGACAGAAACACGCACAAGGTATGAAACTGGCAGAATAAATCTGTCATAGGATTGTGTCTGCCTGGAAGTACCACGTTCTTAAAATTATTAAGATATGCTGTGTATCTCTCTTATGAGAGCTTGGGATGAATAATGTCATTCAGGACAGGTTTTCCAGTGTTACTTTTTGTGAATATACAGCATGTGGTGACCAGAAGCTTCTCTTGATCACTTTCTTAATGACAGATTTCATGGCCTGATCTTAGAGTCAGACAGAAAGTCAGTATTCAGTCAGTACATTTACTCTGTTGCATCTGTCAAGAAATTTACATTTGCATAAAGACTCCAGTATAATTTGATTTTTTTTTTTTTTTTTTTTTTTGTCAAGTAAACATGTAGATCAACTGGTAAAGAGTGGGTTTTGTACAAAAATATACTACTTTGAAAAATGAACTTGACTGGAATTAATTTAAATTTTAGTTTTATATTGCAGGTGATGGGTACAGAAATGTACTCTGAAAAAAAGACTGACTAAATTTAATTTCAATTTCAATGTTATATTGCAGGAGGCACGTGGTATGGTGTAGACATAATGACCGAGGACATAGCCGATAATTTCCAAGCGTGTGTATGGGAGCCCTCAGTAGTCAAGATCAATGCACTCACAGCAGCATCTGAGGCCACCTGTCTTATTCTCTCTGTTGATGAGACCATCAAAAACCCCAAAGCACAGGATGCCCCAGCAGGCCGGGGGCGTGGCAGGGGAAGGCCCATGTAATGTTCATGATTGATGAGCCGTGCTAGCTTAGAGTGTCACGTAAAATTTTCTGCTCATGGGCTATTGCAAATGAAGTCTTGCTCGAGAATTTGCTTAAGAATGTAAAGGGAACTCACTGTGATTTGTAATATTTTGAGGAGAGTGTTCTCTCTTGCAAAGGTTATTAAGAGCAAAGAAACATATTGGGCAACAAATGTCACACTGCTATGGCAAACAACATGGACCCCTATATGACAACCACATAGATACATCATATGTCGCAGAAGACATTTTGAGGACAGTGTTCTCTTTTGCAAAGGCAATCAAGAACAAAAAAACATATTGGGCAACAAATGTTCACTCTGCCATGGCAAACAACATGGACCCCAATATGACAACCACGTAGATACATCATATGTCGCAGAAGACCCATAATATGGTAATATTTATGCTGGAACTGGATACCAACAGTGTGATGTATAGCATGTTTCGGTGTAGCTTTTGTATGTGATAAACTTGTAATATATGAACAAATATACCATCAAAGAAACTGAGTTGTCTTGTTGGCTTCATAATTCACTGTGCTTAGATTTTGCTTGTTAGCAGCTTTTGTCCGTGCAGTTGCATATGCAGTGGTCTTGCTAATAAAGCCATCAGCATCTACACAACACACAAAGCATACTTATTTCACAGTTTTCTTCAAGAATGAACTGTAGTGGAAAATTTTTATTTGGCAGAAACGTCAAAAGATAACTGTGCACCTTGTCAGCAGTTACCCTTCTTTGTCAACACATTGAATTTAGTGCCCTTTGCTCAAATACTTAATGATCTTGAAAATAGGTCAAGGTCACCCAAAATTAGACCATTGGCCTTACACATATTTGTTGTAAATTTTGCAATTCCATCTCCCTTTATTATCACAATAATGAATTGTGTGCTTGATACCCATGATGTTAGTTCCAGGTACTATCACTGGTGGCACCACCAGGACTCCCCCTATCGTAGTTTTGTTTGTACAATGTACCCCTAATGGTACAAGGCATTAGGTTCACAACTGAAGATCTTTTCACTATCATCAAAATATGGATTGCATTACCTCAGTGTTCTTGAGAAAGTAGGTCAAGGTCATCCATATTATGCAGTAGCACATGCCACTTTCTTTCTCAACATAGAACGTGAAAGTTTGGCCTTCATTTTTGAGTGGGCCACAAGTGGTTGCCCAGAGGTACGTTTGCCTGAGGGGCGCCCATGAGGTGGACATGCAGGGAAGTTTGATTGAAATTATTGTGTGGGCTGCTGGTACCAGCCTGTGGGCTTTATCTGGATCGAGTCTATGGTATATTACAATGTGTCAATGGTGCTTGGGTATAGCCCATCAGTGGGCATGCAACTTTTCAGTAGTACATATACTGTGTTGAATTTGTGTTTTCTTGCTCAAGTGCTTTATGAACTTTAAAAACAGGTCCAGCCACCCAAAGTTTAACAATATTTAGCCATTGGCAAAGCAGACATTTTGTAGTTCCCTCTCTATTATCACAATAGTAAATGTATTTTTGATACTTATGATATTACTTCCAAGTGATGTCACCAGTGGCTCCACTGGGACCCCCCAGCATAGACTAAATTTGTATGTATAAGGATCCTGTTACGGTAACTTAAGATAAAGTGACCATCACAAACAAAAAAAAAACATAATCCTAATTTCATGAAATGCATTAGTAGTATGATCTTGAGAAAATCTAGCAAGATCATCCATATGCAATATTGAATGTTCCCTTACCAATTGTATGGGGACCTTCAGTGTGTATTGTATTACAATACACATTGGTATATTTGGTATCGTGCACCTCCTTCAAGAAAATGGATTTAGTGTATTTTACACAAGTGCTTAATGACCTTGGAAAAAATATATTTTGGTCACCCAAAATAAGACCATTGGTGTAAACTTTGTAGTTACACCTCAATTCATTATTGTAATAATGGAATTTAATGTGTTTTTGATACCTCTGTATGATATTAGGACCAATAATTATTAGTACAAAAGGTGCCACCATGACTCCAAGTCCTAGACTTTGTCTGTATGATGTTTCAACCATATTATATGGATATGTTCACAACTAAAGCTAAAAATGTAATTACCATCACCCCTCCAAAAAAAATCCTGACAGATATTCCCTCCATGACATTAAGAAAGTAGGACAAGATCATCCATACAATACAGTATCAAACTTCCCGATATGATACAGATTCATAATACGTTTAGCATCATTAGCCTTACATAGTTCTTTCTTTAAACATTGAATCTAATGTGTGTTCAGCACATTTTGGTCCATTTCTTTACTCTTTCAGTGCCAATCTGGACTAAAGTCAATCTACTTATGTCAAACTGGTCTGGATTATAAAGATCCCAGATTCATATTCCACATAAAAAGAGGTTTCATTCCAGTGCCTGTATGCCTATAGATCCAAAGAGAATACCCCAGGTCAACAGCTTTTCTTTGTGCACTGAAAAAAGCTGTCGACTGGCCAAAATTTGGCACTGAAAGAGTTAATACTTTAGGTAGCACCACCAAAGTTCAAAAGTTTTTATCTTTTTGCCGAATGAACATTCAACCAAGTTTCAAGATGATTCAGGGAACACTTAAAAAAAAATGCATTTTCAACATTTTTACATCTTGGTCCATATACTGGATAATATCAGTTACCACCAGTCCTTTCACAAAATACAAGGAAATCTCCACCTGAATATATTTGTATCCGATAAAGCCACACGCTGAATAGGATACAAATCTTTTCAGGTGGAGATTTTCTCTTATTCCATGAAAAAACTGGTGGTGACAGTTTTATCTTGTAATAATATTAAAGTGGACAATTGAAATCAATTTCAATGCCTGTGAGCAAACCTCTTTTCCCGCTATTACTGTTCTTCCTGCAGATAACTTTCAATTCAAAAGCTACCCACCACGTCACCAGGGACTTTCCTCATTAATTATGCAGCTGTTACAGAGGACTGATTTGCCTTCCCCTTGGGTTGTGCCAAGACGGTTCGGAGGACAGAAAGACAAGAATTTCTGTTTTATATCAAATTACAGAGTTATAACCTATTACAGAATAAGCGGAAATATTCCCGACTAGAAAATTCCTGACCTTGTTGAGAAAGGATAATTTTGTGGTTTTTCTGCTGATTCACAATCTGAAAATATGTTGCTGCTTGCCTCCATGTATAACTGGCAGGCACTGTAAAAAAATTTCCCAGGTTTTTATTTCCCCGAATGGTTTTATCTGGGATAATTAAATATTTTCATTTATGCAATGTTCAATAATACTATAGGTGGTGCTACCAATACCTTCTGCAAGTTCGGACATTGTGAAGTTTAAAGATGGATAGATGGACATCAGGGATCATATATTAAGCTCTGCTACCGGAAGTGGGCAGAGCTGAAAAGCCATCCATTCACTAGCAGCATTGCCATAAAATATAGGTGAGAGTATTGTCATCAGATTAAATCTGGTCTAGTATCCTGTTTTTAGTTCTGCTGACCAAAGGTTGCAGAGCTCATGCGATTACTCTTATGTCTCTCCGTCCAAGAGAACCGGTTTAAAACCACCGGTTGCCTTTTATGGGGGACTGCTTGTCTCAAGTCGGGAGTGAAATTTGTTTCTTCATGTTGGTATTGGAAGATGAATGTTGATGCTTTAGTAACTCTGGAATCTCTTTGCTGTCATTGTTGGGTTTGATATTTATGAACATAGGTCATGTTTTTCTGTGAATATAGGTCATGTTTTTCTGCGTAAGTGTATCATACTAGAGACATCTGTTCTCTCTCCATAAATTTTACCTTGTGAGTGCGACACAGTGCAGATTTCAAAATACATGTTGCCCCATCCAACTTTCAGGACTTTCCAAGTTTGTAAAAATCCAGGTGGAGTTTGATATTGGTGGCGCCACCTACAGTATTATGTAATATATAGGTTAAAATGTGAACATCTTGTGAGCACTAGCATCCGTTATGTTTGATAGATGTTCATGAAATTTAGTGGGATTGTGGAGGTCAAAATCTCAGTTGCGTATACCAGTGGCGCCACCTATAACTTAGAAATTAGGAGTCAAAATATGCCAAAGTAAGACAGAAATTATAACCCAAAATGTACCAAATTTATTGGATATATATATTATGTCCAATGCTAATATGTTGTATAATTTCGTGACCTATTTGTGTGAGGTCACTAGTTCTGTAAAGTTGAAAAGAGGTGATTTTGTATTGGCAGGGTGCAGCTTGGACATCAATTGCAAAGAGAATTGAGCCTCTAGATCAAAATTGCACTCAAGTACATTGTACATAAAAGTGTACTTGGTGACCTACTTTTTGGGTCACCGTGAGTTTGGTGCTTGTCAGAGTTTACTGTTTTTCTTCAGTAACTCAAAAGGTTGTTACCTGATTTGAAAACACCATGGATGGAAAGCTGGAAGTGGGGGGCACATTTTGAACACGGAAAACATTTTTAATCTGAGTTGGTCAAGGTCAAATGGGCCAGTTAAAATACAGGGATCATGTTGTGAGTGCTCTGCACCCCACAGTATTTGAGTTCGACCCATAGAACTTGTAGGATTTGTACAGTGTATGAAAACCTACATGGTCTTTTATGTGGTGCCACCTATAAATTTATGTACCATAAGGGTAAAATGTGAAAATCTTGTGACATGTCCAGCATCCTTAATTTTGTATGGATCTTCATGAAATTTTGTGGGATTGTGGATGAGGTCAAAATCTTAGTTGCACATGATACTGGTGGCACAAGCTATACTTTGACAGAAAGTATGTCAAAATATCTTGAAAGATATAAAATTCCATATCTCAAAAAGTAAGTGAATTAGACATGCTTAATTTACATGATATATAGATGATCTCCAGTGCTAATATTTTATGTAATATCACTGACCTTGACATAATTTTCATAGGTCATGAGGCATGTAAAGTTGAAAGAGATGATTTTGTAATAGCAGGGTGTAGCTTGGACATCAAGGGCAAAGAGAACTTTTTAGTAATGGTGATCTGATTATGTCAGCAGATCATTAGGCCCGTGGGCCTTTTGCTTTAAACTGAAACATTTTGCCTCAATAGCCTTTTTGACCCTTCACTCATTTATAAACCTTCATCCACAAATCTTGGGAATTCAAACGAACTGATTTTCTTATGTATAATCTGGGGGCAAATGACCTTCCCTTAACATAATACACTGACCCCCTCTTATAAGGCCCCATTCTGATGAAAGACCTGCACTTCCCCATGCAGCAAGCATAGCATTTTTATTTATATCCTTCTAAAGAGAGGCCAGCCATCATGTTAGGTTGTGTTTCCTGTGCACCTGCCCATTAGCTGGTAGCATCATTCAAGTCTTCACCACCAGTGCCTGCTAGGGTTGCAGCAATACACTTTGTCAATGATACTGCATAATACTACACAAAGATCTAAACAGGATAATTTCAACTCTCTGCCTGGGCATGTTGCTGTGGCTGCTTTTGGGACACCATGAAAGCCATTGCCAGCAATAATATTGTGGGCCATCTGCAGTGCTGTATGAAATATACATGAAACATGTGGCTACACACTTTTTTTCCCCCCAACAATACAGATATTTGCCTATCAACTGGCCTGCTGTAGCATATGGAAATCAGTTCATCCATAGTGCCCATCTTGAGGCTAAAATTGTTACCTGGCTATCACTTTCCAAGTGAAAGTAGAGCCCCGACATCTTGAAGGATTGTCATGGAAAGCTACAAATCATCTCCTGACAGGTTGTCTTCACACCTGGTACATACCTTTACTTGTAGACTTCCTGTATAAAGCAAGATTTCCCAAGTTAACATGTACCAGTCACAGGCTGTCCGGACATTTTGTGCTGTGGATGTAAAGAAAACTTCAACGACACTTCAGTTATACAGCTTTATTCTTCAGGCAATATAATTTATCACAGGGATTCCATAAGTGCATAGTGCATTTAGTAAGTTTAAAATTGATCCATATAATATGTTGAAACATGTTGAATTCTGTTCCATGTGTGATCACAAATCCCAACAGATTTCAATCTCATTACACAAAGTTGTATACATGTACATGGGTAATGCTGAATGGGTCTGAAAGATATTTCCCAAACTTAGCATTGGTATTGTTTACAACTCGTCCCTGTGATTTGCCTGCAAAGCAGACCAAGTTCCATGTTACTACACTTTGGAGTAGACAAAATACGCAGCTTGGGTCTGCTTTGGAGGCAACCCTGTGCTGGTCATACAGACTAATTCTATGCATACATGTACATGTACGTAGAAATCAATATATATGTGGAGGAAATTGGAGTGTTCAGGCACTCACAGGACATCAGGTTTGCTGGAATTGCAGTGTACATATATCATATTTGTACATTTTTCTTCCATGTAGTTTCCTAAAGAGGCCAATCTCCATATTTTCTCCACTCCATTTCAAGTGCAGTAGAAATAACACAGACCTTGGTGTGCTTTAGAGGCAAATTGTCAATGAAAAATATCACAGAAAATTTGATATGTGACACCGGTTTTTTTCCCCTGCTTCAGCAGGTACGTTCCTTTACATGCACATATTTGAAAGTTACTATTTTTTATTTTTTCCCTGAGTATTACTCATTTTATTTTCAACTTGTGAGCACATAAAGTATGAGTACATGGACATAATAGTTACAGTGATACAAACAACCAGGTAAAGTACAATTAGGCACACAAAAAGGACATAATTTTAAACAGTGTAATGCAAATAAGTACAGGACCAAGACCAGCACGAAAAGGCACTGTTTAAGGCATATTAACTTCAGGCCTGCTCTGGTCCCCTTTAATAGTCGCTATGCAGCCAAAGTAAGGTGCTGCAATAATAAGGGCACTCGTACCAGGTATTCTTAACCATTCAGAAACACCACTATTTCTACCAAACTAATGAAATTTTCTACATACATTTAGCATCTTCTATATGTTTTACACTTCGAGGTAAGCCAAAATTATAAACATTTTCAAAAGTGTACACAGAGTACTCTTTCTTGTAACCCTCTCCCTCCACAAGGGCACTCTAACAATGTTGATTTGGGGCTAAATGGTGATCAACATTTTCAAAATTTGTGCAAAGCATACTTTGATCTAGACACCCCCCCCCCCCCCCTGCATTCTCTGTGTACTAATGTGAAAATGTTGATAGTTCCAGCTCTGTATGGAGCATAAGTTGTCAAGCAATGTTAAAAACATGGACTACACAGGTTGATACTTTGATTAAAGCCCCTTTCATTGGAGTTTGAATTCAGTGGGTGGCCTGTGTGGGAGGGACTGGCTTCAAGAATTGTGGACCACTGATGTCACTTTGTGTTAAAAATTGGTACTGGGAAAATCCACTATTCAATTCCAGCTCACATGCAGATATTAATCATGAGGTCATTAGTGTCAAGTGAGCTCTGGTCAAATGAAACCAGATAACGGTCACAATGCCTTTTGTACACAATGTATGCCTTGCCCAGTACTTCCAAGCCCACAGAGGCTCTGCATCTCCTGATGCAGTGGCAGATCCCAACTTTTCAAGTCCTAAATTCACTTAAGATTTTCATATCATCTCACTTTCTACACCATAATCTTCATGTTTATTGAGTACTGCTTTTGCTTGGTTTCACCAAACCATCCTGTTGTGCTATGCTATGCTGCTTGGGGCCATGAAGTAAACTGCTTGGTGTCATGTGGTACACCTCGTACATGCCATATACATGTATGTCCTATCTATTTTCTGGCATCCTGCAAGACAGCCATAGCTGCCAGTCGTCCAGGAGCACCCATCACTCCCCCACCTGGACAAACAAACAAAAATAATTATGAAATAAAACATTTCATTCCAGCAGTATTTTCGTAGGATTTCATGAAGGCAGGACAAAAGTTGTATTTCACAAGGCCTTTATCTGCCCACTTACATCACCCCAAAACGCCTGGATACAAAATGATGGCTGCTTAATACAGAGACTCCAACCCACCTGACTTGGGCAGGACATCTCCACATTCTTATCATGAAAATCAATCAAATTTCACAACCTCCCAACTGATTGACAGTGCTCCCCATACTAAGTGAATGGCGCTCTCGCTGAGACTAGCTGTTTTTCATAATTATATCACGTTTGCCGGGTTCTGTTAAAAGGTTTTACATAAATTTATCATTCACGTAAAATACTTTAAATGAGAACTGTAAATAAAACTGGATAACATCAAGTCACCAACTTTTTCCTTGGTGCAGGTTGGGCACAACAAAAGGAAGGCTGTAGTGTTGACTTCTTTTTTGGTCTTACAAGGAAAGGATTAAATCCTCAGGGGAAAGGATTAAATCCTGCCCACTCAGGGGAAAGGATTAAACCCTGTCCACTCAGGGGAAGGATTAAATCCTGTCCACTCAGGGAAAGGATTGAATTCTGTCCACTCCGGGGAAAGGTGAAATCCTGTCCACTTAGGGGAAAGGATTAAATCCTGCCCACTCAGGAGAAAGGATTTAATCCTGTCCACTCAGGAGAAAGGATTATATCCTGCCCACTCAGGGGAATTGCCAAATATGGTCCGACATGTGGCCAGTGTCAATATACCAAACAACAAAGGTACACTGACACCTGGCTTGCAAGACCAAGCTCAATTGTTGTCTTTCAAAGGAGGTATAAATAGGATTAAAGGTTCTGCCCAAAACCCTGAAAAGATGGGTCTTTCAACCTATGTGATCTCTCACCAGAGAGGTCTCTCAAGACAGGGTACAGTGTATCTTTGAATTTGGGCATATATGTACCTGATACATGTTCATGAAACCCCTACAAAACTCAAACAAAAAAGTTAGGCATATGCATGGTTGTGTTACATTTTAAGTCTTGCTGGATGTGTAAGCAGTTCACAGGTATGCTTATGACTCACAAACGCAACTGTCTGGGGAATATGAACTTATGAAAATAGCTGAAAATTTGCTTTCACCTTTTTGGAAGAAATACAGTGTGCACATATAGTAAGTGCTTAGTTTCCTTACGCGGAAACTAAGTAGGGATAAGCAAATTTTGAAAATTCAGGTGAAGTGCACCTCAACAATGGAAAAATATTTGGGACATGACAGCTTTCATTCCATCAAAATGATGATGTAAAAAGGTGAGTACAGTGGTCCCCCTCTTATAAGGCCCCTCTCACCAGAGGCCACCCCTCTTGAAAGGTCAGCATTCTTGTGCAGAAAGTATGGTATTTCCATTATATTCTCCCCCTCAAGAGAAGCCACCCCTCTTATAAGGCCACTTTTTGGCTGCATTTGGGGTGGCCTTATAAGAGGGGGACCACTGTACTGGTATTTCAGCTGTTTCTTTCTGAATCAGAAACTGAAAAGTGGGAGCAACAGCTGATGGGTGATAATCAAGGATAACAAAGTGGTTCAGAACATACCTGGATGTGTACCACTTCCACACATGTACAGGCCATCTATGGGTGATCGGTGATCACAGTATGCTGGTAGGGGGCGCTGCATATACAGTTGATCCAGAGACATGGCGCCATGAAAGATATTCTGCAAGTGTTTAAAACCTGGTTTAACAATGAAGGAAACGAATGTACTTTCAGCTCTTCAAATCTTGTATCATTGAGTGTGAATGTTAATTGTGATAATCAGGTTGCATTATACTATTGTAAACAATTGATGTGACATTCATAATACATTGTAGCATTTTCTTTGGCTTCTTTATCTAATATGTCAGCATGCACTTACCCCTCCAGTAAGTCCAAAAATCTGCTCCAAGTCTGGTGGTGTCAGAATATCTGTACCCACTATACTGGCCTTGAACCCTGGAGCATAGGCTTCTATGTCATCAAACACTGTAAAGCAAGAGTTACTTCAGTCTAACAAATGAAAAATGAACCATTTCTTGAAAACCTAACATGAATATTTCAGAACAGATGCTTGTTTCACCAGACATTTGGTCAACTGATAAAATAGGCCAAGGGGTCTGTCTAAAGTAGTCTTTAGAGAAAAATGTTACATAGTACACACTGGTACATGTACATGTGTTACATAGTACACACAACTGATACATGTACATGTTACATAGAACACACGTGTCACATAGTACACACAGCTGGTACATGTACATGTTACATAGAACACACTGGTACATGTACCTGTGTTACATAGCACATGCTGGTACATGTACATGTTACATAATACATAGTACACACTGGTATATGTACATATATTTGCTGCCATTCATTACACTTCAAGACACTTAACAAATGACTAATAACATTGTATAGTTTCAAATCAATATAAGCATCCATTATGTCTGCTTTTGCTTTATTGAAACCACATAATACATGTAACAAAGTCTGGTAATTCTATGTGTACTTCACAGAAAACTACAACACAAATACAATGTACACAACTTCCATGTCATTTCATTTCTGCCCTGTTGGGTTGATCAACTGACCTGAATGTGCATATTTCTCTCTTTCTTCTTGGTCCCACTCCTTACCCCCCGGCAAATGATAAGGGGTATATTGTGTAAATAACTGCACTACATGGCCCCCAGGTGGTGCCACAGTTGGATCTAGACTGGACGGTATGGTCATTTCTATCACAGGCCTGTAAACAAACATAACATGTTTGCTCGGGAATAAGCTGTACAACTTAAGTTGATATTTTCCACATTCTGCAATGTAAGTTTGCTTCATCATATGGCCTGCTTATACCCTAAGGAACACAACATGAGGTCAGAAAAGCCATTTTAACTGTGGAGTGAATTCTTCACGGTTGAGGATTCAGGACTTGGGGGGGGGGGGTGCTGTCAAGTGACAACTTCAACACAAATCAGTGTGCCAGTGATGTAGACTTGTACAAGGGCTGAACATCAAGAGAACATTTGGTTGTAGTTTTGAAAAGTAGCGTGTGTGCCAGGCAAGCCTTATTTCACTGTCAGATCTTTGATGGATCAACCTATAGTACACTTAACGGACCACCACACTAATTTGAAGTGTACAATCATGGCTGATAAAAAAATGGTGCAAAATGCTATCTGTATGAATTTTTTTTTTTTTACTTCCTCCTGTGTGATATAATTTCAATGTCCTTTTAAGGTTTTCGTTTTCCTGTGTTATATTCAGTGCGACACACCTGTTTAGAAAACAGCCTCTCCAACCATGTACATGTATACACCTACTGACTGAGGTCAAAAGTTGAGATACCATCCACCCTCCAAAGACCCATGATGCATACTTACTTTTTTGAGGGAACACCCATCTGTGCATCAAGATAGGCTGCATGAATGAGATCTGAGTGTTCACAGTTGACGTGAATGGTCCCCATGTGTTGTGGGCCTGGTTTGTTGCCGTTTTCATTTGGATTAGCAGTGAAATTAGGCAACTTATCAACAGCAACTGGAAAGTTGGAAGACAGATTATGAGTCACAGAATACATGATTCAAAAAAAAAAAAAAAAAACTACATAGGGAAGATATATTGTATTTATAAATTGGGAAGAAATGTCTTATTTTTTTTCAATTTTCACCATAACCAATAAATTGTATATGTGCTAATTCACTGGCTTACAAATCTGACACGAGATTCCTTACCATTGATTTTGGTAACAGGTGAAGTGTAGTCAATCAGGGATACTTCCTTAATAAAGTCTGGGTCAAGATTAGCCTGGAAAAAGCAAAGAAAAGCAACAGTAAAATGTAGCACATTTCCAATTGGTATAACACTCTAGATCTTTAACCATTTCCTGGTCAGAATAAGACTGAGTCAACAGGTGTCCTTGAAACTAGTTGTGTACAATGAATCCAACCCATGCTAAGGAAAGCTGTTCACTTAGACCATGTTATCATAACAAGTTTTATCTACAGTTCTCACAAACAGGTTTTTTTTTGATGAGAAGTTTATGCAAAATGATTGAGGCAGACAACAATTTACATCCAGGTCCTTTGGGGGCAATTTGAGTGGGATAGGGTTAATCTGAGCTTTAACTTTATGCATTTCAACCAAAGCAGATTATAGCTTTGATGTTGCATCCAATGAAAGCACCCATATCAACTCCAAACTGTCTACCGCCTGTCTTAATTATCATGTTCCACTCAGTAATACTCAATCAAGTCCTGGTTGGTAATTAAACCTTGTTGACCACATAATATAAATGACTGATGTGTTAACATTAGTTTTTCAACATCTTATTGGTGTGTGTTCAAGTTTGGTTTTAAAGAAAACATAATGCAGATACATTTTGAACAAAAGCAATGTTGAATTCTGTTCTGACTCAGTCATTTTGAGGGACCAGGGATTATCTGAGTTGTGGTTGTCCTGTAAATATATAGAGATACCTACAGTGGGCACAAGGTCAAGGAAGGTGACCTTTGCTGTGGCATTGGACAGAACAATCTTGGCTTTGACTTCCTGACCATCCTTCAGCACTACCCCTTGAACTTGCCCACTTGAATTGATGTCAATATGAGATACAGGCTGTAAGTATATGTGCAGAAGAAACAAATACTCTTTCAATTATGATTACAGTATACCTGAAAATTCAGTATTCCCCGCTACCCTTGTGAATTGAATCAACAGTTTCTGTTGATGCACTCTGCATGCCATGTGAGAAGAGTGAGCCAAGAAAAACTACTCAAGCAGACGACATTTACAACAGTGGAACATTTCCTTCATTTTCAATGTCAACAAGTTGGATTACAACACATTGATACAAGGCGGCTTGGGGTCAACAATCAAAAGTATAAATCTTCCTTGCCTGTTCCCTGCTGTACTTGATATACAGTGGCGCCCCCTTTAATGAGGCCCCCCTCAAGAGAGGCCAACCCCTCTCAACAAAGGCTGTTTCTCCATGCCACAAATGTGGTATTTCCTTTGTATTGTCCCTCTCAAGAGAAGCCACCTCTCTAATGTGGCCACATTTTGTGTGCATTCGGGGTGGCCTTATTAGAGGGAGACCACTGCATATGTATTAAAGCTACACACACAACTGATTTGTTCACAGAAATTCCAATAATCTATCATACCTGCATGTAAAACCAGATTTCTGCACTTGGATAGTGTTTTTGTGAAGCTAGGGAATATCCTACTGTCTGTACATCTGAATTCTCCCATGTTCTAGTGCTGCATTGTAAGCAGGCACCTATTTAAGCTCTAAAACAGTTACGACATATATGTCAATGCAAAGGTTTTATTTAAAAAGTTAATATCTAACAAGAACTAGTATTCATATACAGTGCTGCCCCTTCATAATACCACTCCTTGCAAGGTTGTTTCTGATATAATGAGATGTCTTGAAAGACCACCCCTAAGGATGAACTATGGTCTCTTAAGACAGGTGGTCTCTCATAGGAGGTATAAACAAGATGGAAAGTAGCAAGCAATGTATTCTGACAAAGGACAGGTGGTGTCTTACTGGAGTGATCTCTAAAGACAGGGACCACTGTATAACATGGTGGGTATTATGGATCCCACGGAAGTACTTTGTTCATTAATATATTCCTTCTATGTTAAAGTCCCCCCATTGTAAGGTGGTTTTGCTGTAAAATCACCTGGTCTGTGGACCCACCCACCAATGTTATACACAGGCAGCACTGTATTATATATTTATCCAGATTTTGTATTTAGAAGTAGTCCCCCTCTTATGAGGCCACCCACAGTGTAGAAGTAATGTGGCCATATACATGTAATAAGAGGGGTGGTCTCTCTGAACAGAGCTGTCAAGCTGAAAATCTGTGTAGCAAAATTTTCTTTACTTGTAGCATTTTTTCAACTTACTTACATAAGAAACACTTATTTTTAAGAAAGTTTGTAGCAATTTGGAAGAGCTTTGTACCAAAATTTTGCTACAATGCTCCAGTTGGACAGCACTGTCTGGGGTCATTGGGAGGGTGGAATGAATGAAAATGTCAGCAATGCTGCATACAGAAGTGGCAGGTGTAGACCAGGAATGGCCTGTCTTGTAGGAGGGGCCCTGTAGGAGGGGGACCACTTTATTATAACAAACAAATGTCACCTTATCAGTGAAGACATGGGCTCCATGAGCAATGGCTGCCCTGGATATAGCATGGGACACTGCCCCCATGCCGCCCTCTACATAGCCCCAGGCTCCCTTGATCCCTTCCAGCTCCCCCATCACATGATGCAGTAAAACATACCTGCAAATACAGTGAAACCTGTCTCTTGAGGCTGTCCATATAATTGTATATATATGGAGGTCTTGGTTCATGTCATATATAATTGAATGAAGTGTTTGCCACTGAAAGATATTATTTTCAAATGCTGTTGTACCTTGGCAGGTAAATAAAAAAAAGAACAACAACAAAAAAAAAAAAGTACAGATTAACTCTTTCAGTTGTGACTGAGTCAACAGCTTTCCTCAGCTTGCTTTGGGCACAATGTAAAAGATGCTGAGGGACGCTGTTGACCTGGACCATTCTTATGGTCTGTGCAACTGCAGGCATGCTGGTACTTGAATAAAAACCAAACAATATTAACTCTTTTAGTGCCAACGCGACTTAAGTCGATCTACTTAAGTCAAGCTAGTCTGAATTATCACAAGGTCCCAGATTCATATTCCTTGTAAAAAGACCTTTCATTCAAGTACCGTCATGCCTCTAGTTCCTGAGAGAGTACCCCAGGGCAGCAGCTTTGCTAGGTGTGCAACAGGTGCATTGCACCCAATGTGCACCAAGAAAAGCTGTTGACTCGGTCTGAAATTTGGCACTGAAAGAGTTAATCTAGTATTGACAAGTCAATCCAGAGCACATCAGCTTGTGTTGAAATTGGCAATGAGAGGGTTAAACAGTTAGTTCATAAATGACAGTTACCCACTTCCTGGAGTCTTAGGGCTGATCATGGCACCAATGACAGAGTCTGTTGCGAGAGTGGCTTTAAGGGGCTCGGATTCAAACCAACGATCCAAAACTTTAGTGGCTGGTGCAGTCAGCAGCTCATAGAAATCTGTCAAATCGGGGCCCAATTTTTTTCCTGAAAAACAAAACAAACAAAAAAAACCCCCTCAATATGACATGAGATGTTGAAGGAGATACTACAGAGAATTATACAATTACACCCCGTAGTCCTGGTCTTGAAAGACAACATCTAAAAGCTCAAAACAACCTTCCCTGTGTTGACCTGACATACCCTAACATAATAGGTTTTACTTAAATTTCTCCTTCAAAATCTTTTCCTTGAGATGAAATTCAGACAAAAGTTTTGAGCATGTTTTAAAAGCAGATGCTTTTGGGTAGCTTAAGCTGAAAACTGTTTAACATGTAAACTGCATTTTGTTGATCGTAGGGAGTGGTTTAGCTCTTTCAGTGCCAAATTTTGGATTGAGTCAACAGCAGTTCCCGGCATGCATTGTGCCCAATGCGCACCA
Source organism: Hermodice carunculata (assembly GCA_964020975.1). Taxonomy (NCBI): domain Eukaryota; kingdom Metazoa; phylum Annelida; class Polychaeta; order Eunicida; family Amphinomidae; genus Hermodice; species Hermodice carunculata. The sequence continues at coordinate 98,812,341 of OZ026616.1, read as the reverse complement.
AGAAAAGCTGTTAATATGGAATATTCTCTCTGGTCCTATAGGCATACTGGTACTTGATTGAAAGTTTTTTTTTACAGTATTTAGAATCTGGGATCCTAATGATAATACAGACTAGTTTGACTTAAGTATATCAACTTTATTCGTGATTGGCACTGAAAGAATTAAAACTGTTTTCACTATTGAGTAATCCTAAAGATGAGAACTGCAGTCTCTCACACAACTGACCTGTATTTAGCAATGCTTTGAATGCAGGCCAGTTCTTCTTCTTCTCAAGCCATGACCTGGACACCCAGCTGTCAACCTTCACAGGTGTATTGTCCAGCAGTGGATCTATTGCAGCAACAATTCTGTCCAGTGACTCTTCATATTCATAAAATGCCTGATACATAAATTTTCAAAAAGTCTGTTAATTCATGGAGACAGTGTCTGGAAGGTCTCTTAAAATCAGGTAGGTCCACACATATACACAAAAAGATGAAAGACATGCTACCATTTTACAGACGGAATTATGGACAGACGGACATGAGCGATTGTACAAGCTCTGCTGCAACCTTAGGTCAGCAGAGCTAGAAAATTAAGCACACAGAGTGGCCTTTCAGAAGAATGTGGTACATGTCTATTACTGGTCAGAACTACTCTATGAGTTAATGTGACTTTGGTAATTTTATCATTCCTTTTTTCCCACAAGTATGCCTTTATCACCTGGGTGGACCAAACTACATGTATACGTTTTCTCCATACCACCCAGTCTATGACGAGGTCAACAGGGTAAAAACCCTTACGAGATTTTAATGGGGTGAAATAGCAAATATAACCTGATCGACAAATAAAAAGGTAATTCTAGATACCATATACCGCTTACTCAAGTCATGAATCTGTCCTGGCGCTATCCAAGATCTAAGTTTTTACTTAACAGGAAATTGGTGTCTGAAAATGTTCCTCATAAACTGAAAGATACATGTATATGTACATCTTTACTTGCCTTGGCATCTTTTTCTGAGAACTGTGAGATTTGTTTGATATTTTCTTCTTTGTCTCTACTCAGTAGGAGAGATGTGGCTTGGCCAGTCCTGCCCATTGGTTCAATCAGTGGTGTGTAAGAGTTTGGGTTCCTAAGATACACTTTTAAGCCATACTTCTGCAGATGAGAGTATAACAAATGTAGATCATGAACACTAATGCAGATGAAGACAACAACATATTTGTGATCAATGACACTTCTGATATTCATAACATAGGTTAACTCATTCCATACCAGTCCCTGATATTTACGTATATTTACCTAGATTTAAGATGACAATTGCATATTTAAATTCTTCACGAAAAGAGCTTTCATTCAAGTACCTACTTGCCTATCGTCTTAAGTCAGTGGTTCTTGCACTGCCTGGCAAGTCATGCTGCAGCTGCCACAAGGGTAGCTGCAGCCTGACTTGCCAGGCAGTGTTAGAACCACTGACCAAGGCCTGTGACCATAGTATGGAATGAGTTAAGATATCAGTAGGGCCTGTATTTTTCCGTTTCAAAAAACTAGAAATTCCGTTTCACCAGCCAGAAATTTCCAAATTCCATTTCAGTAGTTCTCTTTGTATGTAAAATACATTAAGCCAAAACAGCATATTCCGTTTCAGAGGTGACAAAAATTCATTATTCCGTTCTGTTTCGGTTAAAAACGGAAAAATACAGGCCCTATATCAGACATTGGGTAGATGATGCTTTTTTGCAATATTCCCATCAAATATAAGATGGAAGAACCATTCAATATGTACATTCATGAATTGGTAATTAAACTAATGTGATATTTAACATACTTCTAAAATGATATTTACAAATGGTATCAGGAAAGTGAAACTGGCATGGAATAAACTTTTATCTGTATTTGTTCACTTTTGCACTTCGACTAATGAGATGTAAATCTACATGTGTACTGCTATCCATATTAAATAAATGTTCTAGAATTTATTTCAGCATCAGTTGGTTGACAAAATATGTTACATAACAGGTAAAATTCCATTTCAGATCATCCCAACTCATGACTTATCTTGATTGTATGTAAAAACATGTACATGGTACACACATGACGGAGTCAGGGGTCACATTAACAATGATAAAAATGCTGACAAAAAGAGCACATTTGATCTTGTTGATGGATACAGTTCTTTGATTAATGCTGGAGGATAGGTGATACATAACACAGGCTAGTCAGTAAATACATGTACAGCTGTAAGTCACAGTAATTGATCCAAAATCTAATCAGTTTACTCTAACCATTTGGGGTACTTTAGCGTCAAACTTGAGTGAAATCTCTGCTATTTGTGGTTACAATATTTACCAGAAGAGACATTTCCCATGATGAATCGTTATCTATAAATGTGTCACGTTTACAGAAGAAAAAAAAGATCACAAAGACTGAGAAATCTAGTCCGTTCCTCTTGCGGTGTAAAGTACCTTTGAACAAATTTTACCAAACTGTCTTGAAACATTATTCGCACTGTGGGAACAAGCATGATAGTTGGTAAATGGGTCATATACATGTTGATAGATTAATATATCACAGTAGCCAAGAAATTAATCAACTGACCGACTAAATAAATAAAAACAACTTACATTACATTACTACATGTACCCCCATACTTGAAACTGTGACTGTCATTTTTACTACATTTATCACAGATTCTTTTTACACTCTCGTATGTTGCATTGTGGGCTTACTGGACGTGTTTGCCTCCATAGCAGCCGTGACTGGGCGTCTGACGGGCACTCACATCAGTAATTTTAGTAAGTCTGGGAGGCTGCTATGGAGGCAATACATGTGTGTGACTACAAGTAAATTCATTGGTTGTACATGAAAAACCGAAAGGCCTACCTTCAGTTCCAAATCCTTGACAATCTGTGGCCTCAAAAGACTCAGTACATATGAAGCTCGGGAAAACTTGAAACCTATTCATATTTGGCAAAAAGATGTCAGATGAACCTGTTTGCAGTTTTGGTGCATTAGTAAAAGTTCATGCTTGTGAAAGTCAGTCTCCCAAAATGATGTCATCAAAGAATTTTCTGTCACACTTGAGAAAATATTTTGCAAGGTGATTAATTGTGCAAAAATAGATATGTGAGAAAAAAAAAATCTTGCCTCACACATGGGACCATGTTGGAATGCTTGGGTCACTTTTCAGTTTTTGCTCAGTCTAAACCTTAAGAAAACCGAAAATATACCCAAAATCATGTCCCAACACAGTTTCCAATGCTTTGCCATGTAAGAATCTCTTCATCCCTGACTATTTTATTTTTCACAAATACTCCAAGAATTCCATCAAGCAAATACGACTCAACCCTTTCCAGCTCAAACCAGCTAAAAGGCACACATGCATGCAAAATGATAACAATGATAATAATGATGATGATGACAATAATAATAGTAATAATACTAACAACAACATATAATAGTGGTGCTTGCACCACTGAGGGGACCGCCCTATACGGATATGAGGCAGTTTAGGGCAGCAAATATATCTCACCTTGGACATTGGGTAAACTGACCCTGGATACGGGTTCCAAGTCAGCTATATACAGTAATAAATCATTGAACATAAAATCCAGCATTCAGAAGCAAATAAGTGGCTGTGTGACCTTGAGGAGTGGGTCAAGGTCACTCATGTGTGAACTTAGCCTTGGCCCTATAGAGGACTCTAATCATGTACAATCTAAAACCCATAAATGAAAAAGTTTACAAATTATTGTGCAGACACTGAATTTTACAAAAGTGGCTGTGTGACATTGGAAATTAGGTCAAGGTCACTCATGTTTGAAAGCTTCACCTTGCCCTGATAGAAAATTATAATGATGTGCAATATGAAATCCCTATAGCTTGAAAACTTATCAAGTTATCATGCCAACACCAAATTCACTAATTGTGGTTCTGTGACCTTGGGAACTGTGTCAAGGTCACCCATCTTTGAACTTGACCTAGCCCTCACACTACAAGGGATGATAATCTTGTGCAATATGAAAGCCGTAACTTAAAAGCTTCTCAAGTTACCATGAGGACACCAAATTAACTAATGTGGATATATGACCTTGGGAATTACATCGAGGTCACCCATCTTTAAACTTGACTTAGCTCTTACAGAGGACAATAGCCATGTGCAATATGAAAGCCCTTGCTAAAAAACTTCTCAAGTTATCATGCGGACACAAAATTTTCTAATGTGGCTCTGTAATCTTAAGGATTGGGTCAAGGTCACCCATCTTACAACTTCAGGTAGCTTTTATAGAGGACAAAAATCTTGGGCAATATGAAAGCCCTATGTAAAAAACTTCTCAAGTTATCATGCCGAACAACACCAAATTTTCTAATGTGGCTCTGTGACCTTGGAAATTAGATCAAGGTAGTCCATCTTAAAATTTAAAGAAGCTCTTATGGAGGACTAAAATCCTGCACAATATGAAAGCCCTAGCTCAAAAACTTCTCAACTTCTCATGCGGAAACAATGCGGCTGGACAGAACCTGCAATCAGTATAGGGGACTTGCCTTCAGCGGTCCCCTAATAATAACTTCAAAACGAAAACTTCCTTCAATCATCCATAAATCAGAATGTATTGCTTGTAGCATGCTGAAACCAAGTATGCTGTAATTTTTTATTTTATTTTATTTTATTTTTTTTTTTTTTGTGTCACAGCACTGACTTGTAACTTGATTTTGTGCATGTAATTTTTCAGCAAACTGCCCATATTGACCATGTTTAAAAGAAATATTTTCTTCCCTTAGGTGGCTCCAGCAGTAGCAGATATTAAATCCTTAGCTGGAGTCATCCTGACATACATTTTGTTGTAAATAACATGTTTTTTCAAAGTCATACTTTTGGTTGTTACATATGATGTACATTTACTGATCACTGATATGTCAAGTGCAGATGTTCTGAGTTGTCATGTACCGCAGAACATGCACACACTACAGCCCAGTGTGTCATCTTTTAATTGTTGAATTTGAACACTCCACGCAATGGAGTAAAATACAAACCTCTTTAGATATGAAATACCTCATGGACCACTGGATATCAAACTTGAATTAAACTTCCATTTTCCTGATTTCCTGCAATAAACTTTCCAAGTTCGGTGTTTCATCCCATTCTTCATCTTTAGAAAAGGTACATGTACTTCCAATACTCAACATAGGCCATGTCACACTTCCCATTAAATGTGTTTTCTCATTGTTTTCACTATGTTCATATTCCAATTTTTCTACTGAATTGTGTTTATGTAAGCTGGTATACAGTGGTACCTGCTCACAAAGAAAACAATAATTGTTGTCTGGTTTTAACTTTCCACTTACATTTCTGGTTATAAGCATGATAACATATGATTTTTGAAAATCATTGTAGATGACATATGTGAAAATCACTTCCCAAGCCCAAAGATTATTCTTATTCAAAGCATCTTGGCATCATCAGCTATTTAAGGAGAAAAACATCAAAGGTAGTCACCTGGCACGATTTCCTCAGTGACCGCTGCGCCACCAATCACATGCCTTCTTTCTAAGACACACACATTGTGCCCTGCCTTCTGTAGGTATGCTGCCTGTAAAACAGTAACATAAAAATGTTTTCAAGTACATGATACATGAATTTAATTCAAATGGACGACAAAAATATATAAATATTTAGAGGTTGTACAGAATCCTTTTGACTTTTGTTAAGTATCACTTGTAATTGTCCACCCTTTCAAACCCAACATATTAAAGAAAAAAATTCACCATGCCCTAAAGTTTTGTAAATTCAAATGCTCGGTTTGTCGAGTAATGTAACTACAAGCATGTACACTGTGGCAGTAAGAAAGACAACAAAAAACTCAAGTTACCAAAGTTTGTAAAGTAAAACTGATTATTCTGTCATTAGTAAAGAATATAATTTGAGTATATAAATGGTATCTGGTACATATTCTTTCAACAATTTACATATTTGAAGACCAAGCACTTTCAGAGAAGTTTTTTTTCCCCAAGATTTTGCCCCCCCTCCCCCCCCCCCCCCCAAAAAAAAACAAACAAACAAAAACATCATAAAAGAATCCAAAAGTCAATGGTGTACAACCATTAGAGGAACAAACTTACTTGAGACCCACCAAAGAGATGTCAAAATGTTGTTTGACCATTGCAACCCCTCCAACTTACATTGTACATAATAGGAATGAATGCATTAACTGACATGTACCTGAATTTAAAAACTTGTTAAAAAACAGGGATTAACAGCATCACCACAAGGTGAACAACTTTGTTTTACCCTGCCACAAGGTATATTTCCATCCTACTTCAGCACAATCTGGATGATAGTTTTAAATAAGAAGTCAAAAATTGCAAAAAACATACCAAAAATTTGTCTAAAAAGACAAATAAAAAAATGGCAGTCACTTGTTGAACAAATTAAGGTCTGTGCATCCCCAGAATTGTCCCCATGCCATTTCAAAACAACTAGCCTAGCACTTTCAGAGATTCTTTTTTAAAATTTACCTCAAACATTAAAACAAAATCATAATGAAATATGAGATCAACGGAGCATGACAATTTGAACCCACCAAGGGCCATTCCCATCACATTTGAAGTGCATCTGGCTGACAGTTTTGGAGAAGTCAAAAATGTCAACTGTGATGGACAGACAGTGGACAAAGCCCGTTGTCTCCATCAATACTGAATAATTGTCTGTCCCATATGCAAATATTTCTGGAAATTGTTGTAGAAGCTTCAAATATATTCACTTGAAAAGAACCACAGAAAAATTTCAGCTTACATAAATTAGGCAATCAGGCTTTAATAAATTATTATTTACAATCAATAATTCGGTTGTCCATTGGACAAGTGATGCTAAAATGTCACTTATCTGACCTAGATATCCACTTGTCTGGGGCAATAGGATCATAGGAATTGTCAAAGCCTGACTTTCTAAATCTTGAATTGAATATGTTAATCAATTTATAGGTTTAGACAAAGACAGTGACTGGATCTGCTATAGAGTGTACAGAGATTGGATTGTGATATCGGTGGGGGTGGGGGGTTGAGAACTAAATGAACACAAAACATGAGGCACTATTGCTCCTGTTTGTATAACTATATGTTTGGAATATTATAGCAGAATTAATATATACATTGATCATAAAATTGAAAATATTAACCCCTTTCTGGCTAGAATAAGTCAACAGCTTCCCTCAGTGTCAAGGAAAGTTATTGACATGGGAAGTGCCATCATGATGGTCTTATCTACAATTCTCAGCAAAAACTGTTTCTATTAATATGAATTTATGTAAAATGATGACATTTAAGCAAACAATTTACATCCGGGCACTTTGAACAGAAAGGGGTTAATCAGAATTTTTGGAAGCAGGAAATATGTACAGAGACAGAACGACAAACACTTAAAGAGTTAAAATATGTCATACTCACAGCAACAAGCCCATTATGACCTGTTCAAAAAGAAAGCAAAAATCAGAGGGGGATAAAAAAAAAAAAACAATCAGCGATTCAAATTGTCAATCACATTACTGACAATACATTAAACAGCATTGAAGAAAAAAATTCAAACCAAGAAGTAACTAGAATTAATCAGCTGCTTCATGGATATGCCTACAAAACATTGGGATGCATTTTGCATTCATGGCTATTTCTGATTGAAGTATGGAAGCTGTCTTTCTCATCTGATTCAATTTCCTGTCTGGGAACCACTGTGGCAAAATGAACAGCTGGCTCTCACCTAAGAAACACTAATTATCAATCCCAGGCGCTCCGGGATTTCTCCAGAACCCTGTAGAGGAAGAAGACTGCACTTCTACAGCAACTGCATAAAAACATTGCCCCTAACCGGGTAGAATACGTCTGTGCACTTCAAAGTCTAGGTCTTCTTCTCTGGTTCTCACCGCACTTTCATACATGCTACTGTGGGCGATCTCATTCCATTTCCAGTAACTTGCAGGGGTAAGAGGAGGTGGGACATCACAATGCATTGCTGGGGTACTGCCCAAATTTCAATTTTACTACAATACAGCCTATGTCAAAATTCTACAGAAGAAAATGTGCAATATGGATAAAAGTACTTCATGTGTATATAGGTTAGACAGTGAAAGGTTAGCTTATGGAGAGTAAGGAGTACCTACTGCGGAATAGGGTAATGACTACAAGGAAGTGCTTCTGGACAAAAAGACACAAATACAAATATGATCCATTTTAATCGTTTGCCTTCAGTGCCATATACTTGCTGTTTATTTATTAATCACTGATGCAGTACCAAGTCAAGTGCTCTGTGAAAGTCCAAACAGATTACATCTAGAGGAGTATAATTGATGTACCTATTATCCATATGTTCCTATTGTCAATATGGAGGGCAAAATCACTGTTATTATTACTTACTATTTCTATCATTACATGTGAGGAGTTGCCGGTCTCCAAACAGTGAAATTTTGTGCAACTGTGTCTAGTTCCGTTCCCTGGCATCTTACAAGGGTAATTACACATTTTATATTTTAATAATCATAGAGACCCTAGCTTTTCGGATTTTTCATGAACTGATTTCATGTTTACTTAAACAAGAAATGTTTGCCCTACTAACATACTCCAAACTTTATCTGTGTGCAGTTTTCAGTCGCTGTATCGAGAATAGGAACATTGCTCTTACAAGCTTGTAACCAGAATTGAAGCAACATGTCTTGCTTAGTCAGACCATGGAGTTACCTGTCGTGGTGGTTTCATGGTCAAACCACCTGCGTTTGTCAAGAAAAGGCAACTTTTTGCTCAGATTTTACAGCTTAGAACTTGAAGTCCCTGATTTATAACAAAAATTTTCCTATCTATGGTCAGTGACGTATTGTGCTGCATTTTTACAAACTGCACCGCTTAACCTATCGAGGACTGGTACGTCGTGCACGTCGAGCAGGGGGAGAGAATAGGGACAGAGACAGTGTTAGGCAGATACGGGAAGCTTGTGGGGAGGTTAGCGCAGTTAGACTGCGATGCTTTGGTAATGGGGATATTACCAAGGCTTAGGATGAGTGGGTGGGAAGCAAGCAGGATTTGTGGGATTAATAGGAAGTTAGAGAAGTTATGTAGACAGGGGGGAATAGCTTTTAGGGATGTGTGGGAAGATTTTGTAGGGAGGAGGGAGATGTTTGCTGGGGATGGGCTGCACCCAAGTCAGAAAGGAGGCGATAGATTAGGGCAGGTTTACAGCGAGTGGGTGCAGCAACAGGAAAACTAGGAACCCCAGCAACTACCAGGTCAGTTCGGGAGCAGGGTAAGAACCACAGACAAGCAGGCAGTAGCAGTAGAGCAAGAAGAAGCGTAAGAAAGAAAAACAACATGAGAATAGGATATGTCAATTGTAGAGGATTCAAAGGAAAGATAGCAGAAATAGCAGAGGTAGCTGAAAGCGAGAAGATGGATATTATAGCTCTAGTAGAGACGCATATTAGAAAAGAAGAGAGGGGAATAGTGACAGGCCCAGCAGGATATGATATAACAGGTAAAGGAAGAGAGAGTGGGCAAAAAAAGGGAGGAGGAGTAGGGTTTCTGATAAAGAAAGGGGTTAAGTGGCATGAAATCTGGAAGAACACTTGGGAAGATGATAGCGAGATCCAAAATGAAATACAGTGGATAGGAATAGAGTCAAATGGAAATAAAGTAGCGACAGGTGTAGTGTATGTAGGTTGCGAGGGGTTACCTAATGAATGGAATGACCAGATATATGATAGGATGAGAATGATGATTAGTGATATTCAGCAGCAGGGTTACCAGATTATGATAGCTGGGGATTTTAATGGACACATAGGAAATGGAATGAGTGGTATTGAGGGAGGGGATAGTGGAATCAATGGAAATGGAACCAGGCTACTCAACTTCACAAGGGAATTTGGTCTGAGGATAGTTAATAGGGATATACAATGCAAGGGAAAGTGGACATGGGCATCTGGAGAAAGACGGTCAATAATTGACTATATTCTAGTCGACAGTGAGGTATTTCAAATGACACAAGGATGCGAAATAGACGAGGAAGGTAGATTGGATATGGGCAGTGATCATAATTGGATTATAGTCTCAATTAACATACAGTGTCAAAGAAGAAGCGGAGGGGGGGTTAAATGGGTGTGGGATATAAAGGAGGGAACAGACTGGTCAGAGTATCAAGAAAGCCTAAAATTGGAATTGCAGGAATGGAAAAATAGATGGGAAAATGAAGGGGAAGTACAGGAAATGAATCTAATCAGAAGGATTCTTAAGGTAGCAAAGGAAAAGATAGGTAGAAAGAAAGTTCCAGTTGGAAGTCTAGGGTATAGAATAGACCCAGAGCTGAAAGGGGCCATAAAAAGAAAGAGAACTAAAAATAGAACATGGAGATTAGCCAGGAAAAATAAATCCCCTGAAGGTGTAACAGAAGAAGCTAAGAGACAGTATATGGAATGTAGAAGGAACGTAGCAGAGATGAAAGCAGAAAGGAGGGCCAGTAATAATGAAAGAATGACAAAGAAAATAATGGAGAATGGGGGAGAAGGGTCAACCATCTTTTGGAAACAGGTTAATCGGCGTAAACAGAATAAAGCACAGGAAATTACACACAGAGGGAAAAGAACAGATAACAAAGAAGAAATACAGGAAGCTTTAAGGGAGCATTGGCAAGAAGTTAATAATCCACACTGGGGTCAGGGAACAGTACCAGGGTGTCAAGCAGAATACACACAGGATCAATGGGATCCAGAGATGTGTGGCAGAGTCAGAAGGATAGAAGTTGAAATAGCAATTGAGCAGATGCGACTACGCAAAGCACCAGGGCCAGATGACATACTGTCGGAATTCATAAAGAGAGGACCAGAAGAAATTAAGGATAGCTTGCAGTTGCTGTTCAATAGGGTTATTGAGAAAAGACAAGTACCAAAGGAATGGAATAAACTCAGGATCTCGTATATCCCAAAGAAGGGCCCAGGAGGCCAATTGGATCAATGTAGGGGTATTGCCATTTCATCAAATGTGGGAAAAATATTCAGTAGGATAATGTACAGGAGATTAAGTAGAATAGTCGAAAGGCTTGGACTTCTGGGGGAAATTCAGAATGGATTCAGACCAGGCAGAAGGGTAGGTGATCACATCTTCACATTGACCCAGGTGTTAGAGTTGGCAAGGCAGAAGCGGAAGAAAGTCTTCATGGGTTTCTTAGATGTGAGGAAAGCTTATGACAGGGTATGGAGAGATGCCCTGTGGGAAAAACTAAGTGGACTAGGATTTGGTGGGAATTTTCTAGACATTCTGAAAGCATTATATAAAGATGTAGACTGTACACTTTCATTAGGAAAGGTAGAAGTAGAGAATGCACGCCTGGATATAGGTCTAAAACAGGGATGTGTGCTGTCCCCGATTTTGTTTGCCCTGTATATAAAGGAGCTGGGGGACCAGTTAATGGAGTGTAATAAGGAAATAAAGGTAGGTGACCTGAAAATTCCAGGTCTGTTTTTCGCAGATGACATTGTACTCATGACAGAGTCCCAGAAAGACCTGCAAGAAATGCTGAACATAGCAGGGGAATACGGGAATAAATGGAGGTTAGAATTTAGTAAGGATAAGAGTAAAGTGATGACTCTTGGGAAGAAACCAGATTGGAATATAAAATGGAAAATTGGGCAGTTCCAAATTCCAGAAGGTAATGAACAATTAATTGAAATTGGGGAGGTTGATGAGTATGAATACCTAGGTGTTAAGATAAAGACAACAGGTAAAGGCATGTTCAAATATCAGGTTGAGAAGATTAAACAGAAAGTGAACCGTACAAAAGGAATGATTAAAGCTACTGCACTGAACAGTTTCAACAGAGCATACACAGCAAGGGTATTATGGGATAGAGTTGCGATACCAGGGATGATATATGGCTTAGATGTGATTTCAATAAGTGAAGGAGGTATCCAGGGAATGGAGAAAGTACAGAATGAGATGGGGAAATGGATACTGGGAGCACCACCATGTGCAACAACAGAAGCAGTCCTAGGAGAGTTAGGATGGAATAAAATTACAGACAGAATTGCCAAAGCAAAGCTTAAGTACTGGGGATATTTACAATCAGTAAATGAAGACAGGTGGTGCAGGAAGGTTTACAATGAAGTAGTCAAGGAACAAACAAGATGGGTCAAAGATATAAATAAGTTGGCAGAGAGATACGAATTGAAAGGATATGATGAGGTTGAAAACTGGAAAGTGTATATAGGTAGGACTGTTACAGAGGGCTGGAAAGAAGACTGGAAAAGAGAGAGGTGTCAGGGAAAAGAGTACACTAAAAGCATACAAGGTACTAGAAAAACCAAAGAAAAGTGTGTGTTGGGATGGAGGGAAGGGATCCAAGCTTCTTTTTCAAAGAAGGGCAGGAGTAATCAATCTAGAAAAGAGAAAACAGAAGTGGACAACAGGGAGTAATGGTAAATGTAAGGTATGTAGACAAGAGGCAGATGAGACAGTGGATCACTGGCTGTTGTGGTGTGATGCATATAGAGAGATAAGAGAAGAATTTTTCAGAAAGTGGCACAGGGAAGACTATAATAACAAGGGTCTAGAAGAGGTTCAGTGTTTAGAGGAAGAGGAACGTGTAGCATGGGTTTTAGGTTTGAAGGGTGGCTTTCTGGGAGGCAGGAAAGGCACTAAAAGCGTACAGGACTACCTGGTAGGGTGCTGGGAGAAAAGAAATGAATTGATAGGGCTTGATAGCAACAGGGTGAATTAGAATCTTAGATGCAGGGAGGAGAGGGAATGGTGGTAGCCCTTATAAGGGCTCCCGTGGGATCCCCCATGGGAAATGCCTGAGCCTTAGAGGCGGGGATAGGGTGTATGAGGGAAGGTTTTTCTGTCCTTTTATGGGGGGGGGGGGGGGGGGGGGCTACAAGCGATGAGTGTTGGGGGATATATCCAGGGCCAGTGGCCCACCACAGCTGTGTGAGAGTGTGTGGTGGACTCTTTGCCTCGGCTCTGGTCCTGGTAAACATGGCAGCATGAGCTGATTAGCATAATCATGGTTTCCTCCATCTCATCATCATCATCTTCTCTTTTTTTTTTTTTTTCCTTCCTAGGCCACCTGTGTCACACAGGACCGCGGCGCATAAGCGGAGAGCCACAGTATTATTATTATTATTATTATTATTATTATTATTATTATTATTATTATTATTATTATTATTATTATTATTATCTTTTTCTAAGAGCTTAATCTGCCTTAGCAATGAGAAGACTAGGCAAAGTTAATCTGCCTTAGACCATTCTTCCACAATTAGCCTGCCATAATCTGATAATCAGGGACGTGCTGCGTCCAATAGTTGTGTCATGATCTTACCTGCTCCCACTATTACTGCATCATATTCGGACTGCAGTTCCTCTGATACGGACTGGTAACTGCTCTGACACCTATTAAATACTGTATTACATATCCATTTACTATTTGTTTGGTTCTCATTTTTTCTAATGCAACTGTTAAAAGTTCTCTGCTTGATTGTTGACCAAATTAGTAGGCGTGGTCTCAACGAGAGCCCGGCAGTTTTTTTTAACATTGTGACAGGTATTTAACCGCAGATTTTAACAACAACAATATTTAAATGTCCTTTCCAAAATAAACAAAATATCAATCGACTGCTTTGGTGCTGTCAACATCTAACCCGCCACATAACCCACATCAGAATAATGTGTATTTCGCACGTGTATCCAACCATGTGTTCCACCAGTCATGCATGTTTGCTCCAACCTGCTAATTAGTTTGCTCGATGTTGATTTGTTAAAATTATGAAATCAACATTTAATGGTAAAATGCTAAATATATATTTATAGAAATTTGTGTATTCTTTATATAAATATTTATATATTTGTGTTTACCATATACCTGCTTCTATTTTTTTGTTTGTAAAAGAAAGAACAATTTTAATCCCGCACTGTATGTCATGTGACAGTGATTCGTACGGTCGCCATTTCATCAACTTGAAAGATGGGGTTTGCAGTGACAATGATAGTTGTCACCCTGATATGGGCCGTTGTTGGGGGTGTAGCACCATGGGTTATACCAAAAGGACCAAACAGAGGGTTTGTATAAACAATAGTAGAACTATATATAAAAGAAAGCTTGTGGTACGCGAAGCTAATATGCTGTAAAACCTGAAAGCCTTTTGATCCTGTTGATAAAGAAGTCAAAAGAAGAAGCCAATGGTAGCCCCATTTCTGAGACAACGAGTCGATCGACGGTGTTTGTTTTGACATGGGCACCATCTCCGCCTCGTACAAGGTTGTGTTTCACGCAGACCTTTCAATATATACCTCAGTTGCACGATATACATAAATGTTCCTGTCAAGTATCATATTTATGGGTTGCTTGAAAGTCTGTGTCATTCATGTGCATTTTTTTTGGGGGGGGGGGGGCGAGGGTAGAGTTTCATGACATAGGAAACAAGATATTGATTTCGTTTTCTGCGCTGCTGATAGAATTCGGCCCCCAAATCATGACCGCTGCCATTGCTGTGCGAGAATAAAGCTTGCGTGTAACTTGCATGCATGTTTTGCTCTCACGCGAACGTGCGATATTGAATGGTTTTGCGCATGCATGACACAAATGCATGTCCTTACCCACAGGAAAATTCATCTCCACTTTTAAAGTACACATGAATGCTTATGTCATGAAAAGACTTCACTGTCTTCAGGGAAGACACTTCATGGTAAAAACTGAAAAGTAGCACCATATTTAGAAGTCGAATGGTTTCACTAAACACCAAAACCTACCTGAACTCTGTGCTGGAATTTTAATCTGAGGTAGAGGGGATCACATATGACACATTTTGTGACTTTGTTTTGTGAATGATTTCTTCCTTGTCCAAATTATGGACCTAAGTCTGCTACGGGAAACGTAAAGCTGACGGCGGGCTGGCTTCAATTTCTATTGGTTTCAACTTTTGTCACGAGATGGTGAGGTGGAATTAAGTCAAAACCTTCGCACTGACATTTATAAATTTCCTTTCAGACTCAGCATATCTTAAGTTTCCGTAGTAACACATAATTGCATTGCTGGTCCAAGTTACACATGATTAAATAATCTGTGATAACAGCAATGGTGCTGCAACAGCACATTTGTTATTCAATATTCAAACGGAACATATATCTTTTTGCAAGGTATTGGATATGTAAGAGTGAATACAAAATCTTACGGGAAGTGTGATTGTCCAGGCCTGGATCATTTCCCCACCCCCTTGTTATCTTTTTACAAGGTATTGGATAGGTAAGAGTGAATACAATTTATTCAACATCTTAGGGGATGGTGGTTGTCCAGGCCTGGATGGCTTCCCTCACCTACTAGTTAAATTTTTACAACATACGGAATAAGTAAGAGTGAATACTAATTTGGGGATGGGTTGTTGTTTAGGCCTGAAAAACTTTACCACCTCCCTTGGTAATTTTTTACACTGTATTAGGCAAATAAATACAAATGCAAAATCTTAGGGGAGGGGTGACATGATATGTCCTGGTCTCAGATAGAAGGAAGAATTGTGTATTTTGAAGTTGAAGGTATTTATTAATGACTATATTGTTTGCAACGATAAATGGGTTCTGTTTCAAATAGGGGGATTTGTATAGACTGGTGTTGAAAAGATTAATTTGTCCTTTCAAGTTGTAAGTGTAAGAAGAAAGCCAGAGTCTGTATGCATGGGTATTTAGGATGGGGCTTGTATGTGGCATTTAAACTATTTTGACAACACAGCCTCCCTGATTTAATAAACACGGTGAAGGCCCTAACTTGCACAGAAATGAACCCCTTTTCACCTGGGGAGAATGGGGCAGTGGTATGCATAGGAGACACCCATGCATGCATAGCTTTTGTCTTCAAAGGTGCAGGACAATCCAAACAGGTATATGTTTGGCTGTCAGTTAGCACATGCAGTGCCCCCTCTCTGCCCATATTGTAGGATGGGTAATTTTGCGCAAGGTATTTAACTGGGAGGCTCTGCCAGTCGCTGAATATCATGCTGAATAGAAAAGCTGTGACATTTAACAAATTTCAACCACCTCTCAAAGTTTCATCAATAGCTTATTTTCCTTTGAAATAATTTGGCATGATGCCGGCAACATCAATTGTTTTCAGAATATTTGACAATGCAGGGTCCTATCACATGTATCATATGATATGGTTTGAGTGGGGAATGTTGTTTTCAATGTGTTTGGGTTCATTGTTGACCTGACTTGTTGCCTTCATCACTTAGGGTTTTGGTGTTAATACATTTAGGTACACGTATAGTTGTACTACGATGTCAGGTAATGGTGGTTTTGGGTGAGTTCAGGTGGGTTTTGGTGTTTAATGTGACCCACCTGGGAACAGTCTGACAGACTGTTGAATTTCAAAAGTGCCACCGAGGTGGGCCAATAAGATACAGTGGTATAGATATTTACATGTATCATTATAAACTGGTTTACTGATTGTACAAACCTTGCATATTGTTTCTGAGTTCTAACTGACATGTTTACAAAGTAATAATACGATTTTTAGACTGCCAAATATGCCCTCATAAAGGTACAGTTACATAGAATCCACTTACATTTCTTGCAGAAAGTAAATTTATGAATTAAGGAAAGGGAAAATTTAATGTAGATGTTGGCAGTTAGACTTCATAAAAAATCACTAAATGAACAGGTGATAAAAAACACAATGTCATCATCATGTCTGCTATGTCTAAGGTTAGTTTCAAACCACATTTTGTTTTTGTGTCCATTGTTTATCAAGTGAAGCATTAAATGTGCATTATGTTGCAATAACTTCAATTCTAAGTAAGTTTTGTTAAATATGTCTTTTAGCTACTTTGGCCCACTATGATGTTTACCAAAGCTCAAAGATATGTTTTCTATCATTGTGATAGTTTGAATTCTAAAATGAAAATGGAAATTTCTTTTCCAAAAATTAATATTCTCCCTTGTTGCCAATCAAAGCTGTATTTCAAATAATTTTGGTTGTAATTCATTAACTTTTCCAGACAGTGTCTGTCGAATTTGAATTGATAAAGCAAATTGTAGTTGTCATTGGGGAAGTCCTAGCTTTGTCTAAGGCCTTTTTCTCTTAGGCTTGACTACCATGCTTTTTTGCTGAAGCATGGTTTGTTTTGGGTGTTTTTCATCCAAAATCTACTGCAGAAATAAAGATGAACTGAATCATCCCCTCGTTCTGTCAATCTATCATTGATCCACATCTGTGTTGGATTATTGTCGTACAAGTGCATGTAATGTGTACAGCAGCATGATTGGTTACATGCCCACATTTCTGGAATAAAGCCAGTTTTTAAACCAATCAGATGATGGCTTCAAAGGATACTTGGGTGAAGGAAATGAAGGGATTAATATTACATGGGACTCCATAGGAGTTTGAAAATTCCTTAAAAAATGGAAACATGGTAATTCAATTGTTATCATATAATTTATGGTAAATTGGTGTGACTTTTAAGAAAATCGTGTATGTGTTGAATATGTATCACCAAGTAAATCTGGGTATTGATAATCATGTACTTGCATGAAATATCAATATTAATCGATGTATCAGTTCCTCACTGTTGTGAAGCCAAATTATGCTAATTCCACATATTGGTTGTACATGGATTTGTCTATGATACTGAAATGATTGTTGTGACAGATATTGATTATTATATATTTATTGAAACAGGATAATACAGACCATGCTGGTGGCAACAGCGATATGTTGTTATCTTTTGTAAGTATTTAAAGTATATTTGTGTTACTGCTTAAGATTGTCTGAAAATTTTGAGCTTTAAATTTCAATTTTTTAAAGGCAAAATTTTTATATCTAAATACATGTATATAAATCTGGACACTTCAAGAAGAAAATTAAACTTACTACAAAAAAGTAAAATTTCTGAGTTTTATCTCTGCTGACATGTCAGTAAGTAGAGTTTATAAGATCTGTTTACATCCGTCTGTGCGGCAAATTTTTACATGTTCAACTTCTAAAAAACAGAGAAAATTAAACTTACTACAAAAAAAAAATAAAATTTCTGATTTTTCTCTCTGCTGACATGTCAGTAAGCAGAGTTTATAAGATTTGCTCATATCTGTCAGTGTGGCAACTTTTTGCATTTTTCAACTTCTAGAAAAACTGTCATGGAATGCTTTGGTATTACTACATGCATGTTCCCCAAATTTGCCAAGGAGATGAAGATGTAATTATTTCCTTTTTTTTTTTCCTTTTTATGAATTGTTATGTTTTATTTATGTTGAGCATGTTTAGTTTACTCTGGTTTTTGTTTTTAGTTTCAAATTGAAATTTCATTTTCTTAAGAACTCTTATGGCTAGTTGCTTTGATATCACATTTGGAGTCACCTAATTGTGATTCTGGCCACTAGGTGGTGCTATGATTTGTCCTTTTTGTATGAAATTTGTGTGGGTTAATGTGATTTTCGACTTCTCCAGAAAGTTTTTTGTATTTTTTTTGTATTGTATTTATATTTGTTTCACATAGAATCCTTCAAAATTTACAACAATATTAGTTAATGGCCCTACAAATTTGTGAACATGGTGAGGGTGTTACCCAAGTAAATCTGACAGATCCAGACAGTAGATATATATACGTTTAGGCATGTTCAGTTGATGGGTTGGTTGAATTGGGGTGGGGGGTTCACCATGTCTTAGGGATGGTTTAATGTTTTCATCATTTTTGAATGAGTACTTACAGTAGGTAAGGGGGGAGGTGGTTAAATGGGTCTGTACACTTTTACAGAATATGGAAAAGGATGTTCAATTTTTGGTCTGTTTTGTGTAAATTTGCTATGGTTTTTTTGGAAAATCATCATTTTTAAAATACTTATTTGGGGGGAGAGGGGGGTCATGAAATTTAGTACCCTTGGTACTAATTAAAAAATGTGATAATGTTGAACCATCCCTTAAGTAACTGTTGTTGTCTTGCTGCAATAGTGGTCTTACATGTAAATAGCAGGCACATGTGGCGCTATACTCATCCTTCTTGTCCTATCTACAGTGGTACCTGCTATTTAAGACCTCTCCCCCCCTTCTGCCAGCCATAAATGGTCACAGATAAAAGGTGGTCTTAAATTGGATATATATTTACAAAGAATCTAGACTGTCATGCCATCAGAAATATGGTCATAAAAGCCAGGTCTCTGACGGCAGTGGTCTTAAATTGTATGTACTACTGTATTTACATTTTGTACATGTGTTGATTCATTAACAGTCACTCTTAGTCAAGCAGGGGCTTGTGTATTAGTGCAGTCAGTAATGGAAGGTCTCAGTCACACTGGAAAATCAATATGACAATGGTTCTGGCCAAAGTTTTGTTTGTTGGTCATTAACGAACTGGCCAGAATTAGAAAGTGGCAAAGATTGTATGCTGCACACATCGCCACCATATTTTTTTTTTTTTTTTAAAGTTCTGAGCCTCTCTACCCCCACATAGCCTCTTTGTCAACCTTTCCTCAAAGTTGACCTTAGGAACACCGTAAAGCTCCAATCGCTATCAGACTGATACATCCTTTATTCCCACTAAATATGGAAAGCCATTTCCTTTTAAGACTGAAAAACAGGCCTTGTACACTGAGCTTACTCTGTGCATAGCAACCACCATTCAGTTCATACTCTCGTGATGTCCTCGTTTTCCGAGACCTCACCCCAACTCGTTAAATCCAACAGTTGACTGGTAGTCTCAGTCTGCGTCATGACGTACGACCACCATGACGTTGACCTAACGTCAACTAGCAACATTACCCCTGCCTATAAAAGCAGCGGGACACGATGATCCTAACTGCCACTGATGAGTATCACTCGATACGAAACCGGTCTTGCTTTCTCTCCTAGTTTTGGTCCCCCGTCACTGGTCTTGCTAGGTTTTACATTTTTTTGGTTATGTGTTGTTTTTGTTTTTGTTTGTTTAATGTTCTCTAGTCAGGTTGTAGTTGATCTGTTTTAATGATGTTTCAGTGAGTTACATGAACACTGATAAGGGCCAGGCAGGGGTTGTCTTCAGGACTCCATGTCTTACTCCAATGTATCCAGACTCCCTGCACATGGTGTTAAATTTAATTACAGTGCTGAATGGCACAAATTATTGTCTGTTAACATCAATGCACTGTTCTCATGCCAGTAGTAACACTGTGTGGCTTAATGCATGTTTTTTTGTTTTTGTTTTTATTTTTATTTTATTTTTTTATTTCCATTAATTCATTTTTGTTAGGTATGAAATTATTGTCTACTTGAGCACAAGCTGGGGCGTAGGGGTGGAGGAGTATTCCCATTAATGACCATAGTTGGTTAATGCCACTCTGAAGGGTTACCTTTTCATTGAGGCCCATAGTTGTTGTGAAACATAGATAGGGATTTGGTGATGGTGTGTTAACTTGGTTAACTGTTAATATTTGTGACAAGCATTAGTACAGTACATGTGTAGGACAGTTAAGTCAGTACTTGCAGCAGATTCCAGTTAGTAGAGCACAGGATCATCATGATCCTGTTGTTTGGGTTTCGGGGGAACAATCTTAATTTTCAGAAATATTAAATTTTTCAGCATTTCAATTTAAAATTTTGTGACTTAGAACTCAACAACAAATTTAAAATTCATGATGCTGGTAATTTTGTGAAAAATCTTGAAACTAAGATTTTTAAAGTGAAAATTTTAAGGTTTTGATCTTGAGATTTGGGGGGAAACGGTTAAATTTTTGAAGAAAACCCACAAAATCTCAAATGGTAGGTCACGCTTTAGAGAAAATCACATAATTTTAAGAAAGTCACAAAATTTTGAGATTTAAAACTCATCATTTTGAGTTTTCAAAAGTATTTTTGTGGTCCTGTTAGGCTTCCATGTAAAATGGATGGTAAAAGGTAAGATATTTCACAACGTTCGTGCATTTTATGATATTGAAAAATGACGGGCAATAAAGAAGGAAGAGGAGCAAGCGCCAAGCAGGACACTGGAGGTTGGATCTTGCTCTGAAAGAACAACAAAATGATTTGAAGCAACTTCCAAGTTTTATAGTCTGACCTTCATGAAATACATTTTATAAATAAAGTCTTTTCATCTCATTGTTTCTCATTCAACACTTAAACATTATGTAGAGGGACCTTACTGAAAAAAAATCTTTGTTCCTTACAGCTGGTTGTGTACAACATTATGTCAACTCAATCCTTTATTTGGACCAGCCATAGCTAACAAGACCCTCTTCATTATTCAAAAGGAATGGAAATAGCAAAGGTGAGTCTGTAACCCCTTAACAACCAAACCCAGGATAGTCCCACACACCAAGAAAAATTACGGGAAAAAACCATGTTTTTGAAAAATTCTGTAAAACACTTTAATTTCAACTTCCTTGATACCAGGAATAATGTTGGTAAACATTTTGTGTATTTTCAAGGCATTGTAGGCCTCTCTTCGGCATGGTGTACAATGATCAGATTCTCAACTTTCTGCATCCCTCTCACGTGGTCTCTCTGACCTTATAACCTCTGCAGTATGGATGACAACAGATCATGTGACCAGTCATGAATAAAAATCCACTACAGCCAATAGCGACCTCTGGTGAACATAAAAAAAAACTATTGCACTGCATTGATAATGCCACGTTTGGATATATATGTATTTACCAAACTGGTCTACTAAAGATCAGTCCAATTGTTTTTCATTACCAGAGCTCGATTTTGGTGGGTCGGTGACCCGAGGCCCCCCTAATTTTGTCTTAGACACCCACAGTAGTCTACAGTGGGTGTGCGTTTGACCACCAATCTCCCCCCCCACACACACACACACACCTGCAAACATCGTTGACATTCACGCTTCCTTGGTTTACAACAAGGTATCACTGACTGGAAGTGCTATTTTTACCATTTCCATTTACTGTGTCAAGAGCCATCCTGCACGTAATTACGATTGGAATATTCCATTGATCTATTTTAATTTTTCCCGCAGGAATCAATCTTGTGCCAAATTTCCAACCAATCAGAAAGCGCAAAGAGCTGTGGGCCTGTACCTAACTTGTTATATCAACCTGTGTCCACCAGATTCTTTGGTGGACCACTGTATGCAAAGTGATGGTGGTCCGTCTGATCAATTATTAAATTCTTGAAATCTAGCCCTTATTAGTATTGAAACTAGTTGAAAACACTGAAGCAGGTGACATGTGACCACCAGCTGATTTTTGTTGGTTCAAGAAGGAAGGGGTTAAGTGTGGTGGCATGGGATATAAAGTGTGACAATAAAATGTGCAGGAGCGAGGCAATTAAAATAATAGGAGGACTGTTGCATTAAATATGCTAAAGAAGATGGAGCTCACAGCAGGAAATGAACAAATGATGGCATAGTCCGGACAAAAATTGTATGGTAATACATGCATGTCAGGTAAAATGTTTACAGTGAACACTAACACATTTAGTTCCATCAGTTAAATTCAGTCACCTGAGCAAAGGGAGACAAGGAGACGGTGCAGATCTCCCTCCTTGATTGTTTAACACAGCATCAGAACTATCCTAAAAATGCAATTAATGTTACATTGAAACTGTATTTACCTTTTTGTTTTTCAGCTCTTACAGAGGAGTTACAAGATACACAGATTCATACATTGGGAGAAATTACCAAAAACATTTCAGTTCAACTGTAGTAGTAACCAGTCAGGTTATATCCAGCTAATATGTTTGGCATTAACATCACCAGGAGGAAAAAAGAAGAAAAACAGACTTTCTTGGATGCAGTTTTTTCCACTGTCTTCATTTAGAATTGAGTAAATGTTATGTTTGCAGACAGCAAACACATTGAATCATATTCCTCCCAAATGAGGGCCTCCTCATAGTCTGTAACTTTAAAAAGTTTGAATAATGTTGAATACATGAACATGTATTTAGAAAAGTAAGTGTTCATGATTTCTCCTAAATTTAGATTCTGTGGCAAGAGCTGTGTTGTTAAGAGGTTTCATTTGAGCCAAGAGCGTTGAAACTGATATAAACACTGATAAAATCAATGGAGTAGGGAATTTATTAGCACTTAATTGGTCAAAATCAGGATTTTTCAGTAGTTGCATCTCTGAATATACCCATGTTTAACCACAATTTGCATTACATTATGCAACTATATTGACCCAAATTTCGGGCCACGGTGGATGTACATTTTACCTTTGATTTTATCAGTGCCTAGGATGCTGATTCGGAGGATTATTTATTGTAGATAGTCTTTATATCCTAGATATGTGTGCGTCTTATTGGATATTTCCAGCTGTGAAGACACAAGAATCTTGCTTTCATTTTGAAAATGTAAAAATCATTGTACATAAACAACAAATGATGGAGGTACATGTATATGATCATACAAATGTTCGCTTTGTAAGACAAAAGTTATATTTGTCACAGATCATATATGAGAAACAGCATTTAGATTGGTATTGTTTAGCCCATTGACAAATTTTAAAATGGCAAAGTCTGATTGATGTTACCTTCAAAGTAAATGTTAGGATGTCAAATGTTACAGCTTTAGATCATTTAGTGTACATGTATTTGATACCTCTATAGATCTGTGTAAACTAAATATTAGGAAATTGCATATATATATGTATATATATGTATATGTATGTATGCATGTATGTAAGTATATATATATATATATATATATATATATATATATATATATTGTGTATGGCTGTCTGATTATGTACACATGTATATATATTGTTTATGATCCCTATCAATACGAACTTAATGTAAATATTATATTTGCAGCTGATAGGAAAGGAGGTATGTGTTATCATAATGTTCTGTTATGCATAGATATGAAGATTAGTGTTGATCCTAGGAAAGTTGCCATGTACATGCTCCTGTTACATTATTTGTGGCACAAAGCAAGAAAATTTAAACACCGTATATATCTAGCTAAAATCATAAAGTATAAGAGCTGGTGTTTGGTGGGAGTTACAAGTACAGTCAAAATAAACTCAGGCTTCATACACTGACATGAATTCAAAATTCAAGGACTTGACCAGCTCTGCTGCAGTTAGCACAGTACAGTTGTGCATGTCCTTTTTCATAAATCTGCAGCATGACCTCAAATGAACTTTTCACAGGTGGAAGGCCATGGAGCCTGTAATGGCCGACACTTTCTTCCATCATTTATGCGCAGATGCTAAGAGCGTTCATGCCTGTATTATGAAGTTTTGCCAGACTTTCAGGGGTTTTCAAGGACCATGTCAGCTCAGTAAATTCCAGAGGAGTGACTTGTACCCAACAGGGAACCATACTGTTGTTTTGTATTTGATCTGGTGCAGGGATCCAGTCAGTGCTCCTGTGTTAGATGTCATGCCAGTGTCTAGTCATCCATGGCAAAACAAAGAACAGGGCAAAAAAGTTGTATTTTGAAGCAAACAATGATCCTGGGTAGTATTAGAACCGATTTTTGTAAGATGAAAGGAAGTTGCCTGTGAAGTACATGGGGAATGATAACATTCCAGTGACATAACTTTGGACTAGACAAAATGTACTGACTGACAAGGTAATGAAACTACGCGAATAAAAATGTATAATATACACTGTGGTTTGTTTGTATTGAAAGGTAAAAAGTTGAAAACCTCATACAACACTCCTGCATGACACATTTAAAGGTCCTCTTGATTGAATGGGTACCACAAATTAGAAAGTTGATGTTTAGGGTGGTTAGAAATGATATTTGAAAACCAAAATGTTAAATTTCATTTCCAAATACGTGTAGTGTGTTCTTAGCTCTAAAAGTGCACCACATTTGCTACATGAAAGTGGGGGAATTTTTTCCAGTCGTGGCCTGATGTGGGTAAGTGTTCGTGACATCACAAAGGCAACCCACTGGCTAGGGTAAAAATGTTACAAGCCAGAGTGCCTTCAGTCAGCCAAGAGTCATGGCAGATACAACACAACATAGTCATTCCGGAGAGTCTGAATTGAGTTTTTCATGTATGTGGTCTGATAAGAAGAATTGATAAGAAAACATGTTGCAGCAGAGGAAAAGATCATTCAGCCTTACAGACATGAGTGGGACGACCCTAACCTTGCTGTCACTGGTCTTGTACTGCATGGACTGCAGTCTTGGCACAGCCAGAAGATCCCAAATAGCTATCTGGGTAATGATAATTCATTGCAAGAGAGATATTGCCTATAAAAAATTACTAGACTTCATTTCACAAGAACAAGCGTACAGTAAATTGGAATTTGCATCAGGATGGGCCAGGTCTTGTAGTGTTTCAAATTCTAGCATTCATGGTAACGGCTACAGCCTATGCTTATGGCATGTAAAAGTCTGCACAAATGTTTTTTTCATGTCCCATCTGGATGGTCTATGGATGATTAAATATAAGTTTGCATTTATGAATAGCTTTCCATATCAAAACTCCTACCTGACAGTAACGTTATGGCCCTTGGGAGGGCAGTAATTTACATTTCCATAGGCGGTCATTAGTACATGTGCATATGATCCTTTATTTCAGATCATATCCATAATGTAACACTAGTAAATATTTTCCTCTGCCTGACTTATTATCTGGGTCCATATTAATGACAAAGATACAGTGAGATGAAATTTTTACACCTGATTATCGGGAGCTGGCCATGGACTGTCACAAACAGTGGCACATGACTGAACAGATCGAAGGCCAGTCGCCCACTTGGGAGCTGTGCAGATGAGGCGTGAAAGTGGTAGCTACCCAAACAAGACACAGTGTTACCTGGTTATGGGATTTATAAACACCTTGCAGTATACAGTTGTAATTGGACATTATCTGGTTATGGGATTTATAAGCACCTCGTAGTATACAGTTGTAACTGGACATAAACATACAGTGGCCTGCTAACTCAGCCCAGGGACCTGTTATAGACTGTTCAGCCCCAGACTTGGGTATGGAACAAGATTGTTCCTTGTTTGTCCCATGTTTCCCACCCATTTTTTTATCAATCAATTCAATCAAAATGGTTGAACAGACTAAATTTTGGAACAATGTAATACTTTGTAACAACATACTAGACTGGTGTTGTCACTGTGACAGTCAATTGATGCTTTGAAACCAGAATCATACAGATGAGTAATTTGTAAATACTGTAAAAGAAAAAATGATGAATCATTGTTCCTGCATGGTTTTATGAGTAATGCCTAATGTTGCTAGTTTCATGAATCCTTCCATTGTCAACCGATGGGACCGCATTTGGCAACAGCAGTAGTTTTTTTAGCTCTGCTGACCTAAGGTCGCAGAACTTATAGGATCGGTCGTGTTCGTCCATCCATCATTCTGTCCAGCTGTCTGCCTGTAAACTTTTGAGTCGTGAGCATGATAACTTTGAAGTTTTAATGTAAGCCCAATATGATTTTCAGGACTTCTAGGGTGTATGAAAATCTAGGTTCACTTCAATATTGGTCGCGCCACCTACAAGATTATTTTATATAGGGGTCAAAATATGAACACTCTAGCATCTTTAATTTTTGGCGGATCTTCATCAAAGTTGGTGGGATTGCACAGGAAGTCAAAGTCTAAGTTATTAATGATACCAGTGGTGCCACCTATAATTTGACAAATTATGAGCCAAAATGTGTTTTAAGATATAAAATTCCATATTTGGCAAAGTAATTGGATAAGACTTGCCAAATTTATAGGATATATAGACCATGCTCAATGCTATAATGTTATATAAGATCAGCGACCTTGACCTATTTTTGTGAGGTCACCAGGCCTGTAAAGTTGAAAGAGATAATTTTGTAATAGGAGGATGTATACAGCTTGGACAAAGTGAATTAAGCCTCCAGATCAAAATTGCACTTGATTACATAATACATAAAACTGTACTTGGTAACCTACTTTTTGAGTCACCATGACCCAGTAATTATGGAGTTTGGCACTTGTCCAAGTTTATTGTTTCCCATCATTAACTCAAAAAGTTAATTATTACCCCATTGGAACAAATAGACTTTATACGGAAAGCTGGATGTTGGACGCATATTTTGAACATAATTTTTAAATCCGAGTTGAAAGTCCAGGTCAAATAGCCAGTTTGAATATAGGGGTCATCTTGTGAATGCTCTGCACCCTTCAAGTTTTGAGATAGGCCCATATAACATTCAGGAGTTGTAAAGTGTATGAAAATCTTTGTCGACACCAATGTTGGTGGCGCCACCTATAGTATATAATATACAGTGCTCCCCCTTTATAACACCCCTGATTACAAGGCAGTTTCTGATATAACATGGTGTGTACCATTGCCTCCCACTGAAATAGTTTTCCCATTACTTCTTTGTTAAAAGTCCCTCTGTTATTAGGCGGGTTTGCTATAACATGGTCTGTGCTGGAGATCCCAACACCAGCCTTTTAAGGCGGGAGCAAAATGATGTGATGCGTTTGTGACATCGCACCTTCAGGGTGTTGCAAATGAACAGAAAGAGACCATTGAAAGCTTCTTCTTTTTTTTTTGTTAAGAATGTAAATGAATATAATTTTCACATCTAAATGTTTTTAAAGTGCACCATATGGTTAGAACAACCCAGGAGTCACTGGTGTATCCATTTGAAACATGCTCAATCAAGAGGACCTTTAACTTGTTTAAGGCATATATATAAAATGACTGTGATTGGAGTTTTTTGCTTTTTTTCAAATCTCTTTTATCATCACCACCTCCACCACATCCGATTTTCAGCAGTTCAGGTACAGCCTTCTCCTTTGTGTTGCTGTTTTATTTCTATATCAGTCTTTGATTGTTCAATAAAGTGATTTACATGTTGAATGTATAGTTGCAAAAAAAGGAAGAAAGAGCAACATTGGAAGCAAAGACCAACTGATTGACAGGCAAGAACCATGCAGTTTTCAACTTTGTAGCCTGATGCAGCAAGAAAATGAAAAAGTAATCAGCAATAGAATGTGACAATGGTAATTGCCAACATAGTAACATGACAGTGGTAATTGGCAACATAATAACGTGACAGTGGTAATTGGCAACATAGTAACATGTGACAATGGGCCAGTTGGGACCTGAATGAAGGCTCCTTGTATGGAGAATGTGAATCTGTAATCATCTTAAATCTTTTAACATACACAAGAAATTGTTGGATTGGTGTGTAATAAGTCAGCTGATTCCTTCACTATAGATAGCCATCAGGACACGTTAGAATGTAAAATAAAAAGCTTTGATATTGGTTTCCAAAATTTTATTTGTGTAGTACATCATGTGCCTTAGTACATATAGAATCATTTTAAAAACTCAAGTCACACAAAAAGTTCCAGAACATATTTTCAGGATATACAGTTGAGACTGTCAACCTATTTATACAGAACAATGTGTTTATGAAACAACTGATCATACAACTTGTATCAATTTCCATCACATTTTTTTTTAAAATGTTGATATTTCATGGATTATTTATTTCATAATCCATTATCACACGACCATGACCAACAGTGGCCACCTTCATAATCCATCTCGCCACATGACAGGATGTGACATTTTCACACAAAAATTTGAAATTTTGAGCACCATGGTTACAAAGTCTACCTCACATACGCATGGCAATCCCTTTTGTACATTTTGTAGATAGGGTTGTTTCAACTCAGAAGAGTATCAAACTCATATTGATGATTTACCCAGAAAATTTAATGTAATTCATGAAGATACACTTACTGTGTATACGAAAGGCCCCTTATTTTCTTTACTTTTTTTGGTATGACGTCATCAATTTACAATCTCAATATACTTTTCATCAAATGTCCCTGAAGAGGAAGAGGTCTAGCTTGCTCCTCTAAACATATTCAACTCGCATATACCTACCAGGCCTAACTGCGGACTTTCATATATTTCAGCTTGAAGAATACTACTTTAAGGTTTGAGACAACATGAACAAAAATTCAACTACAACATATAGTGTTCCTGGCAATGTTCCCTGCACAACCGTCCTTGCCCCAAAACAGAATGTGCCTCCCAGGCAACTTTGAAGGCCAAGTTGATATGTTTCGACAAGTGTGAGCCTGGATGATAGCTCTCGTCTAAAATCACACTCCTGTCTGGTGAAAGACCCAACCACTGTCAGGTCAGGCCACATTAATAACCCTTTCTTCCTGCTACTGTCAGGCATCACTCTTAATAACCCTTCCTAGTAAAAGACCCCATTACTGTCAGCCCAGGCCACATTCTTAACCCTTTCTAGTGAAAGACCTCACTCTGTAAAGTCAGTCCTCACTCTTAACCCTTTTTGGTTAAAGACCTCACTACGGTCAGGTCAGGCCACACTCTTAACCCTTTCTGGTAAAGGACTTTATTACTGTCAGGTCTGACCACACTGTTAACCCTTTCTGGTAAAAGACCTCCCCACTGTCAGGTCAGGCAGCACTCAACCCTTTCCTCTTCAAAATGTTATGCATCTGAATCACCGTGGGACTTGTATGTGGATATTTCATACATGTCATATTGTAATCCTCTTCCCTTCACGCATCATAATCTTTCATGCAGTTGCCAGGAAGGAAATATAATTCTACTGAGAAGTTTAAGGCCACATGGATTTTGATGAATATTCAGACGTAATTCATGAACAGGACTATAACAAAATGTTAATTTTCAGTTCATGATCATGGCCAGTTTATACTGTGATGTGGTGATAATGTTGCCTCTTCACAAGATTAAGATGTTTTTTTTTCTTAAAACAAAAACATGATTATTTCACCATATGAATTTTGGCCTCCCTAGTCTGAGCTCTTAATCAGTGCAGCTGAACTCGTGTGAACGAGTCCTCAGGCTATGGAGGTTGAAATATTTAAGATCATATATGCTGTCTAAAGTTCCCTAAATAAGTTCATATGGCAGCAATTTTCAACATCAATACCTTGGTTCTCTTAGCACGGCCAGAAATAAGAGAATAGATTTAAAAGACACACGAGTGAGAGCATCAACATTAGACTTTATGACAACATGAACTGGGAAAAGGGCACACATGAACCAGGGAACATATGGGACAGCATAATTTCTACTAATACTATACCGAAAAGAAGGTGGGGGTGGGGGTGGGAGGCTGGGACACAAACCTGTTTGCTGCTACATGCCATCTGGTGGCAATTTCTGAGGATGTATTACAGTGTAACTCGAAACTATCAGAAAGTAAGTAAACAATTTCTGGCCGTGCTAAGAGAACCGAGGTACTGATGTTGTCTAAAGTGTTTTCATGAAAAAGAAACTTGTGTACAGTGGAATGCTCAGAAGCTGGGATTCCACTCAATCACTTCAAACTCTCATTTCATTTACTTGACTTTGCAGAACACATTGTCCTAGGTGTTAAATGGGCAACAAAATAAGGACCTGGAGGGTCCAGTTTGCTCAGCATGCATGATTTATTATGTAATATAAATTAAACCTGTAACAAGTTGGTGCTGATGGATGCTGGCAGCATCCCCAACATAATGTTAATACTGTGTACATTTATATGCTTGTTATATCAGGTAACACACACTGCAATAAATGATTGCAATTACTGTGGTGGAAATTAAATGGTGATCAGTTAATCTCGGTCAACATACAGTAACCGCATAGCTGTGGTAAACAATGTCATGATAAAGATAGATTGGTTTAAAAATATTTATTTCAAAAATGATTGGAAAACAGGCACCATGCCCATGTAAATTCCTCTCCTGGAAAGATATTCAGTTGATGCAAAGCAGAATGGAGGACTGTGTGAACACTGCACTTCACCCACCCCATGGAAAGCTACGGACTTGGTCTTATCCGGACCAAGAAAGGGTTAACAGTCTTTCCTAATGAGAGAACAAGAAGGATAATCAACAAGGTGAAAGCATATCAACATGATCACTAAGTGTATATGGCTAGGGCTAGGGGGAGTAGTGATTTGTGACAGTGACAAGCCACCTTTTCATGTGGCCAGCTGTGAAAAGAATATATGGCTATGGGTTGGTGGATGTTGTGATAATATAATATATTTATTGTAGTTATGTGACAGTCATGAAACAAGATGACAGCTTAGTATCAATGTCACAACTTGCACTAAGCCACAGTTATCCCCTCCCAGCCAGTTTATTGTCACATGATAAGCTGTCACAAAACTCATGAAGTATACCACAGCTGTTTTGGCAGGGTTATACTCACATGACAAGACAGCAGCTTGTCACTGTCACAACTTGCAGCAAGTAAAGCTGTGTCAGGCCAGATAGAACTCTTAATGAAACAAGTCACACTTATCAGTGTCACAAGTCACAAAGGCATAGCAACATTCTCTGCACACAAGCCGTGTGTTCAGTTGATATCATGCCCTGTCACAGGACATGTGACAGCTTGTCACTGTCACAACTTTGTAAATTCACTGTGTCATTGTGAGGATGTGACAGTTACATTCGTGTTGCAAATGACGGGACCCTGGGAGAAATATTTCTTGTTAGATGTGAGAAGGGAACAACAGAGTTCTTTTGGGTGTTTTTGTGGGAGTAACCTTGAAATGATAACCATTGCAAGAGACAGCCTGACAAAATGTCTTATGGCACTTACCACTTAAAGGATATTCCTAACTAATAATAAGCAAAAAAGAATAATTAACCACACAGAACTAGTAAAAGGCACCCTTTCTACATATAAGTAAGGTCTCTGTCATAAAAAGTTCAGAAGGTTGGGTATAATGATTTCCAAGAAATGGTATGGACAAACTGTATGGTTGGATGGGCAGTCATCATTACCATATCCACGCATGGGCGGTAATTATACAACTCAAAGGGACAACATTTTATATGCACTAAAAATGAAACAGAATCATAAAGTCTCATTTGGCTTAAATAAAAGTCTAACACTACCTTTGTTAAGCCTTACATTTTATTTTTTTTTGTATGTGTAGTTTGTTTGTTTCTTTTTTTTGGGAGGGGGGTGTTTTTTGTTTTGTTTTGTTTTGTTTTTTTAAGGGTGTAAATGTTTCCTGTCAGCTTCACAGGCTCCTGAATAGGCAAAGGTAATACTGCATCTTTCTATTGTTCCTTCCAGTGGTTTCATTTTCCATGAGTTCAATTCAACCACTGCCTTTTTTGGAGGGGGGGGGGGGTCTTGGGACTACTTGTCGTAACTGGACTTCGACATTTGAGGTGTTCTCACTTTTTACAAAAATTAAAATCAAGGGATCCAGACATATTTGACCTGAGCAGCTCTGGGGCTGAACAAGACTGCAGTTTGAACAACAGGTCAACCCCCCATTGGGTCCATTGGAACTGAATAACCTTTCATCCTTCTTACCATCAGTTGCTCGTCTTTGGAACAACTTACCGTCTGTCACTCATGATGCTGCGTTTCTGGATGATTTTAAAAATAAACCATAGTAAGCTAAAGTTTTTCCATTATTTTACATTGGGACCAGGCGAGTAGCTGTTTTACAAACGTTTGCACATGAAATGTAGCATGCTTAAAGCAGACTTCTTTAAAAATGGTCTTGTTGACTCCCCTAGGTGTGCCTGTGGTAGTGCAAATAAGGATGCTTTTCCTGATTTTCTCGAATGTGCAAATTTTAGGACAGACGAGATAGACTGCAAAATATTGTAATCCCTTTGGCAGTGACCACTTACAGTCCAAACATTATTGTTTGGTTAAAAAATGTACTTTTAAAGATAATGAAATAATTTTTAATGCTGTACATTCATATATCCAATCAACAGGCAGGTCTGGGGCAGTCACTTTATTTGTAAAAGTACCCATATGCGAGTAACAAAGAATGTATTCACTATGG
Organism: Hermodice carunculata; assembly: GCA_964020975.1. NCBI lineage: Eukaryota > Metazoa > Annelida > Polychaeta > Eunicida > Amphinomidae > Hermodice > Hermodice carunculata. Next base: position 98,779,632 of record OZ026616.1, on the reverse strand, counting down.
CAAACACCATTACTCTTTTATTCTTTCAGTGATGTCTTGTCTTGTCAACAATTCCCCTTGTGTGGCTTTGCCAATCTGTCTGGCTTCGTGCAGTGATGTCCAATCTGGGCACCGGCATCTTTTTGTTCTATATCAACATCTTCTCTTACTGTTTTATGTGCTAAAGGGATTTATATAGGGCTATGGCCTTTTTCGCAATCGCCTTTTTCAAATAAAATATGTTTAAATCAAATCAAACCAATGTTTTGGGTGGGTGGGGGTGGGGTCTTAAGGACCACTTGTGGTAGCCAGCACTTTGACATTTCAGGCATCCTCACTTTAGGCAAAAATTAACATCAAGGGATCCAGATATATTTGACCTGGGCAGCTCTGGTCTGGACAAGACTGCAGTTTTAACAAGATGTCCACCCCCCATTGGTTCCATTGGAACTGGATGATCTAGCTTGTCTTTGTGTTGGTCAAACAACTGGTGCACGCAAGGGGAAGCCGTTATACCAGGAGTGTATCTCAGGTTAGAAATTATAGTTCTGTGTTGTTTCTAAGATTGATAAACAATGTGAAGTTGAAAATACAAACAAATTTTACTCTTCCAAATTCATGTACAAACAGCATGGCTTAACAAGGAGACACCATTTGCAGCAATATTTTCTTGAGTCAGAATGAATCACAGACCAGTGTGTGTGTCATGGTTCTGTACTCCAACAAACAGAAAACCCACCCGCACTCACAGGATATCCCAGTCTTAACCATACTTTGACAATGTCCTGAAGCCTTAGCTGAGACCAGACAACATGTATTTCCTTCCCAGGAGACTGTATGTGACCATGGTGACCTGTGCATGGAAAGTATGGGATAAACCTGTAGAACCATGTTTTCCCTCAATACCCTCCCTCCCTCCCCCCCCCCACACTCACTTTTATGATGCACACAAGTGCAAAATATTGACATACTTAATAAACTATCACTTTGACAGTTATTGTCCCCCATTTTACTTCTTTCCATGCTAATGATGACACAAGTCTCGCCTGAATTAACATTGTTCTTCAAGATTTCAAATCGTCATAAAAAGACTTTTCAATCAAGTACCAGCATGTCTTTTCTTCCACACTGAAGAAAAAACACAGGTTCAAGCCAGCTGCTTTCCGTTGCACAATTTGGGTGCAAAAATGTGCTGTGGAAACCTGTGTGGTCTCCAACTTGGTACCAAAATGGTTAACCTTTTCCCTCTTAAACCAGCTAACACAGGTTATAGTGGTCAAATGGCATCTGCTTCAATGTTTTTGACTATCTTTAGAACTAATGAAAAACAATTTTAATGGGAATTATATAGGGCCAATGATTTTCCGTTTAAAAAAAAAGAGGAATTCCGCTTCATCAGCAAAAAATTTCAAATTCCGTTTCACTGCTATATATTTATATGTAATTCATATAAGAAAAAATATCAAATTCCGTTTCAAGTATGAAAAAAATGCACAATTAAGCTTCGGTTTCAGAAAAAAAAAAGGAAAATCATTGGTCCTAATTATAGCCTATAAAGACAATGTGACCCAGGTCAACACTTTCCTCGGCGTGGGGTGGGTGTTTAGCACCCACCCAAACCCAAGAAAAGCTGTTAACTTGGTATTAATTCATGGGGAAAGGGTTAATGTTTCAAGATTAGGAGCAGTGATGGTGGAAAAAAGTAGTTTCCATGAAAAGAAATATGACACAAGAAGAATGAAAAAGAATCAAGTACAATGTAGCAGGACAGTATTTGTATAAATGCTAGCACAAGATAATTTGTGACACATGTTGTGTTGCAACACTGACATCATGATTATATGAAGATAAACATACACCTTGACACACATTCTTCTACTGTCATGATCGATTGTATGAGAATATACATGTACATATACCTAGACATGTACTCTTCTGCCAACATCATGATTGTAGGAGGATATACATGTACCTAGACATGCACTCCTCTGCCAACATCATGATTGTATGAGGATATACATGTACCTAGACATGCACTCCTCTGCCAACATCATGATTGGTTGAGGACATACATATACATGTACATGCATTCTTCTTATTGATACCTGGTGCTATGGAAAAGTCACATATGCTTTCTCAATGTACCTGTTACTTCAATTCAAATGTAGCACAGACTGTCAAATGTAGAATAAGGGATATGAGTTCCATGCATTGTGTTATATCCTTATACTAGAATTCAATCAGTAACATTTAACCTGACGTTTCTAGCTTCATGATGCCATGACAATCAAACCATCTGCAAACAGTTTTGAAAAACATTGTTCCATTGTCTTCTTCATCATCTACAGCCAAAACTGTATTGTTTTTGTGGTTGAAGTTGTTGCATAGAAAAACACAAGCATCAGACATGACCAAACGTGGGCACCTGCCAGACAACCCATGTCACTCAACATTTGAGATATAGACAGATGCCAGGGAACCCAGGTCACACGACATTCAATACACAGGCAAATGCCAGACAACCCATGTCATACATTTCACATGCAGGCAAATGCCAGATAACCACACAATTGAGATACAGGCAAATGCCAGACAACCCAGGTCACACAACATTTGAGATACAGGCAAATGTCAGATAACCCAGGTCTACAACATTTGAGATACAGGCAAATGCCAGACAACCCTGATCACACAACATTTGAGATGCAGGCAAATGCCAGACAACCCTGGTCACACAACATTTGAGATGAGGCTTGTCTGCAACAAGTGAATATGTGGCTTTGACTGTGCACTTGTTCAAACTTATAGTGTTGGTGGTCAGTCATCACAACAGCTTGTCTTATATTCTTGCTGCATTGCAATTTCTTCTTGGCTAACATTGTCAGTGTTTTTTGTTTTTGTTTTTCACAATATAAACCCTTAAAGCACTGATTTGAAATTGAGTCAACAGTTGTCCTTGGGACACTTTGTGTTAATTGCGCCCAAAGTTTCCCGAGGAAAGCTTTTGACTAAGACTACTTTTTGCCTTAGACTAGGCTTGCTGGTATTTTAATGAAAGGTATGTTCATGAGGAATTTGAATCTTTTAATCATTATATGTGTAACGGTAATGAGAAAACGACTATAGCTGCGATTAGCACTTTAAGGGTTAATATTGGGCTGGAATGAAATGAGAATTGCACATTTCTATTCCTCATAGACAGAGCTGTCATTCAAAAGCACACGTAACATACCTGGTGCACAATCACTGTTTTGTTTGCTTTGCCTAGTAAGTCATACTGGGCCACCAATGCCAGGTAAGGCAGAGACCACTGCAGACCCTCCCCCCCCCCCCCCCCCCCCACTGCAAGGCCTTTACCATGTTATCACCAGCTATGAAATGAGTTCACCCTTTCCCCTTTAAACAGGCCAAAAGTTGGTAGTGGTCAAATTACATCTGCTTCACTGTTTTGGACTAAACTTCAAAACTAATTAAAAACACTTTGAAAAAAAAAAAACAACTTTGGATTAAAATTGACACAGAAGCCCTATCAACATAACATGCTCCAGGTAAACAGCTTTCCTTTGCATTGGTTGGACACTTAGCACCCAACCCATGCTAAGGAAAGCTGTTAACTCAGTTTTAAGGAGAAAATGGTTAAAGTGTAAGGCCAAGAATTACAATGATAGTGTACCAGTTTTTACATATATAATGACATCAAAATCAGGTCTACTTTACAGGAAAAAGTCCAGCTATGGAGTATTAAATATTTAGGCCCACTGTGCAATGCACCCAAGCATAAGAGAATGTCCTGCATATAAATTAGAAAAATTCCTTTTATGTTATTCAAACATTGTAATTTTGAACATTGTCTATTGAGTTTCATACAACTGAAATTGAGTATCACCAATTTGCAAACAAAGTTTATGATACAAGAACCCATAAATTACAATTATGGTCCAGTTCCAAATACACTTTGTCTTAAAACCAAAGTGTGTATGTAGTCTATCACTAACATGGTTCATAGTATGACCATCAAACACTGTCGCAGAGCATGATCTATTGTAACCACAACAGACATCCATTATGTGCCATGCTTAGGGGGCAGACTTTTCTCAGTTCCATTCAGTAATACTGGTCCACTTCTGTGCTGTACATGCAGAATGTGTGCTTCATAATGTCTGTGTCCTACTACACAGCAATCCTGGCACACTACCACAATGACTGTTAACTCATTCCACCCTAAAAAAAAAGAAGACCAAGTCAACAGCTTTCCTTGGCGCGCTCACTGCGCCCAGAGCACAAAGAAAAGCTGTTGACCATGGGTATATAATTTGGAATCATCTTCCATGCAAGTTTCATCCAAAATTTTGAAAAAAATAATCCCTAGATTAGTAAAATACAATCAGCAGATGAACAATTTGGGTATTAGCGGGAAAAAGCGTCACTAGGGTGGAATGAGTTAAAAAAAAAATGGAAACATGGCATCAAGGGCTGGTGGATTATGGTTAAACAGAATCTGTAATGCTTTCCTGGCTGGACTCAGACCTAGTCAGTAGCTTTCCCTTGCACTGACTGGGCAAAAAACACCCACCCCCTGCCAAGGGAAGCTGTTCAGCTGGGGCATGAAATCATAATAAGGTTCATATATGGTTCTTGCCAGACATCTTTTCTATTGACAACATATTTAAGTACAAAGATTGAGGTAGATGTCAATTTACATCTGGGTGCTATGAGGTGGTTTGAGCAGGAGAGGCTTAACCATGATTCACCAGCATACATATCCTGACCATGATCATGTCCCATGGCTGCCTCATGGCTTCTAAATAAACCTTGTATTGGTTGTGGTAGACCACAGTCTTCCATGAACCCCAGCAAGATCTATACAGTGTATTTTTCTTTAGTCTTTTCATGTCTGTCAGCCAATCATAATATATCCAAGTCATGTCTTGCTACCTCGATATTTTTGTTTCATTTTCTTTTATTCTTTATTTTTGTTTTGTGTTTTATTTTACGTATTTATTTTTTTTTGCTTTAGTTTCTTTCTTTTAAATCCCCTACACTACAACTCAAGACAAACTGATATATTATTAACTTTATTCCCTTCTTTTCTTTATGCCTACGTGTCACTCTATCAAAGCTGAACAGTACAGACTGAGAGTGACTTTACATATGTTTTGTTTCTTTGTTTTGTTTTTCTTTTTTTCTTTTGTTTCATCTGTGTCTGTAAAACACTGAGCAAAAGACGTCTTTGTAACAGCTGATCGGTGGGTTTGGCTGATCCAAACTACAAGGTCACGTTCTTCCAGCTTCAAGATAAAACAGGCAATGGAAAAAGATCACATTCATGCACTTGGAATGTTTGTCCGTGAACACATCAGCCAGCCTTGACAGTAGTTCTATACATGCCCACATGGTGGCAGCAGCTGTTAATCAAATCCCTGCCAGTCACTTTGTTCCGAGTCTTCGTCTGCATCTATGCCCACACAGTGTATTCCTTGCCGCAATGACGGGGTTCCTTTGCCTTTACCTGCAACAGAGAAAAAAGGTCGATAATATTGACCCGCTTTACAACGAGCTGTGGGATTTTACTATTTTATTGTTCCTCAGGTCTAGTGGCAGTAGCTGGACAGAAGTCGATGCCAATATTGATGGTCCCCCCACTGTCTGCATTGATTTCCACAGTTTGTAAGTTAACTCCTCTCCTCTCCATCTGGCCAAAAAGAACCTGGATGCTAAAATCATCTACTCCAAAGTTTTTTCATCTGAATAGTTCATCAACAAAACATCTGGTTGGAAATTACAGATTTCACATTTGTTGTGCAAAAGCTAGACACAAACAAAATTTCATTATTCTGAGGTACAAATACCAGCACTACCAGTTGAGCAATTTAAAGCACTGTAAAACTCTGAATGTTTGTATAGTGTCAATTTTCATTAATTTTATAGGTGCGTCAAAATGAAAAAAATTAATACCATATTAACTTAACACTTTCTCCCATGCAGGGTGGATCGAGGAGATTGGTGAAGGCAGCGGGGAGCACAAAAGACAAACTGAACTGCCTTGTTTAGGAAATGGGTCTGGGGCTGTGGTATAAATCTTCACTCATCATAAATCTACTGAAGGGCTGATCAATAAGATCATCAGTGGTTGGTCCATTGATCAATAAGATCATCAGTGGCTGGTCCATTGATCAATAAGATCATCAGTGGTTGGTGCATTGATCAATAAGATCATCAGTGGTTGGTCCATTGATCAATAAGATCATCAGTGGTTGGTCAATTGATCAATAAGATCATCAGTGGTTGGTCAATTGATCAATAAGATCATCAGTGGTTGGTCCATTGATCAGCTGCACACCAATAACAAAGTATATTAGCTGTCATGTTAATCAAGATTGTACACTGGTATTCATCAATTATGGCAATTTAAACATAAAAGAAATGATTGTCCAAACTCATGCACACAAATCCCACCCCCCCAAAAAAAACAACAACAAAAAATGGTTGAAAGCTGAGCTTTTTTTTCTAAACCTTTTCCTTTAACTCTGTCAGTGCCACATTTTAGAGTGAGTCAACAACTTTCCTAACAAGCTTTGGACACAATGCACCCACAGTGCTCTGGACTATTATATTCCATGTTACCTTGGCATGCTGGTACTTGAATGACAGGTCTTTTACAAGCAATATGAATCTAGCACCCTCATTATAATTCAGCGCAGTTCTTTTTTAGTTTGACTTTAGAAGCAGTTGGTACTGAAAGAGTGAACTGCTTACCACTGAGTCAGCAGCTTGCTTTGGTGCTGCATGCTGGGCCCTTAGCATGCAATTTGTGCCAACAAAAGCCCTTTAACCCTTTCCCCCTTAAACCGGCCAAAACCGGCTGGTGGTCAAATGTCATCTGCTTCAGCGTTTACAACTGATTTCAACACTAATGAAAAACAATTTGACTGAGAATTGAAGATGAGACCTGTCAAGACAACATGACCCACGTCAACAGCTTTCCTCGGCATGGGTTGGGCACTTAGTGCCCAACCCATGCCAAGGAAAGCTGTTGACTCAGTCTTAATTCAAGGGGGAAAGGGTTACCCCTTAACAGATACGCTTTTCTGATTGAAAGATTTAGTTGACCTGTAATTCTCATAAAAGGTCTTCTCTATTACTGACAAATTGGACAATATCATTGAAGGACACAACATATGACATTTGGCTCATTTTGGCCACTTCAACGCATTCACTGCTCAAAGCATGCTTAAATGGATTCATGGCATTAAGGTATTACTGGTTTAGTGGGGAACTTCAAAGGATTAATTATGGGCTAACTGCCAAGGTTATGCTCAATCCCATAGGACTTTTCTTGTTGTTGTCAGTTTCGATATTCATTTGCCAACTGACAATTACTACATATGAGACCATCTGGATAGCAGCACTTCACAGTACCATACAAGCAACTGACATTCTACTTTCTCTATAATCAAACAAAGTCCACCAAAAATTAAAGAAACTACAGGGTTCACAAGATTTTCACATTTTGACCCATACATCACATAATACTGCATGCAAAAGGCATCACCAATGTAAAAGTCAATCTAGATTGTTATACATTTGATAATTCCAGAGAGCTGTATGGGGTAACTTGGAAACAAAGGACATCATTGCATTGTCATCTATTAACACTCAAGCACCAGTACCCTGGAATAAATACATCAAAATGAGCATACTTGTGTCCTATAATGCTAATTTTAAATAAGTTTTATGCTCATTTTCCCATCCAGTGTCAATGCTCATGAGGGAAACAATACATTCTCGCCTGAAGGCAAAAACATACACTTTCCTTCAAATTCACCAGACCCATTGTACTGCACAAATACTCTGGATAATACATTGACAAAACTAGAAAAGACTGATTTTCCAACAGAAAATCAAATGTCTCCCGGTGGAACACTTACGTCTCTGAATAAGCTACAGGTGATAACAAATTACAAATGACCAAGTTTGCTTGAAAATTACAATCCTATTTTAGCTCTCACCTAGATACATTACTCAAGCAATTTTCCCCAAGTTCTTCAAGACTTATTGCAAAGAAACCAATTTCACATAAATGACCCTGTGACCTTGAAAATGAGGTCAAGGTCATCCAAATACAATCCCAACCTAGGTCTTGCCAAGATACATAATCCTACCAAGTTTCATCAAATTCCATCAAGTTCTTCAAGACTTATTGCACAGAAACCAATTTCACATAAGTGACCCTGTGACCTTGAGAGTTCACTCAAGGTCATCCAAATACAATCCAAACCTAGGTCTTGACAAGATACATAATCCTACCAAGTTTCATCAAATTCCATCCTGTTCTTCATGACTTATCGAACGGAAACCAATTTCACATAAGTGACCCTGTGACCTTGAAAATTAGGTCAAGGCCACCCAAATACAATCCTAACCTAGGTCTTGCCTAGATACATAATCCTACCAAGTTTCATCAAATTCCATCAAGTTCTTCAAGACTTATCGCACGGAAACCAATTTCACATAAGTGACCATGTGACCTTGAAAATTAGGTCAAGGTCACCCAAATACAATCCCAACCTAGGTCTTGCCTAGATACATAATCCTACCAAGTTTCATCAAATTCTGTCAAGTCCTTCAAGACTTATCGCACGGAAACCAAGTGTTGAAGAACATGAACAACAACAACAACAACAACAACAACAACAACAACAACAAGCGGAAGAAACGGGCACTAAAACAATATGTCCCCCGGCTTCCACCGGGAGACATAATAACAGTAGATGAATTCCCAAGTATCTTCACAGAGGAAGGTACAGACCTGCCCATTTACTACCCCAGCTTTATTCATTTAATTTAATAAACTGGACATAGACCATCACTAGAACCCCCTGAGATGGCCAAGTACAGAGGAGTGCATGGTCGCAATGTCCACTTTATGACGTCACAAAACTCAGTTAGAGCTACCTGGCTTCTCTCATTGCAAAATAGAACGTAGCAACCCCTGTTTATGTTACTATTAATACAGCGTTAGCAGCCGTTAAATGTTCAGTGCCTGACGAACCCCACACAGGGGCAAAACCAGTCGTACTTGGAGTGCTATCACCATTGTGTCGTTTTTACCATAAATACAGCAAGGCCACACAGTATAGAATATATCAGTGTCTTACATGATATACATATTCTATAAATTTGTAGCAGAATTATTTTTGAAACATGGAATTTTATATTGTTTCACACATTTTGGCTCTTTTACTTTCTATCACAATGAAAGAGGTACCACCAGTATCCCAATCAACCAACAACTTGGCCTCCTCCACAATCCCACCAAAGTTCATAAACATCCACCAGGAAAGTCCAGATGCTGCAGGTTTTCACATTTTGACCCATATTGACCCAAAGCTTGTCTCATAGCCCAGTGGCCAGATAACCTTGACCTTGGGCTTTAATATATATATATATATATATATTTTTATTCAAAATGTATACAATGCCCCCAGTCCAGCTTTTATATGGATGATCTGTCTGTCCACATCAGATGGAAAGTTTATGGGTTATCTATGAATAGCAATACACTTGGACAAGTTTACAATTTCATAAATACAGTGTAATTCCATCACGGTGGCCAAAAATGTAATTGTGGGGTCAGCAGACAAGTCGAGTTTTATGTACAATGCACTCAGATGAAATTTTTATCTCAAAGCTTGTGCAAGTTCTGCTATCTTTGGTCAGCCATAAATGACTGTTAGGCATGCTGTGTAAATAACATAAAGAAGAGACAATTTTATCCTTCATATTTCATGTGAAATGCAGACAATCTGACATGGCTGAGAGGGTGTTAAGTACTGTGCATCTCTCTACAGTGAAGTGATGGCTGTTTGATGCAACAAGTCACGACTGAGCAAAGCTCACAAGGGATTGTTCCTATAATCAACTGTCATGAGTGACATTAACACTTTCACTCCCATTCAGATATTCTTTGACATTCTAATTGACACATGCTGCTCCGTGATGGTCGTGTTGTCAATACTGACCTCGTGCACTCTGCTTATGTTTATCTTAGTTAAGATCATGTCATCATGCACATTTGATTTTGTCCACATGTTGGTATGCTGTCATTGTAGCTGGTAAGACACTTTTGAAGAATTGGTACTTCCTTCTCCAACCTAGATAACTTCTTGATCAGTCTGGTGATCAAAGTTGATGCAGTGTTGCGGGTTTTTTTTAGCTCTGCTGACCTAAGGTCCCAGAGCTTATACGTTTGTTCATGTCCGTCTATTCATCTGTGAACTTTTGGGTTGTGAGCATGATAACTCTAAAATTTTGTTATGGTATAACTTTCATGACATATCAGATGTATGAAAATCTAGGTTGAGTGGAATAATGAGGTTATGACCTACATTATTACATAAGCCATACGTCAAAATGTCACAATTTGCTGTCTCTGACTCCAGTACTTCTCTTATAAATTTGCTCTGTTGTTTCAAAATGTTCTCTTATTGCTAGATTCACTGATTTGTGACAGCAAAGCACTATGCCCATGGGACTCTTGTTTTGCAGTAGACCTCTGAAAGCCATTTCTACATGGAGTTTAGCTCAATAAGTCCATGTGCATACATCAGTCTGCTTGCTCTAACTGCTGGGTCCAATGCTCCAGCTGCCTACACAAGTTCCAGCATGAATTCCCAGGCAGTCTACCAGCTAATGACAGTTTCCATCAGGCATGCAAGTATTTGAACCACAGCTCTAGTTGTTTATGGCTAATTTGAAGCATGCAATTTGTGTCCACTGAATTGCTGTTACAGTGTGTACAGGTAACCCCCTACTGGAGTTGAAGTTGTGAACATGACTTTGCCAATAATACCTTCATACATTTGCAGTCATTTAAACTGGACAGGCTTCAGGGGAATCTAAATCACTTGTCTTTAGTCTCATTTTAATGTAAAACTCTCACAGAAGATTTTATGAGCCAGTATTTTTCTGTTGCTTTTTTTTTAAACATTACCCACATAGGAGTTCAAATATAAACTAATATGACAATAGTGGTACCTGCTTTATGCAACCACTGCCGTGAGCAGCCGCATTGCTTTTTGTGGTCACTAGGCTAGGACATAGGAGTCAATTTCTTTGTAAAGTTTACCTGTGGTGACAGGTCACCTGCTGTATGTGGCCAATTTTTCTTGGCAAAAGGGGTGGACACATCAGCAGGTACCACTGTATTCCTCATATAGAGTTGCCTATCAGCCCCTACTCTAACTGATACCTGTCTTCCTCACATGTGGCATGTGCTGTCAAAATTGCTATGGGAACAATTCTGATTGCCAATTATCACTGATATTTCTTGAACCTTTCAATTTAGAAACATGAGGCCTATATGGGCCTAATGCTCTATATACTGTCATGCATGTGAAAAGATTGAAAACAACTCACAGAAAAGGTGTGAATGATGTAATTGTGTCTTTGATGTACATTCAGAAAGATGAAATTTGCAGGAAAATTGTCACACAGTAAAGACTAGTTATTATGTCATATTCAACCTAGATTTTATACCGTCATGTTGAAGTTCTGAAAGTTGTACGAAGTTAACTTGATAACTGTGAGCTGCAACGCATTCACTGATCTTGCTGTCCTTTATTAAAGTGCCTAATGACCTTGAAAAATAAATCAGGGTTACCAAAAATTCTATGCAATTTGAGCATGGGCCTGATGCATATTCAGTATAAATTTTGTGGTTTCATCTCAATTTAAAATCTCCATTTATAATGAAAGTGTTTTGACCCCATGATGTCAGTTCCATTTCATACCACAGGGGGTGCCACCATGACTCCATGCATAATAACTGTTTTTATAATCGTTCTACAATGGTATATGGATATATATTCACAAGTTAAAATGTCATCACCATCACAAACAAATCATTTCCTGAAATGTCCAAATTCACTCCATGACCTTAAGAAGAGTTTACTAAGTTTATCCAAATTAAGCAACATTAAAACCTGCACACATTGATACATATCTTCAGTATTACCTTATTGTTTCACAAGATATTGAATTTAATGTGTTTTCACCACAATTTAATCAGCATCTTCCATTTGGTGTAGGTAGTGCCACCAGACTTTGACGTCATCAGCAAAAGTTCATGGATGGATGAATGGACATGAGTGATACTACAAGCTGTATGACCTATGATCAGCAGAGTTAAACAAATCATAGCATGTCCTATTGTAACAGGTAACATGCACAATAAAATGTCTGAATGACTGTATGACTTGGTGACATCAGGATGTACGACACACCAGTTGGTAAACTATGAAAATGTCGGTGCTTTAGCCTTCACCATTACACACAAATTTCGTGCATAATGCTATCACATGAGCAATTATTACAGTGATACCTGCTTGAAACACCACCTCTTGTGAGAGACATAGTACCTTAATTCTTAAGACCTACCTTTAATGATGCTACAGTCTAGTTTTCTAATAAATTAACCTGGATTTTAAGGCCACCCACAATGTGACCACATTCTGCTGACAAAAGGAAGGTTGTACATATAGCTCTTAATGTATGTAATGCAACTAAAGAGGCATAATTACCATATTCATCTTAATAAGTGCACACTCCCTAATAAGCACCCCCCCCCCCATTTTTTTCAAAGAAAGGACCCCAAAATATCCCACAGTTTTCAAGCAAGTGGTTGAATTCATTATTACACTTAGAATCTAAATTTGTTCAGCTTTTGTGAATGATTTTTTTTTTCATAGCGCACTGTGCACTTATTAAGATGAATACGGTAACTCTGAAGGTTTTTGGTGCCATCTAATAGATGTCACTTCAGTCTCCCAGACTGCAGGATCATGAAAACACCACATCTCCTACAAATTGTTAAAATGGCTCAAAGTAAAAACAACATGCTCCTATGGGAAATCAAGGTCTTACAGTTGAACTGCTCACACAGTAAGTGTTCATATAAATGTTAGCACCTAGACAGTCATCCATTCAGTACTTTATTGGCATCCAATCAAATGGAAGTACATCCCTCTAACCTGCTGGCACCTCTGTGTGTATTTGGGTGTATACACACCACTGCTAATTGTGACCCCAGGTAAAATCAATATTGCTAAATCTTATTGTAACAGTATGAAGCCAATAATCATAACCTACCAAAAGACCATTTCAGATTTGTAACTTTACACAGCCCCTCCTGCATACATATACCTATTAACCCTTCCTTCGTGCATACATATACCTACTAACCCTCCCTCCATGTGTACATACATATGTACCTATTAACCCTCCCTTTGTGTATACATATACCTATTAACCCTCAGTCAACAACTTTCATTGTAACACTGGAAATGTTCCTCGTAATACCAGGGAAGTGTTCCTTGTAACTGTGGAAGTGGTCCTCGTAACACTGTGGAAGTGTTCCTAGTAACACTGTGGAAGTGTTCCTAGTAACACTGTGGAAGTGTTCCTCCTAATACTGTGGATGTGTTCCTCGTAACTGGAAGTGTTCCTCGTAACACTGTGGAAGTGTTCCTTGTAACTGGAAGTGTTCCTGGTAACACTGTGGAAGTGTTCCTTGTAACTGGAAGTGTTCCTCATTACCCTGTGGAAGCGATGCACCCAGAGTGTGGCAACTGCAGACCCATGGCCATTTGTTGATAACAAAACATAAGTACATGACATTGAGTTTATGACATTTCAAGGACGCTTGCTGGTAACTTCAATGGAAAAAAGCTTCCCTCCTACACATTAGTGTTAGGTCTCTCCCTAAGCTTTTACTGGCTGTTCTGAATGAAATAAGTCCAGGAGTGTGCCCTATGCATCTGCACCATCATTTCATACCAGCCCCTGATTTTTCCATATATTTACCTAGATTTAAAGCGTCAGATGCACATTTAAATTCTTCATGAAAAGAGCTTCCATTCAAGTGCCAACATGCCTATAGTCTCAAGTCAGTGGTTCTGGCAGTGCCAGAACCACTGACCAAGGCCTGTCACCATAGTATGGAATGAGTTAACCCTCTCCTATCAGAGACTTAAACAAAGTAAACAGTTTTTCCTTGCATGAGATAGAAGCTAAACCGTGCCCTGGTGGCAACCAAGAGCACGCTATCCTAATAGCCCTCATCTACAATTTCCATTCAAAATGTTTTCCACTTGTAAAACATTGAACCAGATGAGATTTGATATTTGGACACCTTCAGCTTTCACTGGCTGTTCTGGATCAAGTAACTCCAGGAGTGTGTGCCACGTACACTATGCATCTACACTATTTTAACCCTCTGCTGACTGAGAGTTTGACTAAGGTAATAGTTTTCCTTGTCATAGTGGTGACTGAGGGTATGTCGTGCTAACAAGCCTCTTCTATAATTCATGTTCAAAATGTTTTGTACTTGTGAAATACTGCATCAGATGACATCTGATACTAGGACAGTGTCAGGCTATTTGAGCAATACAAGGTTGAAACACAAAATGAATTCTGCCAAATGCTTCGTTTCAGACAGTACATTGTATCTGATCTGTTTTTCACTTCTTTCACAATGAATACTGCCCAGTCCTTTTCATTTTTGAGGGCTGAGTCAACACCAATAACTCCCTCCCACTCAGACACTGTCTGTGGCTGTCCTGTATGTGTATCATATTGAACATGCTCAAGAAAAAGTTACTTTATTGATAACAAAAAAGTATAGCTATTTTTAGCATAACTTCAGACCACAGCACTGATCCAATAAAGTCTGACCAATGTGTCTGGCATGTTTACCCTCAGTTCTAAGTCCTAATGAAAGAAGCCTGAATACACAGAATGCTTTTTCTTGTGTACACCTTCTATGCTTTATAGTTACACTTTGGGAACATTTTGTGACAAATAATTGTGGAGATTAGTTGGTAAGTCCTTGGTCAGCATCCCCATCCTTTCCCAGCATGCAATGTGCAATAAGAAATTGTTGGCACAGGCTGATTATTTTGCCAGGTCCCATGACAGGCTGATTGTTTTCTGATAATTGAGAGAGTTTCACGGAACATCAAGTGAGCAGTTGAATTGACTTGTCCTGGGACAAAGCTGGCTTAAACATTGACTCCACCTGGTAGCGAAAATGGCCTACTACATTTGACAGTTGGTTTTGTCACTATATTTACTTCTAATGGAATCACATTGTAAATTAAATGCAATATGGTTAAGCATTGCCAAGATTCCTGGCAACTAAAAGCGTTTAAAACTGTGCTGTGAGTGAATTTGCGATATATTAACCCTTAAAGCGCTGATTTAAGATTGAGTCAACAGCTTTCCTCGGGACACTTTGAGTGCATTGTGCGCAAAGTGTCCTGAGGAAAGCTATTGACTAAGACTATTTTTTGCTTTAGATTAGGATTGCTGGTATTTGAATGAAAGGATCTTCATGAGGAATTTGAATCTTTCAACCACTATGTATATGTTTAATGATAATGAGAAAACACTCACTTGCATTGTGATTATGTAGCAGCTGAGTGCCAGATTCACATGGATTTGAATCTTCAGGATTTTCATAGGTTGAAAACTTATTGTGGTCCCACTGGGGTAAGTGTGAACAATAACTGAGATAGTTTGGAATCAATGCACACACAATCTTAAAGCAGAAGTACTGGTAAGGGCTCTTAACAGACAGACAGACAGAGAGGAAGGAAAGACAGAAAAATAAAAGTGAAAGACAGAATGAAGAAATTTTTTTGAGAAAACAATGCCTGTGTTTGCAGACATAATTAACTTTTTAACTGGATAAAAACTGCAAACTAAGCAGCTCCATTCATTTGTGGCCTCATTCATCTTTAGAGACACTCAAACAACATACATGTCTAGCTATGAAATTTGAGAAACATTTCATATGTACATGTATTCTGTTGTGGCTTGAACAAAGTACAGTAAGGTAGCATCGTTTGTATTGCTATTTTTTTTGTAATCATAAACCAAGGGGGAATCATGGATGTTTTAAAATATAATTTCCAGACATGGACAGATTGATATACATGTACAACAGACGCAGGGCAGTACAAATACTCTATTTATGTTCACCAAAGTGAGATGGCCAGAAAGAGACATGAAACAATATCTGCTCCCTAGGCAGCTCAGCTCCCAGGATCTTTGAGCTTGGCTCATCATAATGGTTATATATATATATATATATATATATATATATATATATATATATATATATATATATATGTATATATATGTATATATATATATGTATATATGTATATATATGTATATATGTATATATATGTATATATATATGTATATATATATGTATATACATGTATATATGTATGTATATATATATGTATGTATATATATATATGTATGTATATATATGTGTGTGTATATATATATATATATATATATATATGTCAACACACCTTTTTAACCCCTCTGTAAAGGTGAATGGCAGTTCTTATTCTGCCGATGACATGTCTACATAGCTGAATTAAAGTGAAACAGCAGCCCCATGGCCTCCTCAGTTTATGCACGGGAATGTACGTGTAACTGTCATAGATATGGATCTACATTGGCGCATGTGTAGAAATAAATCTTTATTGCATGAGTATATTAAGTTACTCTATTCTTCGGAGAGATAGGCAAGAGGTAAATGCTGTAGACGTGGATTTACCTTGGTGCGTGTATGGAAATAATCTTTATTGCATGAGCATATAACATTACCCAACTCTTCAGACAGATGGGAAAGAGGTAAATGAAGTGAATTTTTTAGTTGGAAATGCTGCCATATTTACCCTACATGATTTGTTCAGCAAAATCACATTGAGCGATCACAACGTGCTTCATGATCCTCTCACTCCATCCCTGTGGTGAACTCCTCAAGCACTGAACACGGCGACTCTTGACAATGCTTGACTAAAATTAATAAACCAGCTGCATAGGACAATACAGCAACCAATGACCCACCAAATGCTCCAGATGCCCCTTGTCAATAGCCTTACCTTTGAATATTTCAGAAGGCAATAATATAAGAGACAATTATTTTCTCCTCAAAAATGAAAGAAAACAAAAATAAAATTAGTACCATACATTTAAAGTAAAGCTAGCTCCATGAGAATACGGAAAGGAATCCAGATCACAAACCTGAGATCCAGTTAATACATTCACAAAACAGTGAAGCCAGTACTACCAGTTATAAGATCATAATGTATCATGCTGATCTGCTGTGAAACTCCTCTGAACTGAAATGATGTTTGAGATGTAGGCCTACTGAATTGAGATACTGCATCACAGTTGAGACAGTTGATGAGGTTCTTGATAAGATTCTGGGATTTTATGTGAAAATGGCAGGATTGCTTGTGGAAGGTTCCTGTTGAAAATGATGTAAGCCCTACCCCAGCTTATCATCACAAGAGAAGCCAACACGCACCTCATAAGTCCCCAGCACTATCTGCTTTTTTGGGGCCCGGCTGTGTGTGTGTGTTTTTTTGTATTATTTATTTGTTTGGACCTGCCTAAGGACAAGCAGTACTTTTTCTGAGCAGGGCTGAATATTCTATACAAAAATATAGGCCAGTGACACATCACTATTGTATTGTGGAGTTTAACCTATGCATGTGAGGCATACACAGTTTTTTTTCTCTCAACACAGCTTTACTGAATTTACGTCCTTCTAATATTTCTAAGCTTCTGTGCTTAAAGCTTCTACAATGAACTCAATCCTCTTTGTTGAACTTACCCAGTAAGCCTTTTTGACTCATAGCCAAAAAAACAATGACAAACCAAGCATTATCACCTCACTACATTGTTCATAAATTGGCTTAATTTTTAACTCATCATTGACAATGTCCTCCCAGCTGTGATAAGAAGCACAGTTTTTACTAAAACAAAAATCTCTTTGTACTAATTTCTGCCCACGGGCCTTTGTACACGATTCATTATGCATCCTTATGCCTGTGAGGCAGCACAGAGATCTGCTTAAGTGGCTTCATCGTCATGTCCTAAGCTGCCCTTTAAAGTGTATCGTGCCTCGGCTGTTTGTATCAATGCCTGCAGGGATATGCCCTTTTCCCACTTCTTTGGTCAGCCTAACCCTTCCTGGGTTAACTCATTCCATACCAGTCCCTGATTTTTCCGTATATTTACCTAGATTTAACATGATAATTGAATATTTAATTCTTCATGAAAACAACTTTCGCTCAAGTACCAACATGCCTAAGTCAGTGGTTCTGGCACTGCCTGGCAAGTGATGCTGCAGCTGCTGCAAGGGCAGCTCCAGCATGACTTGCCAGGCAGTGCCAGAATCACTGACCAAGGCTGTGACCATAGTATGGAATGAGTTAACATACAACTGAGTCAACAGCTTTCCTTGGTGCAGGGTGGGTACATTGTGCCCACCCTGCACCAAGGAAAGCTGTTGACTCAGTCCAACCTGCACCAAGGAAAACTGTTGACCTGGGGCATGCTATCACTATAGGCATCATTTACAATTCTCAGCAAAAGTGTTTTACATTGAAGACAATTTTATATGAAAAGATTGAGGCAGACAACAATTTACACCTGAGCACTTTGGGGTGATTGGAGTGGAAAAGGGTTAATTGTTCACTAGTGTAAGAATACACAGAAATTCAAAATTATCTTATCATGTATGAATTGCCACTTATACTGGGTAGTTTAACATTGATTGTGTGCAAAAAGGTTTGATGTGGTAATTGTTCAAGGTCTCTACATCAAGCTTTTCATGCATATAATGAGGATTAATTCTCTGGTGAAGTAGTCTTATGTACAAAACAGTGGCAGTTTTGAACATGACCATGCATTTCTAATTAAAAAAAAAATTTTTTTTTTCAACCTTTAAAGAAGCAGCTATGGTTTGAACCTATAACCTTCCACATCATTCACGTTGCAATATGAGAAACACAGGAACATCCAAGTAGCCTTTAACCAAAAGAGAATTTCAATGAAAATAATTTTTCATAAGAGCTTTTCATGATTAACACATTTTCTTTCTTTACATATCCAGGAGTATTTAAGAGGATATTGAGGAAGTAACATAATCATAATAAAGTTTAACTATTTCAGTGAACTATTTCAATGCCAATCAGGACTTGAGTCAAGCTAGTCTGAACTATCATTAAGATCCCAGATTCATGTTCCTCATAAAAAGGCTTTTTCATTCAAGTACCAGCATGCCTATAGTTCCAGAGAGAATATCCCAGGTCAACAGCTTTTCTTGGCATGCATTGCACCCAATGCACACCGAGAAAAGCTGTTGATTCAGTCCAAAATTTTGCACTGAAAGAGTTCACGCATTTCTACATCCTGAAGCATTTAACCTTTGTTCCATTAGCTAGACACTGAGGCAACAGCTTTCACTGGCATGGATATTATGTTTTTCCAGTGCACAGCCCATGCTAATGAAAGCTGTTGACACGAGGCATGCTGTTCTGATACAACATGCTTCATCCTCCATCCTCATTCAGAATGTCTCTAATAGATGTTAGAATGAAGTAAAAACTTTGAAGCATACAATATTTTGCATGCAACCAATTGTTGTCATTTACTCAAAGGTAAAGGGTTAAGGGAATTGCAAAATTAGTCTTTAATTGACTGTACAGACTTGGCAACCCTTAAGGAATTTCCCCTAATGATCAATGAAAATCCATGCCATCTTTTGTTATACATCGCTATTGAGATCAGGAGCAGACAACTTGGTTTTTACATGCAAGACTTATGCATCGCTACAAGGGTAACGTTCTACAATAATAAATTCATCCTCTCAGATTAATGAGGCCTTGATACTATAGCAAATGAAATCTACTGTTCCCTATTATTATGTCTCCTTAGAGGCCCAGTGTGAAGTGATTTGCTTCATTAAAGCGTCCAACTCCAAGAGGAAATTCACACAAGTGCTTGTGTTGTTGTAATGTCACTTTGAGTACTCTGCCTCCACCCATGCACTGGCTTGCTAATAAGACCAGGACAGTAAGCCTGGGGTCTGGATGGCACCCTCCTGGGTCCCAGGTCCTCACAGCAATGTTAAGCAGTGTGTAGGCTGACAAGGAGACAAATGGCTTGTACAACAGCCTTGACATGAACTCTCTCGTTTCAGAAACCCACAAACAAAATGGACGTATTATTGGAATTGCAGCTTCTTCCACATATTGTTTTCCACAACTTTTTTTTTTATAGTTTTGTGAGTTCTGTTCAGCCTCAAAGTAAACATAAATGTCTATGGTTACTATAATTACAAGAGGTTGGTCATTGTTCCAATTCTTTGCTCTCTGATTCAACAGAATTGAATGCTACAATAGATAGCCTTTTAAAGGGTAAAATAGCATTGCTATCTAGGTAAAGAAAATGTACAACACAATTGTATTGTGATATGACAGTTATGATGTGAGTCACATATTGTTTCCCAGTCCACTAAACAACGGCATGAATTAAATTATAATGCCAGTTGTCACAGGTATGTAAAACATGCTTGTTTGTTCACAACAACGTATGCTCGATAGGGTCAATACCAGATTTAATTAATGAAAATTACTAACCTGAGATACTTATAACAAAAATTGATACACACTCCTTAAAAGGCTTTTCACAATATGCTAAGAATTATATTGTTAACCATTATGAAACAATTGTAACATTATTAATTCTCACATCTGCAACAGATGATAATTAGTCAAATCATATGTATTATTGTCACTTGGTCTATCAACGTAAGTTTTTATAATATCTGCTATCATTCAGCCTACGGTATTATGTTAGAAATCTTACAGCGTACGAGTTTAAACATAGTAATTCAGCATAGTATATCTTTAGGGTGGCCCACATGTCAGCGACTCCTCGGAGTCTTAATGTATGGTCCCCTGGTTTAAAAGTTATTAATGTATTCTTGTAGCACATTTTGTAACATTGTTTAGACCAAATAAAGCTATTCTATCTATCTATCCATCAAAGAAGCCAGTGTCTCTTTCTGGCCTTCGCGAGAGGAGAGTCTGCCCACTTGAAAATTGATCATGTCTGGATTATAAACCCAGTTTGTTCATGACCTATGAGTAATGACAATACAGTAAAACCTCCCTATACCAAACACCCTTGAGACTGGAAAAAAGTGTTGGGTATAGTGAGGTGTTCAGTATAGGGAGGTTTGCTTACATTGGAAGTATGTATTTGGGACTGAGAAATGGGGTTCAGTGTAGAGAGGTGTTTAGTTAGAGAGGTTTTACTGTATTACTGTCTAATTGGATATCTGGTAAAAGTTTGCAGCATTCATTAGTTGATCAACAAGGCAACGTTGCCAAAAGATGGAAGGACTAGCACAAATTAAGTTAGCCCTAGACTGGGCCAGCGGAGCATACCATTTAATGACATGCAATCAGGCAAATGGTTTTAAATACGAACCCCATGGGCCTAATGTCCTGCTGACATATAATCTGATGACCATCACCAAAAATTTATTTTCTGAAATGCATTCCCTCCATGCCCCAGAGAGATTAGTCAAGGTCATCCATATGATGCAACATCAACTTCCACAAGAAAACAAATTTGTGGTGCATTTAGTATCATTTCCCTTATTCTTTATCAACATATTGAATTGAGTGTTCTCTTTTTAAGTGCTTATTATCCCTTGCGGAAAGAACGCTTTGATGATCAATGCTCAGGAGACTCCCATATTTTGGATATTGGGTCTCTCTGGGAACCGATGTTTGATTGACAGTCACTCAATTATGCATTCAAAAATAACACAAGCAACTGCCTGGATGCCACTGTGCATGTGGGCTTGTCTTATGAGTAATGCACGTGGGATAATAAACAAGTTATAGGATTGCCTGCAGTCCGATGGCTGATTTTTCAGGGCGTGGTTCACATCAAATGGCCTCGCCTTAAGGCTTGACCATTGCACGTGACCCTTGTCCTGATAAATCAATCATTGGACTGTCACCAATCCTATAACCTATACCTAATGACCTTGAAAAATATGTCAAGGTCGCACAACACATTAACAAAATTTGACCACTCACCTAATGCATATTTGGTGTAAGCTTTGTAGTGCCACCAATACATTATGTCATGGGCATTATAATAAAATCATTTCCTGATTATGCATTCTCTCTGTGATCTTACCCAAGTAGGTTAAAGTCACCCATGTTATGCAATATCTAGCTTCTATATATATTACACATTTGTGGTACATTTGGTGTTGTCAGCCTTCTATTTCAAAACATAGGAAATTTAGTGTCCTATGTCCTTAATGACCTTGAAAACAGGTCAAGGTCATCCAAAATTTGATCATTGGCTTAATGTATATTTGGTGTAAATATAGAAGTTCCATCTAAATTTATGATAAAAGTAATGAATTTAATGTACTTTTAATACCTATGGTACTTGATACCATCATTGGAACCACCATGACCCTACATGTCATAGACTTTTGTCTAATATTCCTGTACTGCTATACTGATACATGTGCACAAGTTCAGATGTATTGACCATAACACACACAAAAAAACAAGAGGCCCATGTGCCTAATGCTCTGCTGGCACCATGGCTATATCTTCATTTGAAAGTTGAGAGTCCTCAAATGGCTTCTGAACATATAAAACTTATGTGATCGAAGTGTCTTATTTGTCCGCCAGACGGCACTTCGTTCTACATGTAATCATAGTTTATTTGTGCATTTCTGTGATGCATAGTGTTGCATGTGCCAAAACAACAATGAGTGAGTCTTTCATTTTATGTCCTCAGTGACCTTAGGACAGAAGATCAAGGTCACCCAGATTATGTGATACAAGAAGCCCATGGGCCTGGTGCTGTCCTGACATTGCCACTGATGTCCAAGCTACACCCTGCCATTACAAAATCATCTCCTTCAACTTTACATGCATGGAAACCTCACAAAGATAGGTCAAGGTCATTGATGTTACATAATATTCTAGCATTGGACATGGTCTATATATCCTATAAATTTGGCAAGTTTATCCAATTAGTTTTCCAAATATGCAATTTTATATCTTACAACACATTTTTGGCTCATAATTTCCATCAAATTATAGGTGGCACCGCTAGTATCATTAGCAAATTAGATTTTGACCTCCCACACAATCCAACCAACTTCCTTGAAGATCCACCAAAAATAAAAGATGCTAGAGTGTTCACAAAATTTTCACATTTTGACCCCGATATTACATAATATTGTAGGTGGCACCACCAATATCAAAATCAACCTAGACTTTCATACACCCTGTAAGTCCTGAAAGTTATATTAAGCTGACTTGAAAACTGTGGACGGTATAGTGGTCACAAGGTTTTCACATTTTGACCTGTATTGTTACATAACACTATAGGTGGTGCCACCAACATTGATGTCGATGAAGATTTTCATACACTTCATAATTTCTAAATGTAATATGGGCTTAACTCATAAATTGTGGGGTGCAGAGCATTCACAAGATGACCCCTATATTTAAACTGGCCATTTGACCTTGACCTTCAACTCCGATTAAAAAATTGTTATGTTCAAAATATGTGTTCAACAGCCAGCTTTCCATACATGATATGCTCTTCAAATTGGGCAATAACTTTTTGAGTTATTGAAGAAAAACAATAAGTTTCGACAAGCACCAAACCTCATAATAACTGGGTTCTGGTGACCAAAAAAGTAGGTCACAAAGTACACATTTATGTTCAATGTAACCAAGTGCAATTTTGATTTGGAGGCTCAATCCTCTTTGCCACTGATGTCCAAGCTAAACCCTGTCATTACAAAGTCACCTCTTTCAATTTTACAGGCATGGTGACCCCACAAAAATAGGTAAAGGTCACTTATATCACATGACATACTAACATTGAATATGGTCTATACATGTATATACTATCAATTTGGCATGTCTAATTCAATACTTTTTAAGATACAGAATTTTATATTTTGAACACATTTTGGCTCATAATTTCTGTAAAAATTACAGGTGGCACCACTAGTAGATACACCACTGAGATTTTGACCTCCTCTAATCTCACTAAATTTCATGGACATCATTTAAATATTAAGGATGTTAGAGTGGTCACACATTTTTTTCACATTTTGACACCTATATTACATAATACTGCAGGTGGTGCCACCAATATGCAACTCGACCAAGATTTTCATACACTTGATAAGTCCTGAAAGTTATATGGAGCCATATACTGAAAACTGTGGATTGTATTGTGCTCACACACAAAAAGTTTATGGATGGACAGACAAACAGACAGACAGATGGAAGGATAGATGGATGGATGGACAGACATGAGTGATGCTATGAGCTCTTCAACCTTTCATTTTTTTTAAGCCACCAGACTGCACTCTCCTGTTAGAGTAGGCCAATTTTAAGGATGCAAAATCTAAGAAGTGGTCCAATGTTCTAGAACATCAAAATGCAGTACCTACACTGACACATGATGCAAGACATATTAAGTCAAAGACCTTGACCTATATCTTCCTGTGATGAACTTCTTATGAATTTGCACACTTTTACACACAAGTTCAAAAAATTATCAACAGATTTGCATTATTCCCATCAATTTTACAAACGTGTCATATTTAGTCAGATTAGAGTCCGACAAAATTACAAATGATTTTGTTCAACTGTTCTAGAGAAGTCAAAAATAGTCTAAACATAAAAAAATGCATAAAAAGGATACAAAAGTTGAAAAATGAGCACCACTGGTGGCCAACTGTTTATCAATCAGTGGAGGTAAAATAAGTCGGAAAAAAAATGAAAATTTTAAGGTATTTTTTGGGAGAAGAGTTGTATGCCCTTGTTG
This sequence comes from Hermodice carunculata, assembly GCA_964020975.1. Lineage (NCBI taxonomy): Eukaryota > Metazoa > Annelida > Polychaeta > Eunicida > Amphinomidae > Hermodice > Hermodice carunculata. The sequence continues at coordinate 98,754,882 of OZ026616.1, read as the reverse complement.
GAGTTATAACCTTGTCTCACATTATACCAACACAACAGAAATATTGATGAAGGCTTCTGGCTTAATTTTTTTAGGCATAGAAAGGTTAAAATTAACATAATAGTGCTCTAAGACACTGAAAAAAACTATGTTTATGAACATTTTCTGGCTCTGTAAAATGGTTAACATGGCCACAAGGGACCATAAAATGAGTTTGTAAAATGATCGTAGACAAGCTCTCATTGTCACGCTCACAGTGATAATAATACACCTGCTGGTAATCACCTGCATGAGTAGCCAATATGTACCTGTATGTACATAATGTATTTTTGCACGGGTGGTATAATATTCATAGAAATGATTATGTCATATGCACCTCTAAATGTCAGAGTTTTGTTTTACAGTGAAACTCATTATACATGTAACTACACTCACCAGACATTGAACATATTCATTTAATGCAACAAATTTTGAGGGACTTAAAAAGTCAAATTCCTTTGCCATTTAACTCACCGGCCTGAAATATTTCGATATCAACACATATTGCCAGGGGAAAGTAGAAGTAAATAAAAAAGAGTATTTACTGTATTCTATTGACAATGAAGAAAACATTAAACCATCACTAGGTGAAACAACAAACTGGCAAGTATCCAGCACAGGGACATGAAGTGACATCTACTATCACCAGTGACATCAAGTGCAAATCTCATTCAATCATACAATGATACTTGACTGAACAAACATAAACCACTCTATGCTTTTTTCTTATAAGGAGCTTATCACCTCTTGTGATAATAATAATTGATTTTCAAGATAATTTTTGACAGAAGTTGGAAGTTCTAATTATGTTCACTGTGGCCAAGTTTGTAAATGGTCGCATAACCTCAAGATTTAGGTCAAGGTCACCTACATGCAAACCCAATTTAAATAAAACTATCCATTAGACCTAGAAAACTCTGCATAGGTCACCGTCATATCCAAATGTATTAGTATGTCAGCCATAGACCACTTCACAAGAACTTTTTATGTTTGCAAGACCACCATCTTATGACAATATGGTCTATTTTTCAAACAAATTTATCAACATTTGGCAATTACCTGCAATATAAAACCATGCATGCTTTTGCAGGCAATAGGGTTGGTCTTAATTAACAGGTACAACTGTATACAGTCATCCCTTTCTTACAAGGCCTCTAAGAAGAGGCCACCCCTCTGCTGAGACCACTTCTCCATGTCACATTTATAACATTTTCATCATACTTTCCCCTCAAGACAGACCACCCCTCTTTTTAGGCCATACATGTATTTACGGTGCCTTATAAGAGAAGGACCACTCTACTCCCGAACCAAGGTCTGCGGACATGCTTTTAAATATCCATAACTTTGTGCAATTTGCTTGTCATGACTGAAAGGCTGTTAGTTTAAATCACCTCATAACTGATCTGGGTGAATGTATTATGCATTGACATGCTTTTAAATGTCCATAACCTTGTGCAGTTTGAGTCAGTGTCATATCCAAAAGGCTGTGAAATTTATATCCCATCGCAACCAGTCTGGGTGGGACATGTATTTGTATTGGGTGTTTCATATGGTCACTGTTCTATCACAATGGAGAAAAAGACACATTCCAGAAAAGATAAGATGAGAATGTTAAAAGCATATCACACACAGCAAGTGTCACACTGGTGCATGATTGGCTGTCTGTTTTACACCTGTCAGTGTGACTTGAGTGATAATTTCACTGAAGCAGGAGTGAATGATTTTGCCCTCAATAAGGCTCCTCAGAGACTGAGTTTTAACAGACCTTGCAACTTCTTTTCATACCTCAGAGTAACACCAGCTTTAGTTATGTTTGTTGTTTGTGTAGCATGGTGCTTCAGTTGTACCTTTACATTCTTTCTTACAATATTGACACTTTGGCCTTAACTCATTCCACCATAACAATGCTTTTTTCTGCTAAAAACTAAAAGTCGTCTGCTCATATTTTATTAATGTAGGGATTACTTTTCAAAATTTTGGGTGAAACTTGCATGGAGGATCATTCAAAATTATATGCCTGTGGTCAACAGCTTTCATAGGCACACTCTGGGCGCAATGTGCCCAGAGCATGCCAAGGAAAGCTGTTGACTTGGTCTTTTATCAGGATGGATTGAGTTAAAGCCCAGATTCATGCACTACTTGCACATGACCAAGCTGTAAACAGTCTGTTGCCAGAAGATTTGGAGGCTCCCCTATGAGTTTTTTTCCTATGAGTGAAAGATTCCATGCAATGACAAAAGGAAAGGGTGAACAGGACCCATAGAGTTGAATTGTGCTCAGTATAGGCTCTTAAGGGTTAATGGGAATTCACGGGGTCTGTTACAATGTTAAAAACTGCTGAGTGTTTGGAATGGATTGGGTGGAAAAGCATAATTTGTTCCAGCTTCACGTAAACCAAGTAGAACTTCATAAAAAATTCATTGAAAAAGTGTTACAATTTCCTGGTCATAAATAATGAAGTGACGCACAGAATGTGCTAGGCCTGCATGTATAGTGTAAAACAACAACAAAAAATAGCAATGGTAAATCTGCTTTGCCTGGACCAGCATTTCCCATATATTATTTTTTCAAACTAACTCAGCAGACCACCTGGCACACATAGAAGGTGTGGCCAAAACCCTTATGGGGCTTTGGTGTGGTCAACCAGTGAAGCTTTTAAAATATCCCAAAGGAGCCTTCCATGCATCAAAAACAAAATTATTGATGGTACTCGGCAGACAATTTGAGCTCCTCTGCTATGTACAGTCAACAATCCAAAACTGTTGGTTCCTTCATTTCTTGCCTCAGATGATCCATTTACGTGATATAGAAGTGTCAACTTCTGTGCGGAGTCCCATGTGACCTGAAGAAGCTTGGTGTCAATTTTAAACCATATCTCTTGTTTCCATACAAGATTTTTCTGTCAGCATATTGCTCTTATTGACCAGCAACGCTATTACAATATACAGATATACGTTAGTCCTATTCAGATAATTAGACTGTGTTAAGATATGCCTCCACATGAAACTCTGTGTGCACCACATTCATCTATTAGAAATATCAGACTGCAGTGATATTGATGAATATGTCGGTGTCACTTACACAGCCGCTAAAGCGGTAAAAAGCATGTGGACAGGCTCACATGACTGCCTCAGATGAAATAGTCAATATTTTCTCCATTCTATAAATTTAATATCAAGAATTAAAGACAGATTTATATTTGAGGTTATTTGGTGCATTTTTTAACACTGGAAGTATAGGAGCCTCCCTTTATACGGAGAGTGTTTTATGCACACATAAAGTGCATACCTGATCACATTGCGCAGTAATATGACCAATAACTAGTCCAGAAGCCTTTGTGAAGCCTGGCTGATGAGTGTGTCCTATCACTCTAATATACATATATGGGTCTGCCCTACTGTTATTTTTGGTTATTACATGTAGTTCAAATATTTTGCCCTGGTTTGCATCATTTGCTTTATTGATAATTTTTGGGGAAGGGGCAGTTTTGAAAGAAATTGATAAAAATGTTTTTTATATTGTCTGGTTCTTATGTTGATTTTATCATATTGCTGCCTTGGATCATTTATGGCTGTTCCGGTTACTTAAAAAATACCGTTCAAAGAACGCGGTACCCTTCGGCCGCCTTCAATCTCTTTTGCTGTAAGTGAATAGGAATAGTGTCCCATAGTATCAGGTATAGTTACCAACACAAATATTACTATTGTACACTTGACCTTTGACCTCAAAAACATTAGGTCAAATATAGAGGTATAACCTTGACTTTCAATAGCCTTCTAGATAACCCTATGTTGCTTCTTTTGTTTTAAGATTTAGATTTCTAGATGCACAATGTCAATCAGCAAACTTGTGACCACTGTGTGACCTTGAAAGTTAGGTCAAGGTCAATTATGCTTGCAGTGGTGTACTATCATATGCAATTTGAAAGTTCTGTCTCAAAAGCTTCTGAATGAATAGGTCACTGTCGCCCAGATACTTGACCTAGTGACCTACTTTTGATTCATGACACATTTTTGGTTATAATACATGAGTGTATAAAATTTCATGTAACTGCCTTAAATACTTCCTTACTTATGCCAATATCACCATTGTGCACTTGATCTTTGACCTCAAAAAGTAGGTCAAATATAGAGCTATGATCTCTATTTTCATTAGGCTTCTAGATCACTCTATGAAGCTTCTTGTGTGTAAGATTTAGATTGCTAGATGCAGGCTTTCAATAATTAGAGCGGTAAGATCGCTCAACACGTGACCATTGTGTGACTTTGGGAATTAAGTCAAGGTCAATTATGCTTGCACACATAGGAGGCCACATAGGAGTGTAATATCATGTGCAATTTGAAAGTCCTGTCTCAAAAATTTCTGAAGTTATAGTGGTAAACAAAATTTCAATGAATAGGTCACTGTCACCCAGATACTTGACCTAGTGACCTACTTTTGATTCATGACACATTTTTGGTTATGATACATGTGTGTATAAAATTTCATGTAATTGACTTAAAAACTTCCCTACTTATACCAATACCACCATTGTGCACTTGACCTTTGACCTCAAAAAGTAGGTCAAATATAGAGTTATGACCTCTATTTTTGTTAGGCTTCTAGATCACTCTATGAAGCTTCTTGTGTGTAAGATTTAGATTGCTAGATGCAGGCTTCAATAGTTAGAGCGGTAACGTTGCTTAGCACATGTGACCACTGTGTGACCTTTAGAATTTCGTCAAGGTCAACTATGCTTGCACACAAAGTAGGCCATATAAAAGTGTAATATCATGTGCAATTTGAAAGTCCTGTCTCAAAAATTTTTGAAGTTATGGTGGTAAAACCACGGGACAGTCGGACGGACAGAGGGAAAGACAGACGGACAGACGTACGGCGCCGGGTATGACAATACCCGTCGGCCTCATAAGGCTGAAGGGTAAAAAACCCACTGAAAGACAATTCCGATCTCATGAAAAAGTACTGTCTCATAATAAATATGCCATTTTCAAAAGTGAATAATTTGTATAAATGCATATAAGTATTCAATTCTCAAATTGTGGGTTTGGTCTTCACAAAGACATTGGCAGTTCCATGCACTCTTACCCTGATGTACTTATACAGAGCTCATTATGGCATGTTCAGAAAAAGCTTTCTCTTCATTCTGACCATAAACTACCAATTTGCAACAGGAGATGTCTTCTGTCTTCAAAGGTTAAACAAGAGCTGTTTTCCTATCATTAGAGGGTTAAACCAGGAAATGTCGGCCATTAGATGGTTAAACCAGGAAATTTCTTTCTGTCATAAAAAGGTTAAAACAAGAGCTGTCTTCCTGTCATTAAAGGGTTAAAAGAAGAGATGTCTTCCTGTCATTAAAGGGATAAAACAGGAGATGTCTTCCTGTCCTCAAAGCGTTAAAATGGGAGATGTCTTCCTCTCATCAAAAGGTTAAAAGGGGTGTCCTACTATCAACTGAGCCCTTCTTGCCATAAAGTTACCCATGGGGTTAAAATTGTTCACTTCAAACTTGAAAATATGGCCACAGGCTGGCTATTAATTTTACGCTTACCCAGAGCAACATGTTGGCCTTGAAACCATGATAGCATATGTGGGAAATTTATGATTACTTGCAAAATCTGGCAAAATAAAAATTTCCAGGGATCAGCAAAAATTCTTTGCCACTGCCATTGTTGCCTGACCCCTGAATACTGCCTGGTAACTTATTACACGGCAGCTTCTGTATTTCCCTAGACAGGCAACTTTGATAGTTTTTCACCCACTGTTCTTGAGCCATACGCCTAGTTTATCCACAAACTTACCTACCCAGGCCAGTAGACACATTTTTCATGCTTAGGAAAGTGAATGCACCCTACCACAGCATATTGTAAGGGAAAACACAATTTACTGACGTAATTCTCAGTCCAGCCAACGGCTGACATCAGCAAACGACTGCTTTCATGTTAACAACATTGGTATTTCCATGCTAGTATATACACACTACAGGCATTTGTGACAGTTGCTCACAACTTTGGTCCCTGACAAGGGACAGGACAGTTCCGAAACCAGTCGAGCCTAATAAACAGTTGTAGTGCCTCACGTTGCAACACTCGTTCTGTCGCTCCAGCATCAGCTCAGACCTTTCTGATGCATTAACATGTGCAACATCAAGGACCTAACTCAAAACACATCTCAAGTTATCAAGTGAACAGTAAATTCCATGTCAGTTGCACTGTGACCTTGGGAATGAGGTCAAGATCCAAACATCACTGGAGCATGACCATTTGCACAAAATAGGTAGACACTTACAAAAGGCACATCCCTACCAAGTTTGGCACAAATCTGACCAAAATTATTAAAAGTTATAACCATTACATGGAATTCCCATGTTAAACTTTCCTATTAAGACTTTTTTATAGATTTTCAAAAAAAAATTCAAAAATCACCCAAGGTACATTGCCGCCAAGTTTGAAGTAAATCTGACAGATAGTTTCTTCAGAGATTTCCAAATGTGAATTACCATTAGAATGCATTAGAATGCCCATTGACTTGCATAGTAAGCAATAGAAAAGGTGCATTTAGCAATAAGTACCAGAATTGAATTTTTTTTTAAAAAATCAGGAATCCACAGCAGTGCTACCTAGTGCTTGACCCTTCCACAAGGAACATATCCACAAAGCTTCCACTTAATCTGAGAGATAATTCTAGAGAAGTAACAAGTAACGAAAACACACAAAAATTCTTTAAAAAAATGAAAAAAATTGCAGCACCACCTGGTGAACAAATTAAGAACTAGTGGTCCCAAGGAGTGTTCCTATGTACTATCAAAGCAATAGGAGTGAACGGTTTCGCAGAAGATGATTTTGTAAACTTTGTCCGAAAAAAAAAACAAACAAAAAAATTCATTAAAAATCCAAAAATCACTGGAGCATGTCCATTTGAACAAATCTGCTAATGACCTACCCAATGTACATTGCCTCCAAGTTTGAAGTCAGTCTGATTGACAGTTGCGGAGAAGTCAAAACTGTGAATTAGAATTAGAATGCTGATTGACTTACATAGTAATCAATAGGAAAAGTGCATTTACTGGTAAGTAACCGAATTGAAAAATCATGAAAAATCAGGAATCCACAGCATTGCCACGTAGTAAACCGTTTTGTTTGACCCTTCCACAAAGAACATATCCACCAAGTTTAAGCTTAATCTGAGTGACAGTTCTGGAGAAGAAGTCAAAAATAGCAATAACACACAAAAAAATCTTTAAAAAAATGGGGAAAATTGTAGTGCCACCTAGTGAACAAATTCAGAACTAAGAGTCCCTAGGAGTGTTCCTGTGTGATATCAAAGCAATTGGATAAGTGGTTTCACAGAAGAAGATTTTTTAAGATTTGCCGGAAAGAAGAACAAAAGAAATCATAAAAAACAAAAAATCCACGGGAGCATGACCAACTGAACAAACTTAGCAGAGATTCACCCAAGGTACACTGCCACCAAGTTTGAAGTGAATCTGGCTGACAGTTTTGGAGAATAAGTTGAAAATGTCACTTTTGGATGGACGACAAATGGCAGACAATGTATGACGGATGACCTACCCTCCTAATAGCTCAGCTGACTTATCAGCCAAATGACCGACCTTCGACCTTTACAAGTGACATGTAAATTGCAAAAATGTACAGTGTTACAATACCCACAATCTAAGCCCAACATGAACCAAATCAGATGAAAATTCACCAAGTTATGACAAGATGAAACTTTCAAAGGGCCAGATGACCTTGACCTTTGCCCTTTAGAGGTTACAGGTTCTTACAAAAATGTGCAATGTTGTAATACCTACAATGGAGTCTAACGTGATTATAATTGGATGGAAATTGGCTGAGTTATGACTGAATGAAACTTTCAAAGGTCCAAATGACATTTATCTTTGACCTTTTGAGGTCATATGCAAATTACAAAAATGTGCAGTGTTACATTTGCTACAATTTGAGCCAAACATGATCAAAATTGGATAAAAATTGGCAGTGTTATGGCTAGATAAAAGTTTCAAGGGTTCAAGTGACTCAGATCTTTGACCTTTAGAGGTCACATAAAAATGTAAAGTGTTACAATAGCTACAATTTGAGCCCAACATGCTCAACATTGGATAAAAATTGACTGAGTTATGGCTAGATGAAAATTTCAAAGGTCCAAATGACACTGACCTTTCACACTTTAGAGGTCACATGTAAATTACTAAAATGTGCAGTGTTACAATAGCTACAATTTGAGCCCAACATGATCAAAATTGGATAAAAACTGATTAAGTTATGGCTAGATGAAAATTTCGAAGGTCTAAATGACATTGACCTTTGACCTTTAGAGGTCACATGTAAATTATAAAAATGTGCAGTGTTAAAATAGGTACGACTTGATTCAACATGATCAGAATTGGATAAAAATTGACTGAGTTATGGCAAGATGAAAATTTCAAAGGTCCAAAGGACCTATATCTTTGACCTTTAGAGTTCACATGTAAATTACAAAAATGTGCAGTGTTACAATAGCTACAAGTTCAGCTCAACATGATCAAAATTGGATAAAAATTGACCCAGTTTTGACTGGATGAAAATTTCAAAGGTCCTAATGACCTTGACCTTTGTAGGTTACATGTAAATTACAAAAAATGTGCAGTGTTACAAACACATTAATTGAAGTTGGATTGGTTACCTGTACCTATTATAGTTTTGAAGATTTTCATGATTTAAATCTTCAAATGGCCATGATTTGCATAATTTTCAAAACTGTTGAACCTCTTTACAAATCCTCACGACTTCATGTATGGAAGTATAATCATGCCAAGTTTTGAGTTTTCACGTGTAATACTTTTCAAATAAAATGTCGGAAAAATTTGCCTGCAAAGAAGAAAGAAAGAAAGGAGAATAAAAGAAAGACAGACAGACAGACAGACAGACAGACAGACAGACAAAAAGAAAGAAAGAAAGAAAGAAAGAAAGAAAGAAAGAAAGAAAGAAAGAAAGAAAGAAAGAAAGAATTCCTTGAAAAACAATATGTCTGTGTTGGCACACAGATATAATCAGATATGCAATAGCGGCAGATGACTGAACTAAATACTATAGGGGAATGCATAATTATCAAAGGATAATTACTCCAGGTGACAAACTAGAGGATCAGGACTGATCCTGTGCTCAAGTGAATCATAAGTTGACCATTTGAACAAACTTGGTGGAAACCCACTAGAGTAACATTGCCACCAAGTAGGAAGTAAATCTGGCTGATGGTTTCGTCGGAGAAGTTGAAAATGTGAATCTGTATCAGAGGCCAATTGATTTACATAGCAAACAATCAGAATATATGCATTTACCAACAAGTACCCAAAATGCACCAAAGGTACATTGCCACCAAGTTTGAAGTTAATCTGGATGACGGTTTTGGAGAAGAAGTCGAAAATGTGAATTAGCACTAGAATGCTCATTGACTTCCATTGTAATCAATAGGAAAGCTGCATTGACCGGTAAGTACCCGAACTGAAAAAATTGTTAAAAGTCGGGAATCCGCAGGATTCCAACATAATGTACAACTTTGTTTGACCCTTCTACAAGGAACATATCCATCATGTTTCAGCTTAATCTGAGTGACGGTTCTGGAGAAGAAGTCGAAAATAGCTATAACACACAAAAATTCATAAAAAATTAGAAAAAAATTGTGCCACCTGATGAACAAATAAAGAACTAGGGGTCCCAGCGAGCGTTCCTGTCTGATATCAAAGAAATTGGGTGAGTGGTTTTAGAGAAGGAAGATTTTTAAGATTTGCCCAAAAAAGAACAACAAAAATCATTAAGAATCCAAAAATCACTGGACAATGGCCATTTGAACAAACTTGGTAGAGACCCACCCAAGGCACATTTCCACCAAGTTTGAAGCAGATCTAGCCTGCAGTTTTGGAGAAGAAGTTGAAAATGTAAATTGTTTACGAGGGACGATGGATGGACGACGGATTTTGAGACAATGGTATCAGCTCAGGTGATATGATCACCTGAGCTAACAAAACCCCAGGTGCAAAATTTCATATATATAGAATCTTACATGGCAGTGAGTAAGTTACGATTTTTCTCTCACGAGGGATCGTTGTTGGTGGGGAAAATCACGAGTGACCGCAGGTCACGAGTGTTTTTCCCCACCAACAACGATCCCGAGTGAGAGAAAAATCGTCACTCACTCACTGCCATGTAAGATTTTATTTATTCTATGTTTAATCGAGTATTTACCGCAAAAATTGTCGCTCTTGTTGCTTAGGTGTCGCCATTTTGAAGCGGAGACTTTTCACTTGGAAATGTCAAATCTGGTGTGCCGTGTTTGTTGACGTTCATCGCAGTTATTCAACGTCACCCGTGACGTATAATTAAGCATAGCTCGCGGACGTTTGATTTTGTCTAAATGTCAATGCATTACGTCACTGACGCAGGCGCGTCACGATTCACTTGTAACAATGTTTAGGTCATGTGACCTACCGTGAGTTACTATTTCTGGATTTCACTCCAGAAAATGATAACTCACTGCCAAACATAGAATAAATTGACTAATGTTCTAAGCAAGTTTCATAGGTATACCTCACATATTTTTGGGGGTATATGCCACACAAATCTGACAAGTATAATGTCAAATAACCATTTCACTACTTGATGATCAATTATCATAAGATAATTAATCCAAGAGACGACCAAAACCCCAGGTGCACATCTTCATATATTGATTGATATTCCCACCAAGTTACATAGGTGTATCTCAAATACTTTTTAGGATACATATGCAACCCAAATCTGTCAAGTCTAACTTCAAATCAACATTTTCATTAAGTTATATACCGGTAATGATCAATTAACACAGATAAATTAATACAAGAGACAAACAAAACCCCAGGGGCACACATTCATATATTGATAAATGTTCCCACTAAGTTTCATGGATGTATCTCAAATGGCTTTTTTTTAAACAAGCACAACACAAATCTGACAATTTTAATGTAGGATAGACATGGGGTATAAAAAGCTTTCATTCAAGTGCCATGCCTATGATCTGAAGTTTCCCCTTTTGCTACACTGTAAAACCAGTGACATCTCTAATCAAAGGTTAAACATGTATAAGTTGAAGAATGATGCAGGAACAATATTCCCCAGACCATTCACTAAAGATATATATCCAGCAGATACAATCAATGCCTGTGCCAGAGCACCACCAAATGAAGTGTGAAACTGGCACAGATGGTAGAGCAATATACATAAGTGTGGCAGAAAGTACTTCCTTGACAATAAATATGGTTAAGGCATCTCTCACCCAACATGTAGCCCATAAGCTTAACATTTGTTGAGTACAGATAGCTGGCTTGGTTTCATGTGGTGCATGGTAATCTTGCATTTGATTCAACTGTGCTGGAATACTGACACAACTAGAAAAGAAGATTTGCTTCAAAGCAAATCTGTGTGCCTTCAAAAGTTAATATGGCTAGATGAAAATCCAACGGTCAAAATGACCTTGACCTTTGACTTCTAGAGGTAACAAAGTAAATTACAAAAAATGTGCAGTGTTGTAATAGCCACAATTTGAGCTTGACATGACTGAAATTGGATGAAAATTGACCAAGTTATGGCTAGATGAAAATTTTGAAGGCCCAAATGACCTTGATCTTGACATTTAAAGGTCACATGTAAATTACAAAAAATGTACAGTGTTACAGTATCTTCAATTTAAGCCCAACATGAACCAAATTAGATTGAAATTGACCAAGTTATGGCTAGAAGAAAATTTCACAGGTCCAAATGCCCTTGACCTTTGACTTTTACAAGTCATATGTAAAATTACAAAAATGTGCAGTGTTGCAATACCTACAAGCTGAGTGAAACATGATTAAAATTTGATAAAAATTGACCAAGTTATGGCTAGATGAAACTTTTGAAGGTCCAAATGACCTTGACCTTTGACCTTTAGATGTCATATAAATTACAAAAATGTACAGTGTTAACAGCATCTACACTTAAGCCAAATATGTACCAAATCAGATGAAAATTGACCAAGTCATGGCTAGATGAAACTTTCAAAGGTCCAAATGACACGGACCTTTGATCTTTAGAGGTTACATGTAAATTACAAAAAGGTACAGTTTTACAATATCTGCAATTAAAACCCAACATGAACCAAATCAGATGAAAACTAGAACAGACTGATTTTCCAACAGAAAATCAAATGTCTCCCGGTGGAACACTTACGTCTTTGAATAAGCTACAGGTGATAACAAATTACAGACTAGAACAGACTGATTTTCCAACAGAAAATCAAATACCCCCGGTGGAACACTTACATCTCTGAATAAGCTACAGGTGATACCAAAATCACAAATGACCAAGTTTGCTTGAAAATTACAATCCTATTTTAGCTCTCACCTAGATACATTACTCTAGCCATTTTCATCAAGTTCTTCAAGACTTACTGCAGCGATACCAATTTCACATAAATGACCCTGTGACCTTGAAAATTAGGTCAAGGTCACCCAAATACAATCCCAACCTTGGTCTTACCTTGATACATAATCCTACCACGTTTCATCAAATTCCATCCTGTTCTTCATGACTTATCGAACGGAAACCAATTTCACATAAGTGACCCTGTGACCTTGAGAATTCGCTCAAGGTCATCCAAATACAATCCCAACCTAGGTCTTGCCAAGATACATAATCCTACCAAGTTTCATCAAATTCCATCAAGTTCCATATGACTTATTGAATGGAAACCAATTTCACATAAGTGACCCTGTGACCTTTAAAATTATTTCAAGGTCGCCCAAATACAATCCCCAACTAGGTCTTGCCAAGATACATATTCCTACCAAGTTTCATCAAATTCCATCAAGTTCTTCAAGACTTATCGAACCGAAACCAATTTCACATAAGTGACCCTGTGACCTTGAGAATTCGCTCAAGGTCATCCAAATACAATCCCAACCTAGGTCTTGCCAAGATACATAATCCTACCAAGTTTCATCATATTCCATTAAGTTCTTCATGACTTATCGAACGGAAACCAATTTGACATAAGTGACCCTGTGACCTTATAAATTCCCTCAAGGTCCACTAAATACGATCCCGACCTAGGTCTTGCCTAGATACATAATCCTGCCAAGTTTCATCAAATTCCATCAAGTTCTTCATGACTTATTGAACGGAAACCAATTTCACATAAGTGACCCTGTGACCTTGAGAATTCACTCAAGGTCATCCAAATACGATCCCAACCTAGGTCTTGCCAAGATACATTATCCTACCAAGTTTCATCAAATTCCATCACGTTCTTTATGACTTATCGAACGGAAACCAATTTCACATAAGTGACCCTGTGACCTTGAAAATTAGGTCAAGGTCACCCAAATACAATCCCAACCTATGTCTTGCCTAGATACATAATCCTACCAAGTTTCATCAAATTCTGTCAAGTCCTTCAAGACTTATTGCACGGAAACCAAGTGTTGAAGAACATGAACAAGAAGAAGAAGAAGAAGAAGCGGAAGAAACGGGCACTAAACCAATATGTCCCCCGGCTTCTACCGGGAGACATAATTGACCAAGTTATGGCTGGATAAAAATTTCAAATGTCCAAATGACCTTAGCCTTTGAATTTTACAAGTCACATGGAAATTACCAAAAATGTGCAGTGTTGCAATACAATAGGTTGTGTTCAACATGATTAAAATTAGACCAAGTTATGGCTGGGTGAATCTTTTAAAGGTCCAAATGACCTTGATCTTTGACCATTAGAGGTTACATGCAAATTACAAAAATATACAGGGTTACAATATCTACAATTTAAGCCCAACATGAACCAAATCAGATGAAAATTGACCAAGTTATGGCTAGATGAAACTTTCAAAGGTCCAAATGACCTTAACCTTAACCTTCACCTTAACTTTTGACTTTTAGAGGTTACATATGAATTACAAAAATATGCAGTGTTGCAATCCCTAAAATTCGAGTCCAACACGGTCAAAATTTGATGAAAATTGACAGAGTTATATTTGTATGATAATTTGAAAGGTCCAAATGCCCTTGATTTCTGACCTTGACAGGTCACACAAATTACGAAAATATGCAGCATTACAAACCTGTAAATTGAACTTGGATTAATTACCTGCACCTATAATAGTTTTGGAGATGTTCAAGATTTAAAATTTCAAATGCCCCTACTTGGCATAATCTGCAACATATTTTCTTCTCTTTATTGAAAGGCACAAATTCATTTATAGACCTTTAACCATGCCAAGTTTGAAGTTTTTGAGTGTAATAGTGTTCAAGAAACCTGGCGAACAAAATTTAGTAATAAAGAAAGAAGGAAGGAAGGAAGGAAGGAAGGAAGGAAGGAAGAAAGAAAGAAAGAAAGAAAGAAAGAAAGAAAGAAAGAAAGAAAGAAAGAAAGAAAGAAAGAAAGAAAGAAAGAAAGAAAGAAAGAAAGAAAGAAAGAAAGAAAGAAAGAAAGAAAGAAAGAAAGAAAGAAGAAAGAAAGAAAGAAAGAAAGAAAGAAAGAAAGAAAGAAAGAAAGAAAGAAAGAAAGAAAGAAAGAAAGAAAGAAAGAAAGAAAGAAAGAAAGAAAGAAAGAAAGAAAGAAAGAAAGAAAGAAAGAAAGAAAGAAAGAAAGAAAGGACGGAAGGAAGGAAGGAAGGAAGGAAGGAAGGAAGGAAGGAAGGAAGGAAGGAAGGAAAGAAAGAAAGAAAGAAAGAAAGAAAGAAAGAAAGAAAGAAAGAAAGAAAGAAAGAAAGAAAGAAAGAAAGAAAGAAAGAAAGAAAGAAAGTCTGTGTTGGCACACAAACATTATTAGCTACAATAAATAACACCTTTTTATTTTCTGCATGGCCATGTAATGCGTTCCTGATGCTGGGAATTACAGAGGTTGGATGAATGACTGAAGGGTCTAGTCTGCTGTAAACCGAAGAGTGATGCTAAATTGCACCAGCAATGAAATTACCAAGCCATTGAAACATGATCGTGATATGTTCCACACAAAAATAACACATGGACATGTTCACCATATCAAATACAAAAACAACATGACATTTTTTAACCCTTGTCCTATTAACTATTACAGTGCCACATTTTGGACTGAGTCAGCAGCTGATCTCGCTGCACTTTGTGCTGAGGAAAGCTGTTGACTTGGACTATTATATTCTATATAACTCCAGGCATGCTGGTACCAGAATGAAAGGTCTTTTTATAAGGAACATGAATCTAGCACCCTTATTATAACTCAGAGCAGTTTGTTTGCAGTAGTTTGACTTAAGTCGCAGTTGGCATTCAAAAAATAAAATAAGGTGGGAGTTAAAAAGTATTCCTTGACATTAACACAGGCATGGATGACTGAACACAAGGGAAGGAAAGTTGTTGACCTGGAGACACTATCCTCAGAGGTCTCTTGTTTGATTATCACACAAAATCTCTGCTCAGTTATCAATGAAACATTTACATATCTCAAACACTGAAGCCGACACTTGATACCCATAATGCAATTGTCTGCTGTGAACAGCAACAGGTTAACTGTGGCTCTGTCAGTACAGGACTGAGGCAACATAAACAACAGTATAACTGTGGCCCTGTCAGTACAGGACTGAGTCAACAGCTTTCCTATATGTTTGGGTGTTGAGGAGGTTTATGCTTTGGCCACTTGTTTAACGACAATATTTGTGTCCAGACTACAAGTTCACAACTGTGCTATTGATTGGTGGTGCTCCTAATACAGTGAAGCCTGTCTTAAAACACCACTCTGATAGAGACCACCTGCCTTGAAAGACCACCTTTTCTGGATACTTTGCTCGGTGCATTTTACCTTACACCTCATATGAAAGACCACCTGTCTAGAGAGACCACAGTTTGGTCACCCCTAGGGGTAGTGTTTCAAGCCAGGTTTCATAGAACGGAGATGGTCCTCAGTAAAATCTGGTCATGCGTGGTCTTCTTCCGTAAGGTACTCATACTATTTGTATAGCTGATTATTATTTTCTCATTTCAGTATTATACTAGCCAAGTCTGCTTCAGTTTTCAAGTTCATTATCTGAGAATAATATCTTTGTGCTGATTTTAAATCTGTCTCAGCTGTTTTCACATTCACTTTTTTAGCTGAGTACACTGAAACCTGTTTTGAGAGACCACCCTTAGGGCAGGCCAAAAGGTGGTCACATAAGGCAGGTGGTCTCTCAATGGAGGTGCAATAACATGTGAAAAATAACAAAAGGGACTTTGAAAATATGGTCTTAAAAGGCAGGTGGTCTTTCATTACAGTGGTCTCTCAAAACAGGTTCTACTGTATATACATGTACAGCCATCAGATAGATCTGTCTTATTTTCAGCCTCTTGAGTTATTAATTGACTTTTGAGGACATTAGATCCTGACCAGTCCACAGAACAGTTGAGGTTCCGTAAAGACAATGATTATAAAATCAAAGCACAGGGATTACTTACAGCCCATAGGTAAAGAGGTCACAGCTATATCACTGTGACTGAGACGTTTGATTTTGTACAGTGACCTAGTTTTAATCCATGGCACTATTTTTCATTTTAGGTGCCACAATGACTCATCCATACATCATAGATGTTTGTCTGTATTATGTTCCTCTAATGGTACATGGATATATTTCCCCAAGTTCACATGTAATGACCATCATAAAAAACAAGTTCCCAAAATGTATTCCCTCGATGACATTGAGAAAGTAAATCAAGGTCACCTATATCATGCAATAACAAACTTCAACATATGACACACATATGTCTGACATTTGGTATTTATTAGCCTCAGTCCCTTGCAAAATACTAGATTTACACATTTTGGTCTGTATCTAACATGACACTATAGGTGTAACCAACAAATTTTGATGCTTTTTCCTGCGTTTGCCAATTTGACATTTCTACCAAGTTTTGTGAAGATTCATAGATACTCTGAAAAACAGCATTCTCAAAATGCTCACATTTTGGTCTCTGAATTACATCTACTTCAGGCACAGAGGCTGTTTGATTTTGTTGTTGTTGCTGTATCACATCATTTGCAGGAATGGATAACAGATCTGAAATAATAATTCACCCTGTCAAATATGTTTTGCAACCACATTTCATATGTGTTACACATACCTGTCAACATTTTATCGCAACAGATAAGATTTTTTTGTTCCCATGGGGGAAGATTTTATTTTCAACAAGGAATGAAAAAGAAATAAATGAATTTTATGGGGGGGAAGAGTGTCTAAAATTAACCAACTTTGCACCAAAAAGTCTAAAAATATAAAGTGGGAGACTTGCACCAAATAGAGAAGGCTTGACAGGTATGTGTGTTAACACCACTCATTTCCCTTAGTACGTACATATCTAGTTATATTAACCCTTTTTCTCATTAATAAAAAAGGCACATGCAGTATAATTCAGCACTGTCTTTGCAACTTTGTTAACTAGAAGCCGATCAGTGACCGAAAAACCCTTAGCCAGGATGGACTGACAGACAGACGGACAGACGCGTTGGTAATGACAATACCCCTCCTGTAGGTCAAGGTTACTTCTGTTTGACCTAATGACAAAGCTTTGGTGCAAATGCAATGAGCAGTGATATCAAGGCAAGGCCATTTCCTCCAATGCAGCACTGTGACCTAAATATGTGACCCAGTGACCTAGTTTTCACTAGGTGTCTGAGGCATCCTTAGGACCGACTGTCATAAATAACTGATGCAGCTACTATGAGTAACCATATATATTTAGATGATATCATGGTACCACCATTTTTCTTCAATGCAGCACTGTGACCTAAATATGTGACCCAATGACCTAGTTTCAACAGACATCTGAGGCATCCTTAATACCAACTGTCATAAATAATTGATGGACCTACATTTAATATTTTTTTAGATATTGTATTAATGCAGTTCTTTTCAATGTAGTACTGTGACCTAAATATGTGACCTGGTGACCTACTTTTCGACAGGCACCTGAAGCACCTCAATAGTCCCCTGTGACAAAAATTTGGTCTCTGTAAGGCGAGTATTCTTGGAGATATGTCGAGACATGGATGGATGGACAGACAGACAGACACATAGGGGAAAACAATACCCCTCCAGCCTAAACGCTGAAGGGTAAAAATGAACAAATTAAGACAATGCCATTTTCATAATTTGCATCTAAATATGTGTCAAATCCTTTCCTGCTTAGCATAATACTGTCAACAATTTTCACAGGCACACTTTTGTGTTGTGTGTCCAAACAGCACAAAATAAGCTGTTGACCTGACTATGCTGGCCTGATAGGTTTTATAGCATATTCTCATTCAAAATGTTTTCCACTTACATTCAATTTAAACCAAACATTGAAGAGAAGGACATTTTACACCCAGACACCTTTGGGTGATTGGAGCAGAAAAGGGTTAAAATATAATTGTGCATGAAATGACCCATACACCAATAAATCACTGTATTCATTACATCCATACCACCTATCAGAGACAATCTCACCCTGATTAACTCTTTGGCTGCCTAGTTTTGACTGAGTTGACAGCTTTCCTGACTATTCTTTGGGCACTTTGAACCCAAAGACACAACACAAAAACCACTGACCCACATCATTATAACTTGGCAGAACACACTGACTTTTGTGGTAATTGGCCATGAAAGAATTAAGATAAACTACCGTGTAAAGGTCAATGTAAAATGAGAACATGATTCATAACTCTTTTACTGAGTTATTTTTCCCTACAAACACAATTAGGATGTTCTGTGAATTTCACTTTATCAAATGGCATACTTATGTGCATAGTTACATCTGTGTATCAACACAGATATTCTTTCTTTCTATCTGTTTTCTTTTCTTTATATTTCCTTCTGTTCTTTGCAGATTTGCTGTGAAGCAAAGCTGCTTTTCTAGTTTACCCTTTCTTTATCAACAGTCTAAGACATTAATACAAGTACACTGCAGTCACCTATGATCAGCCCATCCAAGCAAACAGTTGTGCCATATACATGTAACAATATTTGAGTATCCCTTGGTCTCTTGCCACAGTCAGACTGAACTACACACGACTAAAGAACCATTGTCACATGCTTGATTCTTTAAATTTCATTGGGGTTGCCTTATCAACCCCCCCCCCCCCCCAAGTGGTCAAAACCAGCTGGAGGTAGAACGCCATCTGCTTCGATGACTTTTATGAAATAATTTGAATGAGAATTACATACAGACAGACCCTATCAGAATATAGCATGGCCAAGGTCACAAGCTATCCTTGGGCCAGGTTGGGCACTGAGTATGATTAACGATTAGCTTGATCTAGCCCTGCCTTACATACTGATCATGCTGTGGTAACATCAAATTTCATCCAAAATTTTAGTGTTTCTGTTAGTGATTTCAATGGAAATAGAGATACAGAGATTGATTGATAGATTTAATAAATAAATTTATTTATTTATGTATTTATTTATTCATTCATTCATTCATTTTTGTTGTTGTTGATTTTTTCTTTTTTTTGGGGGGGGGGGGTATCGATATTACTGAGGTGCTGCAGGACATTTAACTTTGTAGAATGAATAGAACAAATCTGGAATTGTTCTGAAAAACAGTGTGGTACAACAAACCAGACTTAAACTTTCATGTGACGCCAACTCGGGACTACTCATTCCTGGGATACTACAATAAAAGCTTTATAATCTATGCTAATATTTTTAATTCAATTTCATTTTTCACATTGATGCCAATTTCGCATTCATATTGTACGTAAATGGAGTTTGAAATCAAGTCCTGACATACTGTTAGTCTGCCGTCAGTGGTTTCTCAGGCTTTGCTTTGGAGCACAAGCTGTCCTGCTACTGCAGCATCCAGGACATGCTCAGCAATGGGGTGTGTTCCTCCAGATGGAACCACTATTCATAAGTACCCAGCTTGCTGATACTTGCAGGTGGCGACACCAAGGGGGAAAACATCCTGGATTCTCCTGATCTGCCAGTGGTTGTTCACAGGAAATGGCGCATCATAAAAATACAGCCTCTGAACTAATGATATCAACTACAAGAACATCTTTCATTATGAAGCTACTTTCCCCCTTGAATTTAGAGTGAGTCAGCAGCTTTACTTGGTGTGGCTAGGACATCAGCCACTCAACTTACCCAATGGAAAGCTGATGACCTGGAACATGTAATCTTCATATTCTCATATGCAATTCTTATTCAAATTGTTTTTCACCACTGTCAAAATTGATTAGAAAATTGAAGCAGACGACATTTGACTGTCAGCTGGGTTTGGCCAGTTTAAGGGGGAAGGGTTGAAGATCTGTACCAACCAAACATTGAATGTTGAAAGTATGAATAAACACAACTCAGAATGCTTGCAAGGAAACATACCTATCTTTAGTTTCCATACAATAATGTATTATCAGTGGAAAATTTCCATAAGGACTACTGTTTACCTTGATAACTCTTCAAGTGTGGAACTTCCTTACATACATGCGCAGTGTCATTGTTCTCATTACAATGCTCCCCTGTAAGGTAGAATTTAGTGCATACAAAAAACTGACAGATACTTAGCAACATTACTGCAAACACTACAACACATACCTAAAAAAATCTATATGAAAGTTAAACCAACATGTTTCTACTCAAATAATAAAAGCAAATTCTGCATCCTGTACAAGAACAAAAGAACAAAAAATGTAAAATGTTAGTTGGACACTTTCTCATGTATACATTAAGGTACTCACCTAATACTCTTGCATGGAGCACTAGTTTTATAGACTTGCTGGGGTCGGACAAACTGGTTAATGACAATTCTTCTTTCACTAATTTCTCTTTATAGGCGGCAAAGTCCACAACAACATCATGACCTTCACCTGAAAATACATAGAAACAGGTTTTAAATAAACATTTAAAAACTAAAATAAATTAAATTTAAAAAAAAAAATTAACAACATATTATGAATCAGATGAGCCACGTATCATATTAACTTACCCATCAGCACTTTCCCCTGTAAGCCATAGAACAAACAATTTGAAAAGTTGCCTCCCCCTTTCACCCTAAAACCAGCCAAAACTGGCTGGTCGTCAAATGTCGTCTGCTTCACTGTTTTTAACTAATTTCCGCAGTAATGAAAAACAATTTGACTGAAAATTGTAGATGAGACCTATCAAGATCAAACTTCCCAGGTCAACAGCTTTCCTTGGCATGGGTTGGGCACAATTGCCCAACCCATGCCAAGGAAAGCTGTTGACTCAGTCTTAATTCAAGGGGAAAGGGTTTATGTTGTGCTTGCAGCAAACAAGTCCAAAACTTGTTAGGGTCAAAACTGTTCAGAAAATTTTATCATGAAGAAGAGTAAGAAAAGTTTAAACATTTTCATGAAGAATAAAAATGAAATTATACTTAAAGCAGGCAAGATATGTTGTGTTCGATATACAATAATTATTTGTCTATGTCTATCATGTCTCTATGCATGCTGCATTCCAGCTGAGTCAAGTTAAGACAGAAAATGTGAAAGCTCTGATCTGTTTAGCAGCCACATAAGACATATTGGATAAACTTTATCAACGGGTGACCAAATTTTCAAAGCTTTCAGGAAAAAAAAGCAATCTTCCAAAAGGAAACCAAAACTCCATATGGGATCTTGAAAAAACTTACGAATAAAATTTTGGTTTCTTTCCTCTTTCTTCACAATTATATTTACTACATAAAACATTTCTCCATTCATCATCACAAATATGAAGATTATGAAAAATGCGACAAGAGATTAACGGGCCTACTGTTCTGCTCTCATGTAAATACACAAATTTAAGTACATGGGACAGAGCCTGGTTGTACATTAACTGAATATTCAAACCTCAATGGTATTATAAGCTCCTCAGATTTTGACTTCTTGCATCATCCATGAAAATCCACCAAAAAACTAAAGATGCTAGAGTGGTCACAAGACTTTCAAATTTTGATCCATTTATCAAACTAGAGATTTTTTACATGTAAAGTCAATAAGTTCAGGCAGTTATATGAGCCTATTTTTAAAACTTTGGACTGTACTGCACACACAAACAAAGTGTTTACAGGAAGACAGATACAGAGACATAAATGATCAAATAAGCTCAGCCACTTATGCTCAGTGAACTAAAAACAGAGATGATACTTATGTGTATAAATATAAAAGTTGCAACTTATAAGAAATGAGAGCAAGTTTAAGTGACAATTTTTTTCTTACTACCTCTGCTACATAACTTTTTACTTTCCTGGATTGCTTGGAAAATGTATATTCCACATCCCAGTCAAGGACATCTACCTGCGATTAAAAATGGTTTGCAGAAGCAGAATCAACATCTGTGAAACACAAAATCTGCCTGAAGTAGCAAATCAGATGCAGACAACTTCCGAGTTCAAGATACAAGCAGCAAGAGAGACAAGATGAATGAATGTACCTTCTGGACAGTGACTAGAGCAGCCTAATCCCAGAAAAAACAAAAAGCCATGATGATTCGATGGGACTTAACACAAATAACCTGGCCTAAAAAATGTGAGCAGGACCTCATGGCTCCTTGCTACACAGAACAGAAGTTGTTCCTCGCCACTGACCCAGCACAAATTGCACATACATGGATGCTGTATACTGGATGTAGCACCAGGGATGAGCTTGTGTTCCCATTAGTCCTGAAAAATGATTATGGATGATGTAACCATTGAAGGTAGTGGAACACAGCCACCACCTTCTGATGCAGCACGCTGGGAAGATAGTCTGTAATTGTGGGGGCAAAAAAAACAACTGTATTTTCAGCGTGCTGTAGCTTCCATTTGGATCAATTTAGCTATACACTAGGTTTCCTTAACACAGTTGTTAGTCATCCTGATGGCACACGCAAGCTTTATGAGCACATACCACAGCACTATGTGACCAGGAAGAACCGCAATGGGACCTGGCCTGAGCACAAGTCATACACATGTACAGGGGAACCTTGTTGTATACAGTTGGCTTCTTTTTTTTTTTTTTTGATTTGTAATCATCAAAACATTTTGAGCCATTCAATCCTAGAAAAATATTTTGTGTTTTTGTAACATCTTTGTGAATTGCAGTTTATAAATTTTAAAAGCTTATTTGCTGATTTTTTGAGGCACAGAAACCCTTATATGAATCAACAGGACTGTGAACTATGATATCAAAATCACCTCTCTTTCAGACCATGATCACTATTGCTAACATGTATATATCCCTTGCTGATTGTATAAAAAAAAAAAAAAAAATGCAGCACCACCTGTTAAACAAATTAAGGTCTTCAGGTCCCGAGAAGTGTCCCTATGCAATTTGAAGCAATTTGCTGAGCAGTTTCCAAGAAGATTTTTAAACATTTTGCCAAAAAATCAACAAAAAAATTCATTCAAAATTCCAAATTTTCCTGGACCATGGCCATTTGAACAAATCTGGTAGAGACTCACCCAAGGTACATCCCAAGCAAGTTTTAACTGAATATGCTTGATGGTTTTGGCGAAGTCAAAAATATGAATATCTATTGCATCCCCATTCACTAACATAAATAGCCTTCGTGCATCAACCAGCAAGCACCCAAATTAAAAAAAAAAAAAAAAAATTGGAAAAATCGGTCATCATAAAAAGAAAACAGAACTTGGAGTCCCTAGGAGTGTTCCTGTGTGATATCAAAGCGTGAGCAATTTTGGAGAAGATTTTTTAAGATTTTCCACAATAAAAATTCATAAAAACTCAAAAAATCACTGCAGCATAATCATTTGAACACGTACACCAGGCAAAAACTCCTCCAAGCTACATTGTCGTCAAATTTGAAGTCAATCTGGCTTAAGGTTTCAGAGAAGAAGTCAAAAATGTGAATTAGCATTTGAATGCCTGTTGACTTATACAGTAATCAAAAGGAAAGGCACATTTATTGATAAGTACCCCAGTTGAAAAAAGGGTTAAAAATCAGGAATCCATAGCAGTGCTACCTAGTGAACAACTTTGACCCGTTCCACAAGGAACATATCCACCAAGTTTCAGCTTAATCCAGGCGACAGTTATGGAGAGGAAGTCCAAAATAGCAAAAACATACAAACTAGAGGGCTGCGTGAGCAGCCCATGCGCAGCTGACCTAAGCTTGTCCAGCAAAATCAAGCTTGCAACTGAATAGACCTGTGATGAGGCTCAGCTGAGTGCATATGACATTTGGAAGTATTTCTAAGACAGATGACTGAGCCTCCTAAAACTGTAGCCTGGCTAGCAAGTCAGCTGAGCTAAAAATTGCAGTGCCACCTGGTGCACAAATTAAGTACTAGGAGACCCAAGCAGTGTTCCTGTGTGACAAATCAATTAGATGATGGGTTTCCAAGAAGAAGATTTTTGAAAATTGACCCCAAAAAACAGCAACAAAATACAAGGCATGCAAGCTAATTTCCCGCCACAACTGCCTACCTCCTTGTTTTAGTAGCCCTAGTCTCACCTGCCGAGAAACGGGCCGCTGCCTTTGCAGGGAAGTGGGATATTACAAATATTTTGGAAATAAAGAACACTTGGTATGGGTGGATAGAAATTTATTGTTTTAACCAATTTAGGAAGCACTAATTGAATATGACTTTGGTATTTGTAAACTTAAATTTCTATGAAAGACACTACTTTTATGCAAAAGGGGTATCTTGTCCTGTCTATGACAGTGATAAGCGCGTGTGTCCTACGTGATTGAAAGGCGCGAGCCCCATGCATTGTGGCAGGGAATTGATATCCATGTCTCGTATTCATAAGACATCCAAAAATCACTGAAGCATGACTTTTTGAAAAATTTGGTAGAGACTCACTCAAAGTACATTGCCACCAAGTTTTAAGTCAATCTGGAAGACAGTTTCAGAGAAAAAGATGAAAATGTGAATTAGCGTTAGAATGCCCATTGACTTGCATGGTAATCAATAGGAAAGGCGCATTTGTCGATAAGTACCCAAATTGAAAAAAATGTTAAAAATAGCAATCCATAGCAGTGCCATCTAGGGAACACCTTTGTTCGACCCTTTCACAAGCAACACATCCATAAAGTTTAAGCTTCATGTGAGTGATGGTTCTGCAGAGGAAGTCGAAAATAGCAAAAACAAACAAAAAGTCATATTTTTTTAATTACAGCACCACCTGGTCAACAAATTAGAAACAAGGAGTTCCCAGGAGTGTTCCTGTGTAATATCACAGCAATTGGGTGAGCGGTTTCAGAGAAGAAGATTTGTTAAGATTTGTGCAATAAAAGAACAAAAAAATTCATAAAAAATCCAAAAGTCACTGGAGCATGACCATTTGAACACACTTGGTAGACACCCACCCAAGGTACATCCCTACCAAGTTTGAATTAAATTTGGCCGATGGTTTTGGAGAACAAGTTGAAAATGTCAATTGCGGAGGGACAGATTATGGACAAAGGACCACCTATTGGCTCAGCTGACTGACAAGTCAGCTGAGCTAAAATCCGCATCACCACCTCTTGAACAAATCAAGGTCCAGGGGTCTCCAGAAGTGTCCCTTTGCTGTTTCAAAGCAATTGGCTGCATGGTTTTAGAGAAGACGATTTTTAAAAATTTTTGCCACAAAATTAAAAAATTGAAAAAAAAAACAACATTGAAGCATGACCATGTGAATATGCTTGGTAGAGACCCACCCACAGCACATTCCCATCAAGTTTGAAATGAATCTAGGAGACAGTTTCAGAGAAGTGAAAAAATCAATTGTGGACAGACAGACAGACGGATGATGGACAATGGCCCATACTATAACCCCAGCTCGGGTGATAAAAACAGTTAAACTAGAAAAATTTGATTTGTTTGTCAGCAAATCAGTCTTTATGCCTAGAAAGCTTTTAAAGATTGTCTATTCAGTATTTATTTAACTCCTGCAACATTTTTTTTTCATACGGCTATATTAAAAACCTATAAATTGAAGTTGGAAAGGCACCTATTATCTATTATAGTTTTGAAGCTATTCAAGATTGAAATTTTGTGTATCTGCCTAATTTGCATAAATCAAAATGGTACAACTTTGACTTATGGTTCATTGGATGCAACTATCCTACAAATCTATCAACTGAATGACACCTCAGTCTATAATAGTTTTGAAGTTATTTAAGATTTCAATTTTGTGTATTCACCTAATTTGCATAAATTAGAATGCTTTGGTTCATGTTTCATTGGATGTGGCTATGTCACAAACAAATAAATTGAAGTTGAAAAGATACCTCTTTCTGTAAGAGTTTGAAAATAACTCATGAATTCAATCTTGTGTATTCACCTGATTTGCACAAATCAAAATGTTACTTTGGTTCATATTTCATTGGATGTAGCTATGTAACAAATCTTTAACTTGAAGTTGGATTGACACCTCTATTTATAATACTTTTGGAGATATTCAACTTTTAAATGTTTAAAGTGCTGTTAATGAGCATAATTTCAAATGCTACAGTTTTTGTTCACTGTCCATTAGATTGACAGGTGTCATAAATCTGTATGTACTACTTTAAATTTGGTGTCTATCTGTAATAGATTGGAAGATACGGAGCTTTTAAAATTTTAATTGCCCCTTATTTGCACAATTTTAGACATGACATTTAAACATGATGGTAAACCCATTTATACTATGAAGTAAAATTTCCTGCATCAACACCAGATTCACCTGCTTTGTAAATCTGGCCCTCGGCATAAAATGACTGCAGCAAGTGAAACATGTACACATTGATATACATATATTTATAAGAACATGTATTTGAGTTTCACTATTTACAGGAACATCAAACATTTACATGGCAATCTTTACTAATATCAATTATATTAGGCTCATCTAATACACTGTCATACATAACATTCAACTTCAAATGGCTCTTACAGAAATCTATGTGTTTAACTATTGAGTGTCACCAGCCTGAATGTGTCAGCAAACGTAAGTTGAAGTTTGCACAGGCATCATCCAAGTTTACATAGCTAACAAAAAATCTATACCAAGGTACATATTGATGTTTGACTATCGAGGTTCAACAACCTACTAAAGGTGTGGACAAACTTAAGTTGCAATGTTTGCACAGGCTGAACAGGGATGAAATAAGATGAATCTTTGTTGGATGTGGGTAATGTTTACAAAGGTTATGAAACACTGTTATAGATATTTAATTGATGAGCAAATGTCACTGCTGGGTCCATAAATACAAGAGCCATGGGAGCTCTGCCTGCCCCAATGGACCTATTGACCCAGACCAAAGTCCTTCCATATTACAGCTGGTCATTACAGAGTTTGGATCTGTGTTTGGGTGATTTGTGGCAGTTCATCTGAATCTCTCTCTACAAAGACATGCTAAACTTTGGTTCATATTTCATTTGATGCTGCTATGTCACCAAATTATCAATTGTAATTGAAATAGCACCTCTCAGTCAGGACTAGCTTATTTGTGATGAGGAGTCACACCATGAAGGCTTCAGATCATGTAGCCTCATTGGTTATTCATGTAATGCAAACGTACTCTACCAACACAGCAAGTCTCCCTAGGGACTGAAGGGTACATCTCAGCCTCTGTACTGACAGGTATGCAGGCCAGGCTCTCATAGTTCAATTTATGTCTGGTTGCATAACAGTATGGCCAAGTTATTAACAGTAACCAGCTTGTGAATTTAACAAAAGTTAAAATTCCCAACTTTGTTTGCATGCTATAGAATTTTGCTTTAGCAATAGACCCACATGTTAAGCTTTGAAGAAAAGTTTTGAAGATATACAACATTTAAAATTTCCATTAATATGCCTCTAATTTGCATAATTTTTAACATCATGACTGTTCCAAACAATACACAAAACTTCACTACTAGGTCTATCACTATGCTAAGTTAGGTACTTTTCGGAACAATAGCATGCGAGAAAAACTGACCACAAAATGTGACACAGAAATCAATAAATAAAGAATAAAGTATTTGAGGAAAAACAAGAAGTCTGGGTCCGCACACAGACTTAATGAATTGACAGTAGCTGCATGGGTCGTGGAGTCCATATGCTTGGGAGGCCAAATACCAGTAACACTAGCACCATGGTTCTTTCCTGGCGAGCTGCAAATACCTCTTCTGAAGTTCACTCCAGGAGAGCTATGAGGGGAGCTGCTCGTGCAAACTCATTGTAAAATCTACTGTCTAGGTGAGTCAGCTCGCCTGAAGTGTTTGTGCGTGAGTGATTGCTCCGCTTAAATGGCAAGGCCTGGAAGTGTGATTACTTTGAAGAATGATTTTGTATTGTCAATGCAGGCAGGCACACGGTGCTGACAATGAAGGAACTGTCAATACAATATAACCCAATACAATAGTCCCTCCTCTGAGAGACCTCTCCAATGTCTTTCAAGACCTAATTTATCAGTTCCACTGTTTTCTATTTTACATGTTACTTGTCCTCCATTGAAAGACTACCTGCTTTACGTGACCACTTTTGGACCTGCCCAAGGGGTGGCCTCTCAAAGGAGGGACTACTGTACATATCACAAACTCAGGTCACAAAGTTAATCAGGGCCATTCAGACAGATGGGCATAGGACTAGACTCTGAAAGAAATATCTCCACAGTATTTCCTGTGTCATAATGCTTCTATTTGGGTATTAATTCTGGATGAATTAACATGTAGATACAAGCTAAAGGTCAAGTTGCATGATAACAAGTTTCTCTTGAGGCACACTATGTACCATGTGGAAGTTCGATATTTTGCTTAACCCTTTCCCCACGTAAACTGGCCAAAACCTGCTGGTGGTCAAATGTTGTCTGCTTCACAATTTTCAAGACTAATGTAAAACAATTTGACTGAGAATTGTAGATGAGACCTATCATGATTACATGCCCCAGGTCAACTGCTTTCCTTGGCATGGGTTAGGCACTTAGTGCCCAATCCATACCGCGGAAAGCTGTTGACTCAAGTCCTAATTCAAGGGTGAAAGGGTTAATCATTACACCTGGTGGCCTGACAGTCGGCCAGTACAGCCACAACCAAAGCCACCAAGAATCCACACCGTCACACAGTCAGTCAGTACAGCCACAACCAAAGCCACCAAGAATCCACATCATTACACAGTCAGTCAGTATAGCCATCCAGGTTAGCCACAACCAAAGCCACCATGAATCCACATTGTCACACTGTTATCCAGGTTAGCCACAAACAAAGCCACCATGAATCCACACCATCACATCACTGAACTCAGGACTTTACATGCATGCAATGATGCGTCAAAATGCAGAAAAAACCTTGGCAGGGCAAGTGTAGACAGTTAACGTAGATAAAATAGGCAGTTAAGTGTAGATAAACCAGTACTTCAAAACTGGCTGAAACTTATATATATATACAGTGTTCATTCTTGGTCTGTAAAGAATGGGGCCCATGGGCCCCATAAGGCTGTGAAATAGGGGCCCATTCCTGCAAGGGATGGGCCAAGCTAGGGGGGTCCGGCGGCATGCCCCCCGCCCCCCCCGGAAAATTTTTAAATAAAGCATGCCAAATGGTGCATTCTGAGGCCAAAATCAAGCATTTTGAAGGTTTTATTGTGTAGTGAAAATTGTGTCTTTTTTGGTCAGTTTTTTGTCTTCAGCGGTACTAATTCCTGTACAGCAGTATATGAATCATGTAAATGTTATCAACTGCACCAGGAAGGATCGGATCAGATTAGACTGTAATTCTGCACAAATAAAGGTTATTTTTCATACTTTTAGACTGCCAGTCACAGTGCATGCCTAGTCATAGCAAGTGGAGTCAGAGTGAAATATCCTCCTCTGGGCTTTCAATGTATCATCACTTTGTTACAGTGTGAATGAATTTGAAAGGCTTCTGATAAAACATGCTCAGATTCAGAACTGCAAAAATTATGACCAGACTCCACAGACATTCACAGTTGCATTATCATGTGATTCTTGAAGTTCATAAAAATATTCAAGGACAGGAAGATTTCAAACTCAAAACAGACAATTTCATTGTCCAACAAATAAATTAAATATAAACAATACTGGAAAGTGATATCATATATTATGTTATCAGTTACCACTGTAATTAGTATTTCAATTATTTGTATGACAAGTATGTTGAAATTATCTCTGCTGGCAGTACTAGGGCAAGTTGGATAAAATTATCTACCAGCAGTGCCACAAGTTTTCAGTATAACTGTTGGCTTCAACAGACTTCAACAACAAGGCAGCAAAGGAGAAAAAATTCTTCAAGTGCCTAAAACACAGCAGAAAATATCCATGACATTTCACTCAAATCTCATTCATGTCAGTTTTATATTAAGTGTTTCACAATAATAAATAAATCATGAATAAATCAAGCTGCAACACAAGTAAGATTGAGATATATAATTTTATTACGTAAATGACACCCGGTGTCATTTGTGTAATAAAATTATAAATCTCAATCTTGTGTTGCCGCAGGGGTCACACTGAGGATTTTTCAGTGTGGGTCCGTTGGACCCATCTTTTTTTGTTTTTCAGAAAAAATAGTGAGCTCATGGACTGAGTTGATGGGTCCAGTTAGACTTCATTTTGTGTGATTTGATTGATTTTATTTGGTATGATCATGGAGGTACAAAGGGGCAGTATCTGATATCGCACACCTGTGCCATCGGGAATTTTTTTCACTCTCTTGCGCAACAAGCGGCATGTATATTAAGCATGCCTGGGCTGTTATTTTTGCGATTCATTCCACGAGATGGTCAGAAATTACACGATTTATATTTCTGTGCACTTTCTATGTCAATTTACCTGAAAAATTTGATGCCGTAGGAGGTGTCAAGAGCCTGATCTTAAGTGCAGTCACTTTTTTTTTACTGAGCAACACGGTACAGGCCGTGCAACACAACACAAGCAGGCGTACACAGCCTGTCACAGGCATGGATGATTTTTCGCTATGTTGTAGGCCTGCGTATATTTTTTGGGCCTGCGTTGGTTAATTTCATTCCTCTCTTGTACTGTCATACTGATTTGTTCCATTCAAACAATGTAATAAAATCAAAACGTCAAAACTTTGTTAAAAATCACCAACGACGACGTGAGGCATAGGAGACAGCAATCAACAACACATGATCCCATCGTGTTTACGCAAATCTTCGCTTCGTCCACGTGTGACCGTGCGGTGACTAATCTGCGTATTTCCTTTGCCTTCCGTTAGGAATTTTCATTCGTGCCTTTATCTGTATCTAGATTTGTTCGATGGAAGTCTTTTTGGTGAAGATATGATGTGAAAATTAGACAAAAGGGTCCAATAATCTTCGCTTTAATACGACTTATTCCTCCCCAACATAGTGGACATGAGACAGGCACATGTACGGGCAACAACGAGTTTGATTGGACAGTGAGCGGCACGTGATCGAATCCACCCAATGAGGAACCAGCGCATTTAAAATGAGATGAAATGACGTAAATTTTTGCTGGAATACCCCAGGAATATATTTTCTTAGCATATAAGAGAGCTTGTTACAATCAAAGACGAACATCAGAGAATTCCACCAGTATAATGTATAATCATGGTTATCGTGGACGATGCAAAACACCGTGACTCTCACTCGATTTCTGTAGCTTTGAAAATTTACGCGCTCAGGTTGGAAATCATGAATTTATTACAAATGTTCATAAAGTATTCACAAGTTACAACAAAATTAGAAAATGAGAAATTTAATATTTATACAGTGTGCCTGGCAGGCCCCATCACTCAAATCAATGTGCGTCTTCCCTGAAAAAAGTGCACTTATCCCGCAAGGCCGCACCCAAGAATGAACACTGTATATATATATTTTTTTTGTATTGGGCCTGTGACATCAAAGTTTTATGGACTCACCATGCACTGCTAAGCCACATGCCCTGGTATCCTAAAATACCTCTTAGGAATGGGACAACTACACTAAGTGGACAAAAATACTCTTTCACTAGACAGTTTTTCACTTAAAGGCGAAAACCACTATGCATCCCCCACTCTCTATATGTCTGCCAACATGGTGAAGCAGATATACAGTGTTATACAGACTACCTCTAATGGCCTTTCACTCTAGAACAAAATAAGTTATGCTAATATTGAAACCCCTGTAAGTACTTTCCCTGACCTGGGTACTTGACCAAGTGACCTCACTTTGTTATAGGAAACAAGTCATCTTTAGGCCAAGATACATGAGCATGTGAAGTTTCTTGAAATTAAGTTGAAGACAAAAGGAATTACAGCTCAAATGCTATTTTACAAGGATATATTACTGTGATCCATATATTTGACCTAGTGCCCTTCTTTCTGCATGATACACCCTTATCACTAGATACACATCAATTCAAGTTTCATGATTCTAAGTCAAAGGACAACAGAGTTATGGCCTTGATATGAAGTG
Source organism: Hermodice carunculata (assembly GCA_964020975.1). Classification (NCBI taxonomy): domain Eukaryota; kingdom Metazoa; phylum Annelida; class Polychaeta; order Eunicida; family Amphinomidae; genus Hermodice; species Hermodice carunculata. Next base: position 98,722,533 of record OZ026616.1, on the reverse strand, counting down.
TATTTCACTTTTACATGATTGTATCATGCACTGTGACCCAGATACTTGATCCAGTGACCTATTTTTGTGATATTACAGACCTTTCGGTCAAGGTTTATGAGTGTGTGAAGTTCCATCAAGCTAAGTTAAACATTAACGGAAAAGGAGGAATTTGTAAGTCACTGCGGACCTGTTCTTGCTACCTGTTCTCAGACAGAACTATGCCTCCCACACGATGAGGGTACTTGCAGCCATTTTGTTACTGAAAGATCCGAAAATTATCCTTTTTTCTGCTAAACAAAAGAAATATTCTGAATATTGTAAGCAACTTCTTCTTTTTTTTTTGGAACCATGTGAATGATTCTTCTTCAGCTTTTGCTTTCTCACATTGCTTTTTTCATTACAAAACATATTTTGCCCTGCTATGTAAATACATGAATATGCCCTCCTTCCTGTCGAGTTCCCTGTTACAGGACAGGGGGCAGCACAGGACCACACTTACTTATGCATACCTCCATGCAGACATTGTTTTACAAGGATATATCACTGTCACTCAGATACTTGATCTAGCAATCTACTTTTTATGCATGACAGATCATTGTGTTCAGATACACATTTGTGTGAAGTTTTATGATCTTACGTCAAAGGACCATATAGTTCTAGCCCTGACATAAAGTGGTATGGCCAATGTTTGGCCTCTAGATTGACCTTTCAAGGTCACTCAAGGTCAGGTTTAATTGCACCAAATGAAAGCCAACAGGTACTTTCCTATTAATGAGCTTAGACAAGGCAAAAGGCCGTTAAGTCTAGAGGCTGATGTCCGACCGGTTTCGTTGATTTATTCAATTCGTCAGGGACGGTTAGGAAGACTGCCTGCGACCTTTTATACCTATTTGGAGTTACGCTTGTTGTTACGTTGCGCACGTGTATTGTGTTTAAGTTTTAAGCGTGATTGGCCATAATTGACTGATTATGTCATCATGATCATCTTCAAATCAGACTTATGTCTGATTTGAAAATCAGTATCTCCCAAATAAGGAAATCCGATCTGGGACTTAACTAAGGTTAGTTAGTGCAGTTTTTAATGGGCTGGGTCAAATCAGGACAACTGAATAATTGTGCTGATGCCCTGAATAGAGACTAAGAAGTGTATGGGTAACAATTTCTTGATTAAGAAGGTGTATTTGCAGTGTTCCATTTTTTAACTTCACAAAGATATGTGGAAATTATACTGGCTTATTAAGGGAAAGTGAGCTCCGACAGTAAAAATTTAGCATTATACAGAGCAAATGTGCTCACTTTCCCATTAATGGATCAGTGCCCTATCTTTTTTCCTCAATTCTGCAATTGTTTTTCTTTTTTGTCAAAAGCAATAGCATAAAGCTCTAGACAGAAAAATGTCTTTTAGGATAATTAGCCACTCAAAGCTGGAACTTTAAATACTGAATATTTTGTACTATAATACATATAAGTATTTGTAGGTAACCATTATTGAGGAGAGGTGCTATAATATGGTGTAACTGCACCAAAATTTGATGAAGCTGTGCTGAATCCTTCTTGAGATTTTATGGTAACATTGTCCACTTGTGCACCACTCACACAGCCTTCAAATAAATACTTCAAAAGTTACATAACAAGTTTAAAAATAATAAGAGGAAGCTGGTTTTTTATAGGAACTTGGTTCATTATAATGTGCATCTCTGATAAAAATTTGGTGAAGCTGCTACGGATCCTTGTCGAGATATTATGGTAACGTTGTCCCCTTGTGTGCCACTCAGAGGGCCTTGAAATAAATACTTTTAAAGTTTCATAAAAAGTTTATGAATATAAAGAGGAAGCTGGTTTTAAATAGGAACCTGGTCCATCAATTGATAAGATGCATCTCTGACAAAAATTTGGTAAAGCTGTGGTCAATATTTTCGAGATATTGCGGTAATATCGTCAGGGTTGATGCCACTGATATGGTAATGTCATACCCTTGTGTGCCACTCAGAAAGCCTTGAAATACATACTTTAAAAGTTTCATAAAAAGTTTTAAAATAATAATAGGAAGCTGGTTAACAATAGGAACCTGGTCTATTATAAGGTGCTTCTCTGACAAAATTTGGCACTGCTGTGGTGAATATTTTTTGATATGTCGCGGTAACTTCGAAAAGACACTCGGACAGATGGACGATACAGGGTATGACAACAGGGGTCACATTAAGCTTGCGTCCTGCGTCATAGACGCCAAAAAATAAAGAAATGACGCCTGGAAATTAATAAAACATTGTCATTTTGCGTCTCTGTGGACGCACGCAAAAAAACGCGGTGCATTTTTGAAAGATACAACTGCAAAAATTACCCCAAGTGGTCACAGTGTTTTGTATCGACCATTATCAATCTCATGATTATTTATTATACTGATGGAATCCTCTGATGTTCGTCTTTCTATGTAACAAGCTCTCTTATTTGCTAAGAAAAAATATTCCTGGGGTATCCCTCCAAAAATTTGCCACAATGGACGTCACTCCACCTCATTATAAATGCTGAGAGCACTTCCAGGCTCCTCATTGGGTGGATTTGATCACATGCCGCTCACTGTCCAATCAAATTCGTTGTTCCCCATGTGCTTGTCTCATGTCCATAATGTTGGGAAGGTACAAGTCGTATTACGCAAAGATTATTGGACTAAGATGTTAAATTTTCAAATCATATTTTCACCAAGAAGACTTCCATCGCAAAAAATCTAGACCCAGATAAAGGCATGAGTGAAAATTTATTATGGACAGCAAGGAAAATACGCGGATTAGTCATCGCAAGGTTATACGTGGACGAAGTAAAATTTTGCATTAGCTGGCCTGACAGTGTAACTGTAACACGATGTTGTTCATCACTGTCTCTGATGGGTCACGTGGTTATTGGTGTTTTTTTTAAACAAAATTTGGTTGTTTTGATTTCATTGAAATGTTTGAATGGAACAAATCTGTATGACAGAACAAGATAGGAATTAAAAAAATTTATGATTGAAGGCCGGAAAAATGTATAGCGGAAAACCATGCCTGGGTGCATGCCCGTGACAGGCTGTGTCCACTCGCTTGTGTGTTGCACGGCTTGTAGGCCTACCGTGTTGCTCGGTGAAAAAAGTGACCGCACTTAAGATCAGACTCTTAACACCGCCTGCGGTATCAAATTTTTAAGGTGCATATTGGTAACTTTTTATTCAATCTTAAATTTTATAATAATGAGTTACCTACGTGAGCATACAGACCCTATGTTATGTTTGTTTCTAGGCTTAAGTTACCTGCATGTTTTATTTATTTATCATTCTCGGATCTGCACATCCGGGAATCTTAGTTTACATGCCTGCGTTACTCGGTGAATCTCCCTGAAAGAGTCTGTGGATACCCATTCAATGTATGCTAAGCGTTACCTGAAAACCAGCACTGAAACCTCCAAGTTATGATCGTCAAAATCTCTCCAATTTTTTATTCAGCAGCAGAATTCGGCAAAATGATGCTGCCTTCAGAAATATTTTGTTGATTTGCGGTCGACAACATGGATATAATTTTGGATAAAAATGTCTAATTTTACATGGGACCATAAGCGATGGGGAACGTGTTTTCACAGGGCCCGGCCATTTACATAACAACAGCAGTCAGCTGATAAGCAGCTTACGACGTGTTGGCGGATCCGAGAATTGTGATATATGTTAATGATACCAAATAAAATCAATTAATCAAATTACATCAAATGAAGTCCAATTTGCACAATTTCAGACTGGACCCATCGATTCAGTTCATGGACGCACTATTTTCCCTGAAAATGGAGAAAGATCAACGGACCCATACTGAAAAATCCTTAATGTGACCCCTGATGACAATACCCTCTGGTACTTTATGTGCTGAGAGTAAAAATCATGAAAAATCTAAAAATTAATGGAGCATGATGTTACTTATGTGAGAAGAATTTCCCTGACCTGCCTGTAAATTATGCATACCAAAAATCCAAGAAAAAGGTGGATAACAAGGAGAGTTATTATGAAAATAAAATTTACGGAAGTAGTGGTGGCGACAGATCCCATCAATCTTCTGAACACTATATGCATATCCTTACAGGAGGATGCATAATGAAACTGTTACATGCTGCCCTCTTGGCCACTCGATGACACAAACCTTTTTCTCTTGTTGTTCCCTTAAACCTTTCCCCTTAAACCAGCCAAAACCGGCTGGTGGTCAAATGTCGTCTGCTCCAGCATTTTCAACTAATTTCAACGGTAATGAAAAACAATTTTGACTGAGAATTGTAGATGAGCCCTATTAAGATCACATGCCCCAGGTCAACAACTTTCCTTGGCATGAGTTGGGCACTTAATACCCAACTCATGCCAAGGAAAGTTGTTGACTCAGCGTCAATTCAATGGAGAAAGGGTTAAAATACACAGAATCTGTGCTGAGATGGCTATATAAATGTATATGAAAACAAATCTTGTATACAGCTGTCTCTTGTCACAAAATCAGGTCAATATGCTGTTCCTCTTGATGGCTTTTGCTTTTGCCAAGTCACTATACAACATCCATTGACTCTTGCTTTTTCAGTTAATAAGTAAAATGTTCACCAGTCTGTCAAATGTGGGTGGATCCCTGCACAATATCTGTCTGATATGTTTTTCTTTAATTCAAGAGACAACTTGTCACTCACCATCCTCTGAAGGCACAACCTCAGTAAACTTGGCATGTAGGTTTTCTAGAGGGTCTGTTTTGACATCCTCTCCCAGTTTGTCCTTGATTGTGAACCTGATTTCGTAATGGTAGCGGAACTGCAAAAACCCAAGGTGAACAGACTGCTGAGTGTCTGAGTCTTGTTGGACAATGATTTCAGAGTCATGATGGTCTAGCTGATCCTGAGGAAAATGGACATGACCAATGTCTGCAAAACAAAAGAGCGTTGGTTACTTTTCATGGAAGTCTTTCAAACATGCATTATATTGAGAGAGAGAGAGAGAGAGAGAGAGAGAGAACATGCATTATATTGAGAGAGAGAGAGAGAGAGAGAGAGAGAGAGAGAGAGAGAGAGAGAGAGAGAGAGAAGAGAGAGAGAGAGAGAGAGAGAGAGAGAGAGAGAGAGAGAGAGAGAGAGAGAGAGAGAGAGGAGAGAGAGATGAGAGAGAGAGAGAGAGAGAGAGAGAGAGAGAGAGAGAGAGAGAGACTTATGTTAGCTACACGGTGTTACTGTCCCCTATACAAAGCTCATAAAGCTACCATTAAATTCAATGGTTCAAGCAATTTGTTTGCCTTCCAGCTTACTTGCCTTTTCAACATATATATTATCCTTCAAAGCATAAAACTGCATAATACATAAAGAACCAGAGAATTTTATTGACATATGCATATTGGTAAAAAACGTGAAAAGAGACATAAATATATGTACATGTGCATACACTGTAGCACAAAATGATATATATTGCATACACCTGCCATGTAACCAAGGTAATATCACATCACTGAGCTACAGTTACCCAAGGAGTAATGTGTGAATCCTATGAGCCAAGTACATGTGCATTGTATTGAACCTATTGATACCAACTGGACCAAGCTGACATGAGGAGGATGTGAAAAGGACAAAGCTTCCAATTAGTGAACAAGGACTGATAGGTCAATAAGACAAAGTTGCTACATGTGAGCAAGGCCAAATATATCAATAGGACAAAGCTGGTATATGTGAGCAAGGCCAAATATATCAATAGGATAAAGTTGCTATATGTCAGCAAGGCCAAATACATGTATATCAATAGGACAAAGTTGGTATATGTTAGGAAGGCCAAATATATCAATAGGACAAAGCTGGTATATGTGAGCAAGGCCAAATATATCAATAGGACAAAGCTGGTATATGTGAGCAAGGCCAAATATATCAATAGGATAAAGTTGCTACATGTCAGCAAGGCCAAACATATCAATAGGACAAAGTTGGGATATGTTAGGAAGGCTAAATATATCAATAGGACAAAGTTGGGATATGTTAGGAAGGCTAAATATATCAATAGGACAAAGTTGGTATATGTTAGGAAGGCTAAATACATCAATAGGACAAAGAATTGATATCAACAGCGCAATACATAGATCCATAATGTGAATCCCCGATTGGTCAATAAATTGCTACCCAAGGCTGTCGTGTGTTGCCTCATGCATTCATGTGCTTCCTGGTCATATCCAGCAACCCCACAGGTAACAAACAATAGAACCTTGTCTTCTATCAGGGTCTGCTTTGTTTGAAAAAAAAATAGTTGTGATGTATTCTATGCAAAGAATGGAAAGCTTTTGGTTAATTTCCTGAGTTTTATCTGTGTCAAACGATAGGTAGGCCTATCACATGATAAAACTATCACCATACATAAAGAATCACAAAAGAGTAATTCACTTGTTCAATGACAGCCACATGACTTTCAGCTTCACCTTATTATGTGTGGCACAGCACAGGTAATCTTCCATATGATGGCTCAGTACCTGGGATAACTTATATTACCAGTAGGATAAATATTTATGTCACTGTTCCTGAATGTAGTTTATATCAAGAAATATGATTTCACAAAATATCAATTTGCCCTTAACCCTTTCCCCCTTGAATTAAGAGTGAGTCAACAGCTTTCTTCAGCATGGGTTGGGCAGTAAGTGCCCAACCCATGTCAAGGAAAGCTGTTGACCTGGGTCATGTTGTCTTGACAGGTCTCAGCTTCAATTCTCAGTCACATTGTTTTTCATTGCTGTTGAAAACGCTGAAGCAGACGACATTTGACCACTAGCCGGTTTGGGCCGGTTTAAGGGGGAAAGGGTTAATATGATATTGGCACTTCAAGAACCAGCTCTGAATGATTAAATCATAAAGCACACATATCCATGATTTATAGACACAGCTCATATCCACTCTGGTGTGGCCAGTCACTCAAGCAAGCCATCCATGTAAAAACAGAATGGTTCAGTGGAAAACTTGTATTATAAATCCTTTGTGAGTGCTATCACCCAAAACCCTTTATTTTTTTCCATTTAAATGCATGCACCATGCTTTCAGTCATGCCATTAAGGACAATGACTTTAAACAAGAAATGAGATTTATGATAAACATAAATCAAAATCTGGCATGGACAGCAGAATATAATTAATGTTTGTGGAACTTGTAACTTTACCTAACTGCTTATTGGAGAAATGTAATGTCCTCTACACAAATCTTTGTTGAATTGAAAATTTGATCAAGCATACTTTACATTTCCTAAACATATATCCATTACAAATACATGTACATATAATGGTTTGCAACATAAGTTTTTTTCTTTATTTTGGCTCATAGCCATGCATCAACCATAAATATCTGCAGTCATATGCAAGCCCAGCATTAGTTGTATAAACCTTCCAAATTCAAACATTTGTCCCAGTGAACCTAACTTTTATTATGTCTGGGTGCCAACCCAAACATTCCTTCCTTCCTTCCTTCCTTCCTCCCTCCCTCCTTCCGTCCCTCCCTCCCTTAATAATAGTGTCTGAGTTTTTCTTGGACACATTATTCCGAAAACCACCAAACTTGCCATGGTGATGGACCTACCAGTGAAATTGTGCACCTGGTTTGAAATAGTCATGATGTTTAAAATAATGAATATTAGGGGCAATTAAAATTTTAAAAGCTCCATATCTTCCAAACTATTGCAGATGGACACAAAATTTCAATGGGCACATAGAGGTCTGTGATACCTGCCAATATAATGGACAGCAAAGGAAAGCTGTAGAATTTCAAATTATGCTAATTAGAGGCACTGAAAATTGTTTAAGTTGAATATCTCCAAAACAATTATAGAAAGAAATACCATTCTAACTTCAATTTATAGTATTGTGGCAAAGCCAAATCCAATGAACCATGAACCAGAGTTGTAGGATTTGAACTTATGCAAATTAGGTGAATATGCAAAATATAAATTTTGAATAGCTTCAAAATATTATAGACAGTAGTGTCATTCAAACTTCACTTGATAAGTTTGTGATATGACCACATCCAAAGAACCACGAACCAAAATTGTGGCATTCTAATTGATGCAAATTAGCCTAATACACAAAATTTTGATTATGTTGAACAATAGCAAAGTATAGCATTTCATTCTGTTCTCATTTTGAAGGCACCCACAGATTTGCTGTGAAGCAAATCTATTTTTCTAGTATAAAACTGTGTTCCAAGCAAAGCAAGTCATTTCCTGCAAAATGTTAATTAAGCAAAATTACGAGCATGATGAGTGCCTATAATTAAGAAAATGAAAAAACACTGTTCCAGAGTATTGATTACATGTAATTACAAGACAGAAAGAACCAGAATAACACTGCCCCCCCCCCCCCCCCCGTCCCACCATACATGCATGTTGCAATGCAATACCATGCATATGTATGTGAAAAGGCTCGTTTTTTTTGTTTTTAATTGATTGTGTAATTCAGTTTCTCAAGGTGACTTTCCCTTACATCCTGAGTTTTTGGAAAGCACCAGTATCCACTGCCCCCAGGTGCTCAAGATGGTTTAACCAGTTGCCAAACCTCAGGCACTATGAAGACATCAGTAGCCACTGACCTCATGATCAACTAGAACAGACTGATTTTCCAACAGAAAATCAAATGTCTCCCGGTGGAACACATATGTCTCTAAATAAGCTACAGGTGATAACAAATTACGAATGACCAAGTTTGCTTGAAAATTACAATCCTATTTTAGCTCTCACCTAGATACATTACTCTAGCAATTTTCATCAAAGTTCTTCAAGACTTATTGCAGAGAAACCAATTTCACATCAATGACCCTGTGACCTTGAAAATTAGGTCAAGGTCACCCAAATACAATCCCAACCCACGTCTTGCCAAGATACATAATCCTACCAAGTTTCATCAAATTCCATCTTGTTCTTCAAGACTTATCCAACGGAAACCAATTTCACATAAGTGACCCTGTGACCTTGAGAATTCGCTCAAGGTCATCCAAATACAATCCCAACCTACGTCTTGCCAAGACACATAATCCTACCAAGTTTCATCAAATTCCATTAAGTTCTTCAAGACTTATCGCACAGAAACCAATTTCACATAAGTGACCCTGTTACCTTGAGAATTCACTCAAGGTCATCCAAATACAATCCCAACCTAGGTCTTGCCTACATACATAATCCTACCAAGTTTCATCAAATTCCATTAAGTTCTTCATGACTTATCCAACGGAAACCAATTTCACATAAGTGACCATGTGACCTTGAAAATTAGGTCAAGGTCATCCAAATACAATCCCAACCTAGGTCTTGTCCCGATACATAATCCTACCAAGTTTCATCAAATTCCATCAAGTTCTTCATGACTTATCGAACGGAAACCAATTTCACATAAGTGACCCTGTGACCTTGAAAATTAGGTCAAGGTCACCCAAATACAATCCCAACCTACGTCTTGCCAAGATACATAATCCTACCAAGTTTCATCAAATTCTGTCAAGTCCTTCAAGACTTATCGAACGGAAACCAATTTCACATAAGTGACCCTGTGACCTTGAGAATTCGCTCAAGGTCATCCAAATACAATCCCAACCAACATCTTGCCTAGATGCATAATCCTACCATGTTTCATCAAATTCCATCAAGTTCTTCAAGCCTAATGCAACGGAAACCAATTTCACATAAGTGACCATGTGGCCTTGAGAATTCGCTCAAGGTCATCTAAATACAATCACAACCTACGTCTTGCCAAGATACATAATCCTACCAAGTTTCATCAAATTCCATCACGTTCATCAAGACTTATCGCACGGAAACCAATTTCACATAAGTGACCCTGTGACCTTGAGAATTCGCTCAAGGTCATCCAGATACAATCCCGACCTAGGTCTTGCTAAGATACATATTCCTACCAAGTTTCATCAAGTTCCATCAAGTTCTTCATAACTTATCGCACGGAAACCAATTTCACATAAGTGACCCTGTGACCTTGAAAATTAGGTCAAGGTCATCCAAATACAATCCCAACCTAGGTTTCGCCTAGATACATAATCCTACCAAGTTTCATCAAATTCTGTCAAGTCCTTCAAGACTTATCGTACGGAAACCAAGTGTTGAAGAACCTGAACAACAACAACAACAACAACAACAAGAAGCGGAAGAAACGGGCACTAAAACAATATGTCCCCCGGCTTCCACCGGGAGACATAATTTTCTAGGGTGGCCACCAGTAGCTACAGTGTACATATACTGACTCCAAATGCTCAAGATGGCTACCGGCAGCCAGGCCTTGGACACTGAAGACAGTCGCTCCGACCTCAGCTGGTGAGGGTAGCCACATGTACACATGTAGCCAATGACTCCAAGTAGCCAAAATGGCCACCAGTAGCCACATCTCATGAACCACATGAAGCTAGTCACCAGCCACTGACCTCAGCTACCAAGTGTGGCTACCAGTACCTGAGACCTCAGGCACAGTAGACAGTCAACAGTAGCCACTGACCTCAGGTGCTGAAAGGAATTGGGTGTACTGTGTCTTGGAATACAAAATTCCTCTTCAAAACAAGAGACATCCTGGCCAAATGGTTACAGTCCTCACTTTCTGTGTGAGGAGTACGGGGTTCATATCCCGACCGATCCAAGGGACTTTAACGTCTTTGGCTCTTCACATGCAGTGACCGCTTAACTGCTCAAATGCTTAGTGGGGCATGTTTCATATATGATTATGTCAGTGGTGATGACAGGGGCTGCAAGTCTCCTGATTCAGCAGTCATGGCAGTGGTTGCTATGAGAAATACACTCACTACATGTCACTGCACACACGTGTGAATGGTTGATTGCATGGCATGTGTATTGGCCCTGGGGGAGATAAGCGTCACCTAACCAGGCTTATATCTTCTATAAATATCTATCTATCTGTCTGTCCATCCACCTGCCCACCCGCCCGCCTGCCCATCCATCCATCTTCAAAAGCTGAATTATCCACTCATACACAGGAATGTAGTTAACATGTACATGTATTTCAAAGGAATGGATTTGTCTACAAATATATGACAACCTTGAGCCGCAGACCTACCCCCCACCAAACATTTTTGTGTGTGTACCATAGTCATACTATTAAAACATGACAATGATATCCACTTATAGGTTGGGTGTAACCACGCATTTTTTCCCTGATGCTTTATGTATCATGATATTGCTAAGGATACCACACATGACAGAATATAGAAACATCTCCATTTCATCCATGCTAGTAACATGGTAAATCTGTCGCACTGTCACTATCAATTAATCATAATGTAATAGGACTAAAATCTATCATTATCCTAATAATGTATTGGCTTGTTTCATTTATGCCTACATGCAATCACTGAACAAAATTTCACTCTGTGTACATATAAAAGCTTTTTTTCAGTGATACACAATCATGGTATACATACGGTATCTTGACTAAACCTATCTCAATTCACCGATATACAGATATTTCATTGCAACCCTACGTAAGGAAAAGACAAAAAAAAAGTTGTGGCAAATTATTTTTTCACACGTGGCTTGGTGCAACCTGCTGGTAACCTGGCCCACTGGCCCTACTTCAGTGAAGCAAACTTTAGGCCTGGAGTATTTGCTTTGAGCCAATTTATAGAGCACCTGTGAACCTTATGTCTCCGGAAGGCAAGGTTGTTGGAAGTTCATATTTGCATCCATAGATCTCTGACATGATTTACTTTAACTGTAAATAAAGGACAGCTTATTTGCAACTTCTGAGGTGGATTTTATTGAAATTTGTATAACTTGCTCACAGTTTTCTCATGGGACTCATGAGAAGGCTCAATTTGTGAGGGGAATAGTTCAACCACTCCATTAAACAAAACCTTGGTAAAGGCCTTGATCAGAGCAGCTAGCACAGCATGGCTTGCCACCCAGGGAGGATTTACTATACCCACATGACTTGCCTTGCAGGCAATGTTCAAAACCACACAGGCACAACTAGTCACACAGGCACAACTAGGCACAACTAGGCACACAGGCACAACTAACCACAAAGGCACAACTAGTCACACAGGCACAACTAGGCACACAGGCACAACTAACCACACCGGCAAAACTTTGCACACAGGCACAACTAACCACACCGGCACAACTAGGCACACAGGCACAACTAGCCACACAGGCACAACTAACCACACAGGCACAACTAGTCACACAGGCAGGTACTTGAACAAAAGCCCTTCTTATGAAGAATGTGAAATTCAATAGACAACTGAAAGTTCCTCTCCAATGATATAGACGGAGTACTGGGGGCCCTGGTACAGGAGTACTGTGAATTGCTTTAATTTTGCTGTATTCTTATTTTTGCTTATGGCACAAAAAAACATGAAAATAAAAACACAGTGAAATAGTATTTAATTCCCTTTGCTAACAAAAACAAAAAGCCTGAACTAATGATCACCATGCTTGCAAAACTGTAGCTAAATAAAAAACAGAACAACCGGGTTTGAGACCACAACTTAAATGTAAACAAGTAGCCGCTGACGCTAGCCATATCCCCCGCCCACAGTGATCATGGACAGATGGACGGACAGACGGACACACGGACGGTGCCCATTACCATATCCACTCTAAGGTCTACCCACCATAAAAAAAATCAAAGGGCTGGCATCAATAATTTAGAAGATATGGTCCGGACAAAATTTGTATTGTATCTTGAGCTTGCTTAATGAACTTTGTTAATTAATTAATTAATGGAAATAATTAGCCACAGAAAACAATGCGTATGCACACCTACTACCTAAGGTCTACACACCACAAAAAATTCAAATGGCTAGCATTAATAGTTTAGAAGATATTGCCCGGACAAAATTTGTCTTGCCTAACGAACTTTGTTGAATAATTAATTAATGCAAGTAATTAGCCACACAAAACAATGCCTATGCACAGCTACTACCTAAGGTCTACCCACCATAAAAGAATTGAAGAGGTAGCATTAATATAGGGAAGATATGTGCCGGACAAAATTTGTTTCTGTATATTTACATATCATGGTGACCCAAATATTTGACCTAGTGACCTAGTTTTGCTTTATGACACTTTCTTAGACTAAGCTTCACATTTGTGTAACATTTCATGACTCTAAGTAAAAGGACAAAAAAGTTATGGCCCGGACAAGATTTTTCATACATATGTATTCTGTGACCCAGATATTTGACCTAGTGACCTACTTTTGGCACACCATACACCTCTATTCTGGGAAGTACAAACACATTAAATTTGGTAGCTGTGGGTGTTATGGTGTTGGAAATATGGCCCGTAGAAGCTTCGGACGGACGGACGGACGGAAGGATGGAAGGACGGACGGACGGACGAGGTGCAAACCTTTAGTCCCCCACCAAGTGGGCGGGGGACTAAAAAGTATTGTCACAGCTGTTGGCAGCCAAGGCATTACCCAAGTTAAAATAAGTTTGAAAGGTATGAAAATACCAGCTTCCCCATGTGCTAACCATTAAAGTTGGAAGAGGGACAAGAGTTCCCCTACTGACTACACTGAGGGAGGGAGGGAGGGAGGGTGCCAAATCTACAGCACAATTTTGCATATCCATGTTCTAAATTGACATGCCAACTGCACATCCGAGAACTAACCCTACTCTCAAACTTTACCAAGCTGTCGCTGCTGGAATTTGAATGGCACGCACAAAACTACCCACGCTAAAACTTAATCCCCCACATGGCTTAATTAGTCAATGATAAAACAAAAGGGCCATATGGCCCTAAGCCCGAATGCACACGTATTGCCCGGTGAATTAAAAAGGAATTAAAAATTCAGGTCAACATCATACTGTGACTGAGGTAGGTCAGCATACTGTGACTGAGGCAGGTCAGCATACTGTGACTGAGGCAGGTCAGCATACTGTGACTGAGCCAAGTCAGCATACTGTGACTGAGCCAGGTCAGCACACTGTGACTGAGCCAGGTCAGCATACTGTGACTGAGGCAGGTCAGCATACTGTGACTGAGGCAGGTCAGCATACTGTGACTGAGCCAGGTCAGCATACTGTGACTGAGGCAAGGTCAGCATACTGTGACTGAGGCAGGTGCACAGCAGCCAGTCATTACTGTATAATCAGCTACTTGATATTAATACTGATTTTAATTGGAACATCCAAGGGAAGACTGGACTGGTATCTCCGTAATAATAACGTCTCAGTTAACTGATCAAACAGTCCATGGTCGATGAGTAAAGCTGGCTAGTAAAACTGATGCCAGTAATGCCTCTTTTCATACCAGTGATAGACCAGAGAAAATTGAATACTCAAGTTACTCACAAAAAGAGTTTTCACTCCAGGGCTAACAAGCCCATAGTCTAGATGTACAGTGTATTAACCCTTTCCTGATCAAATTAGGAATGAGTCAACAGTTTTCCTTTTAGTGTGCTCCAGGTGCAATGTGGCCACAGCCTATCACGCAGAGCTGTTGACCTATAGCATATGATTCTCTGGAAAATTTATCAGAAACTTCATACAACATTTTGATAATAAACATATCAAATTCAATACAAACATGTAAGTAGATGACATTTGCTAATCTGAGTGTTGTTGGGTGGGAAAGGGTTAAGATGCCCCCTGTTGCAGCTACGGCATGACTTTCCAGGCAATGCAAAAACCACTGACAGATCAAAGTCTTTATCCACTTTACACACCTGGTCTGGAATGATTTATTGTCTGAAGAGACCAAAAACCTGTATGTCAAGCTCTAAAATGTGTCTATTCTGATATCAATTTGGATCCTCCTTAACGGTGGGTATGAAACTAACTGTGTGACATTTGTCTTATGCTCAGATGAAAATGTCTGCTGCATTTTAAAACTACTTTGCGTAATCCCTTTGATCCAAGACTACTTAAATTTACTGCATGACGTAACAATAAAAAACATAAAAATGTGCTCCTGTTGGCCTGATGATATGGCTTTCACGGCACCACTGTACAGTCAGTCCAATCACGTAGCTCATGAAGACAAGTTTATGTGTGGGTTAAAAGAGTTCTCACTCATTTTTATCAACAATGAAAAATCACTGCAATAAATGACATGAGGTCCATATAAATAAATAGGATGCAGCAATAATGAAACTTGGGGACCTTTTCTCTTTAAAGTTTTACTGATCTTTTATTCATCACATCAAAGAGCTAAATGTCTCCAATTCATCTTGTCAATTCAAAGTAACATAAAACAAATCACAAGTGCTTCCAGATTTACTGCTTTAACCTATAATCCCATATGCAGTGCCAAGAGTTTTTTTTTTTCAACATTGCCTACATTTCTGATTTTTTTACTATCTGTTCCAACAGTCAGGTTTGTATGCACTGCATGTATAGTCCATAGTCAGAGTAATTAACTCATTCCACCCTATTGCTTTTTCCCGCTAATATCTAAATGTCGTCTGCTAATTGTATTTTACTAATTTAGGGATTATTTTTCAAAATTTTGGATGAAACTTGCATGGAAGATCACTCCAAACTATATGTCCATGGTCAACAGCTTTTCTTGGCATGCTCTGAAAGCTGTTGACTTGGTCTTCTATCAGGGTGGAATGAGTTAAGTCACCAGGCCAGGGCTCTTGTACCAGCCATTTACCCTTTTTTTTCTCATGATTGATGGTCAACATTCCAAACTTTCATTTTCTATGGGCATTTTATCAGTAATTTCAATGCAGGTCTTGCTAGCCAAATATCTGGACCCCACAGAAAAAAATTGTTTCATTGTGTGTCATTTTCCTTATCACACATGTATATCCGAGAGGTTCAATGGTCAAAGCTGAAGTCACAGCGAGATGGACCAGTCACTGATGTGGGTCTTGGGTTTGTGGTTACATGTGATTAGCTGTTTACTGGTTCATCAGGAAGCTGATTAATGAAGATTGGCTACTTAAGGTTTCATTTGATTGGCCATTTCCTGGTTGCTGCAGACTGACTCTTAGTAGTTACATCTGATTGGCTGTTTTACCAGTTGATTGTGCAGCACATTAATGAAAATCGCTTATTATTGAGAGCAATAGCTGATTCTCTGACTTTCCGACAGCAAAAGATACAACAAACTGAACCATTGTGCTTGGGTAAATTTTTATTACAGTGACCTTTTGACATAAAACTTGAAACTTTGACCCATTGTATGTACTTTTGTGACCTTTTGATCATGAAACACATATTCACATCTAATCCACATGCAGTGTCCTTTTTTTGAAGCAATCCATCTCATTTTTATGGTCTGGCAGAGAAAACTACCTTAGCTTGTTGAGCAAGCATACACCAGTTTTGTCAGCCATTTCACTACCAGAAAAGTCTGTACATGTATGATGCAGTAAAACCTTTCTGAGTGGGCACCTCTGCTAAGTGGGCACCTGTGTTTAGTGGACACTGTTGCCTGGCCCAGCTCCCTATACTTCCCATGTTAATGGACCTGCACTAAGTAGCCCCTGTCGTAAGTGGGCACTTTTTCCTGGTCCCAAGGTTTCCCACTTAACACAGGTTTTACTGTACTTTCGTGTGAAATGTTACTACATATCAATCCCAGACGTTAAGAGTTGCCTGACAGTCCTGGGCAATTAATACCTTTATTTCATCTGGTTTGGGGCAAGTGAAAGTATATTACAATCATCTGACCTGGCAACAAAACATTCTGCTGGGCACAGTTCTTAGAGTGTGCAAAATAACAAAAAAGTTTTTTTTTTTTTTCATCTCTTGTGAGGATGCATAGATGTCAAATTATATTTAGATTATTTGCACAAAATTATGTTGCAATGCAAAGCACAAATGAGCACTTGTAAAATAGCTCCTTAGTTTGAGCCATTCACAGGTTGCAGCCATTCATATTCTTAACCCTTTCTCCCTTAAACCCGCTTACTGAGAATTGTAATGAGGCCTACCAAGATCACATGCCCCAGGTCAACAGCTTTTCTTGGCATGGGTTGAACACTAGTAGGTGCCCAACTCATGCCATGGCAAGCTGTTGACTCAGTCTAAATTCAAGGGGGAAAGGGTTAAAGGCAACCAGAAATTACTGGTAACTTGCCCTATGGGCAACCACTCTGAAATATTACTGATGATCCTGATCTCTTTATATATATAAGTTATGCAACTGGACCCCAAACTGATTGTCAGTACAGTGGTACCTCTTTTGAGAGACTGCCCCTACGGCTGGTCAAAAAATGCGGTCTCTCAAAACAGGTGGTCTTTCATTAGAGGTACAACATTGAAAAGATAACACAGTGTTCTGAGAGAGCAGTCTTAAAAAGATATGCAGTCTCTCATTAGAGGGGTCTCTCAAGAGAGGTATCACTGTATTCATGTATACCTATAACAGTTCTCTTATGACATATTGTGTCATAGAGGTAACTGGTATTACATAATTTCATGTCTGGCCCAGGCATGGTTGACATGTGTAGCTTGTATGTCGCTGTAATGTTATTTTCTGACACACACCTACTGGGAACTCAATCAGCTTGCATGGTGCTTTAATTTTTTTGTTTATGTTTTTTATTTGTTTATTTTTAAAGTCCAAATTCTGCAATTTGGGACCATCAGCTGGCACTGTAACACACTACACCCCTTCTGTGCCTATTATCTGCACACGAAAACAGATACTTGTATAACCCCGCAAAATAATGGGGACAGATTTCCTGTATCAAATGTTACTTATTTCATTCTGTAATTGCCCCTGATATTTACACAAATTTAGTTTGAAGATTGAATATTCAAATTATTCATAAAGAGAGCTTTCATCCAAATAGGTAAAACCTCATTATACTGACATCAACTGTTTGCGGCAAAATATGTTAGATACCTGATTATGATATAAATGAGTTAAGTACAAATGAGTCTGGCATGAAGTCCCCCAACACTTGAGTCCCTAAATGAATATGTCAGACATCTTAGTGTCGTTATAATGAGGTTTCACTGTCTCATCATGTCTCGTCTACAGTTAGTGGTTTTTGCATTGGCTGCCAAGCTATGCTGCTGTTACTGCGACAGTACTACATTAGACCTTGCCAAGCAATGCAAACACTCCTGACCAAAGTCTTAACCAATGTGGTGTGGAGTGAGTTACAGCAAAACCTCATTATAACGACACTCAGCTACCTGACATATTCAATATAATGACAAAAATTTTCATGGGAAAAAGTTCATTTTCTTTGTTACTTGATTCCTTTATCTGACATATTCAGTTATCTGACACTTTTTTAGAGAACAGATGGTGTCATTATAATGAGTTTTCACTGTACCTCATTCTACATTCAGCGCAACGATGGTGTAGACCTTGATTAGAGTTTTCTTGTATTTTTTTTGTATAATAGACCATGTAAAGCTCCAACTTATTTTTTATTTTTTATTTTTTATTTTTTACTTTTTTTGGTATGTAGATGCTTTAGCATGGTTTGGCAGTCAATGCAATAATTAAAGGCATGGTCATACATGTACAACATGTACTTGACTGAAAAAATTAAACATGCGATTTCCCATCTACATGTATACCCATGAAAAATCAATCACAGTGACTAGCTGAGATAGAATTATCCATGTACATATGCTTTATTGATATAAACCAAGGAATCAGTTTGGTCTAGAAGACATACATACAAATTCTACGCATCTACACATATACCAAGTCATATACAATGAAATGAAAGACTAAACTGAGTAAGAAATGAAATTATACATGTAGGAAGTTGAATTAAAATATACACAAAAATAAACACAATAAGCAAAAGAAAAAAAATCCATATGTATATGTACATGTACATATATATATAGCCATTATGGTATCTTTCCACTACCCACTTATGCACAAGCATTCTCATGCATACAAATTAAAACCATAATAACATAATTATATTCACGTATCCTAGCATATCTCTGTACTTGGCAGACCAGGCAAGACCTGCTTGACCTTGTACGGTGGTCCCTGTCTTATACGGTCCCCCACCCCACAGGCCACGGTCATCCCTGTCTTATACGGTCCCCCACCCCACATGCCATGGTCATCCCTGTCTTATACGGTCCCCCACCCCACAGGCCATGGTCATCCCTGTCTTATACGGTCCCCCACCGCACAGGCCATGGTCATCCCTGTCTTATACAGTCCCCCACCCCACAGGCCATGGTCATCCCTGTCTTATACGGTTCCCCACCCCACAGGCCATGGTCATCCCTGTCTTATACGGTCCCCCACCCCACAGGCCATGGTCGTCCTTGTCTTATACGGTCCCCTTCCCCACAGGCCAACATCTTGACAGAGGCTGCTTTTCCATGCACCAAATATGGCGTTTTCACTTCAGTTTCCTTTTCAAGTGAGGCCACCCATGTATATCCAGTCACATTTCTGATGCACTTAGGGTGGCTTTATGAGAGTGAGAGGAGCCATTGTACATGTAAGCTGGCACCTAGCAGAATGTTCATGGCACACACTTGGATCACCCTGGAACCAGCACAGTATAGCCTCCTCATGAAAGACAGACATACTTGGATCACACTGGAACCAGCACAGCAGCCTCCTCAGTAAGACCACCCAAACTGCACTAGACATGCAGCTGTATAAGAGAGGTGGCCTCTCTTGGGGGGAGGGGGGGAATGCCCCACTTCTCACATGAAGAATTGACCTCTGAAGAGATGGTGACCTCACTGTGAACTGGGGGCCTTTTAAGAGGAGGATAACTATATCTGTACCTCATTTACATGAGGACCTATATGCCCACATAGTTAGCCTTTTGTGATAGCTGTGTGACCGTTCCATGCAAGTCTGCCAGCTGAATGTTGGTTTCATGACAAAATTATGGTGATTAACCCTTTCACCCTGCAGTTATGACTGAGTCAACAGGTTTCCTTGGCATCGGTTTGGAGCTTAGTGCCCAATACATGCCAAGGAAAGCTGTTGACCCAGATTATGTTACTCTGACAGGTCTCAATTACAATTCTCATTCACAATCTTCATTATTGTTGAAATTAGTTGAAAACAGTAAAGTTCGCAACATTGACCACCACGCAGTTAAATTGGCCAGTTAAAAGCAAAAGGAAGCGTAAATTGATATATGCTAATAAACTATTGTCTCCTCTGTCACTTCAGTAAAAGTCATCTGAATTCAACATGTATTTTTTTTATCTGCTCTGGAAATGCTGCAAATTTATTTTAGCTTCCAATTTGGATAGCAACATTATTTTAAAGGATGTAAACACAAAAAAGTTCATGATCTAAACACACACTGACCCGGGAACAGAGAGATGGAACCCTCCCTGTTGGACAGTCTTCTCCCATGGGTACTCACAGAGAAGAAAGTCCTGTGCAACCCAAATTATTAATCTGTATACATATACAGTAAAACCTCCATATACTGAACACCCTTGGGACCGGAAAAAAGTGTTTGGTATAGGAAGGTTTGCTAACATTGGAAGTATATATTTGGGACCAAGAAATGGGGTTCAGTATAGAGGGGTGTTCGGTATGTGGAAGTGTTCAGTTAGAGAGGTTTTACTGTACACATATATGTATGTAAACATATATAATCTTGCAAAGTTAAACTCAGTCAGGAGACTTGCATTATGGCCCATAAGTGCACAATTTATTTTTATGCTAAACATAAAAGTCACCCTATAAGCCAAAGAGTTTTGCACAATGCTTATACATACAGTTAAAGTTAGTATACAAACAAATTTAATTCTGTCAGTACGGTAGGATACCTTTAACTCATTCCATACCAGTCCCTGATTTTTCTGTATATTTACCTAGATTTAAGATGACAATTGCATATTTAAATTCTTCATGAAAAGAGCTTTCATTCAAGTACCAACATGCCCATAGTCTTAAGTCAGTGCCAGAACCACTGACCAAGGCCTGTGACTTTAGTATGGAATCAGTTAAGTAAATACCTATAAGAAGATAGATGAGGTACATTTAATTCCACATTCCTTACACATGATGATCAGAATGACCTTAAGACCCCTTTTTGCCTTGGTGAAAATATGATGACACCTGTTGATCTTGAAAACACCTTAAAAGTCATTCAATGTTGAAGTCAACCAAGTACCCAATGAGAGATACTTCTGCAGCACAAATTTCATAACAGTACCTCAATTTGTTCAGAAGTACTGCCCCTGCAAGGTTGACAGACACACAGATGGACGCACAAATGCACAGACATGGCCAGTAGGACTGAGCAGGTAAAAACTAGGCAAAATTTGCAGGTCTATTCTATTATCAGAGCTGTAATCTTGACTGATCAGTCCTTCTAGTGCTGCTGGACACCTTTCGCTACTAAGCCCTTAGAGCTAATTAAATCATGCCATTACAGTGACTTCAGTGTAAGTTACAAGATCCATGTTCTAGGGTACAGGACTGCCTTTAACATGTATTTCAAGATATCATATTTACATTATTAGGCTATGGTTGCACTTGAAAAGTCCCTCAAATTGTATGCTATATTTAGAGAAGAGAGCCTGGGTTACCAGCTTTGGTGCTGAACACTGGTCACAGGCCAGTGGCCTGAGGACAATTATTCAGCACCCAAGCTCCTCACCCATACTCTATTCTAATTCTGGCATTGACATCTTACCTGTTCTTATAAATATTTGTAAGACAAGAATGTTAAATAATCCATCAAGGAGAAGTGAGCTATGAGCCCAGGCCTAACTTCTAAATGGTGCCATAGTTGACATGGGTCTGAAATATCATCTGACTGCAAATTGTGCTTTATGCCCTTGCGTGTATTTTGTGTAAGACATTTAACGACGCATCAGTGGTCATCCTTACATTGGCACATATATTTGATGGACAGTCAGCATGAGTAAACCATTGTTGTTTCGTGAATAAGGGGGCAGTCATTATTTACCGAGGGGGGGGTCCACAAAATTTCTCTTCCCAATTGGGATGGGGGGGGGGCACAAAATTACACATGCTCCCAATAGGAAAGGATATCAAACTGTGAATCAGTTTATACCAAAATCATACAACAATAATCAGTGTAAGGCTGGGGGGGGGGGGGGGGGTGTCACAAAAATTCTGCAGACTTGCTGGGGGTGCAAATTCTTGTCGTTTTTTCGGGGGGGGGCACAAAAACTATGATGCTACGCCATCCCAATGTCCCGAGCCCTTCCCCCCCCCCCAATAATGACTGCCCCCCAATGCCCGTGCTTTGTGCTCTATTTAACCATGGGTGGAGCTGTGTAAAGACAATGCTTTTTCCCACTTTGAGGCCCTGCCTACATCATAAGATACTTTCTGACAAAAATTTGGTAAAGCTGCAGTCAATATTTTTGAGATATCACAGTTACGTTATCAGGGTTGACACCCCTCAGACAGCCTTCAGGTAAATACATTTAAAGTTTCATAAAAAGTAAAAAAATAATCAGAGGAACCTGGTTTTCAATAGGAACCTGGTCCATCACAAGATATATCGCTGACAAAAATTAGCAATATTTTATGAGATATCGCAGCAACATCGTCAGGGTTGACACAATATATTAAAAGTTTTAAAACGATAAGAGGATGCTGGTTTTCTACAGGAACCTGGTCCATCATAAGATATATCTCTGACAAAAATTTGGTAAAGCAGCAGTCAATATTTTTTGAGATATCACGGTAATGTCATCAGTGTTGACACAATACATTCAAAGTTTTAAAAACAATGGAAGCTGGTTTTCAACAGGAACCTGGTCTGTCAAAAGGTAATTCTGTGACAAAAATTTTGTACAGCTATGATGTATTTTTTTTTACTTCAGAGAAACATTAAGTAAAGTCACAAAACTGAATAGACAAGTGCTCTTGGGGAGCAGATCTGACCATGTTTCCCAGATCAAGACAAACTGTTTGTGATCACAAATATATAAAACTTGACTCTGCTCTAATCAAGGATATCATCCAAGATAACTGGGGCAAAATCAGTCTACAGTACACAGCCTGAACAACACAAGATCCCATCATAATTACAGTCTGTTAGATACCTGTGGTAATATACCAAGCCATGTAACTGGTAATTCATGCAGAAGACCCAAAGGATGTTAAATCCAGTCACACTGTCCACCTGTCAGCACTGAGGATTAAAAACACTGTCAGGTTCAAAGTCAGACAAATGACGGGCATGCTGATCAGACCCATTTCATACACATTGAGTTTTACATAACAGCTAATTGAAGAATATTACATATTTACCCATATTTTAACCGTTAAAGTGCTGATTTAAGATTGAGTCAACAGCTTTCCTCAGGACACTTTGCACATTGCGCATAAAGTGTCCTGAGGAAAGCTGTTGACTAAGACTACTTTTTGCTTTAGACTAGGTTTGCTGGTATTTGAATGAAAGGTATCTTTATGAGGAATTTGAATCTTTCAACCATTATATTTATAACAGTAATGAGAAAACAACTATAGCAGCGATGAGCACTTTAAAGGTTAAGATGCCACCTTTTCCTCTCTCTAAAAGGTAATGCAGTACTCATCATGTTGGAAACAGAATGAAATTTTCAATCTTTGAAAACTGTATAAGGCAGCATAACATTCCAAAGCATTTACGCTAGGCAATCACAGGCTTTGTGATGAAATTGCAGCATTTAAAAACCTTTAAACTGGACCTGGTTTTCACAAATTTAACCTTCATTGTACTATGAATGGTGGTCAAAGATCATCTGTTTCCATGGTTTTGAGCAATTTTTTGGCAGTAATGAAAAAACGGGAGAGCAATAATTGGAAGCAGTCAGTGAGAGGCTCCTCTTGCCCACTTTATCTACAAGTTGACTGGCCACAGTACTCACCAAATATCTTTATCTACAAGTTGACTGGCCACAGTACTCACCAAATAGGACAAATACAGGTTTCCTACAAAGTGACCCATGAATATGTTGCATTAAAGTGAAATAGGCAAGGTCAAGATCAGCTGGTTCAGGTGGGTTCACAGTAGAGGGCTCTGCAGGCAGGTGGGCCAGGTATGCATATTCCCATTAGTTTTCATTGTAATTTGCACCTATGTAACTCTAAAAGCACTCTACGTAGAAACACCAAATTTCTGGTGGTAAATGGTTGTGTGCAGTCATCCCCCTCTCATTAGGCCACCCCAATTGCAACCAAAAAGTGGCCACATTACAGAGGTGGCCTCTCTTGAGGGGGGCAATACAATGGAAATACAGTAGTCCCTGTTGTGAGAGACCCCTGTCATGAGAGACCACCCTCTCATGAGAGACCACTTTTCAGATTCCCAAGTCCTATACTTCCCATGTTAATTTACCTGTGATGATGAAAGACCACCTGTCTCATAAGACCACTTTTTTGTTGCTGTAGGGGTGGTCTCTGGTGACAGGGACCACTGTACCACTTTTGTGGCATGGAGAAGTGGCCTTTGTATAGAGGGTGGACTCTCTTGAGGGGGCCTTATTAAAAGGGGCCCACCGTATAGTTAAAATACTCCTGTAAATTTGGTAACTAGCGATGCAAAACTATTCAATGAATTGAATGTTACTTTAACATAGAATGTACTTTTAGCCCACAAGAATTGTGTATTGGGTTGTATATTGAGCCAAATACACATACAATTGCCAGAGACTCCAACCCTCCTGTTTCCAGTGGGAGATCTCCCATTTTTTTGCCCTTTTTCCAAATTCTCCTGTTCTCCTGCTTAGAATATGTTTTCTCCCGCCCAGATTAAAAAATAGATGAAGTAAAAAAAAAAATTATCAAAATACACCATTTTAACTCCTTTTTTTCCAAATTTTCTCACCCCTGGAGGGGACGCAGTCCTCCCAGACCTTTGCCCCAACACGGTCTCTGCGCTCCGTCACATCTCCAGTTTCAATAGTACTCCACGAGGGAGAATCTACAGTTTGTATGAAGCTGTGTGTTGGAGTCTCTGAATTGTTAATTCTCACCTCTCCTATTCTAATGATGTCATCTACTCCAAATAACACTACATAAAATTTAAGAGGTACGTAAAATACATGAACACAAATTCCCCTCACCATGTAATGAAATCTACTGTTTCACACTTGTTTTAACAGACAAGTGTAACTTGTTTTGGTCACTATGTTAAGGAACCAAACTTTATTTCCATGTACGTAAATTCATCTGTTAATTTTGGCAAATAGTTCTATAAGATTGAAAAACAAGGCAAGCATTCATGAGGGTATACACATGATGTGCCAAATGACCTGCAAAGTTTCTTCGTTTCCTGATATTATCAGAAGCTGCTGATTTCTGTTCAACCCCAGAATAAACATAAATATTCATGGTTTCTATTTACAGGAAGTTGGTCTCTGTTTCAACCCTGTGCTCTGTAGTTCAATAGAAACTGAATGCTGCATTAGATACATGGGCCTTGCCATAGGTATAGACAACGTAACTGTATTACAATGTAACTGCTATGACGTCAGTCATCCACTGGCTCTCAGTATGCTGGACAGTAAGGCTGAATGAACTAAGTGTACTGGTTAAAGACTAATTAAGGGACCCATCATCATTGCACATCGGTGAAGCTGTCCCAAGTTGATAAACCAACTGAAAACTTGTTGGAAAGGATCACTGAAACTTTCAAAAACAATTGATTAAACTATAAGCATTGAATTCCATGGAGAACACTCTTATCACTTCAAGCCATCTTTGGTGGAAAATAATGATGGGAACAATACACTGACACGACCAATAAATTTTAGATTATAAATGAAAGTTATATTTTCTAAGGACCGAGCAAGGGTCACAATAGCTAGAAGTTGAAAAAGTTCGACCAGTTTCGTTGTGTTTCACAACTCATCAGGAACTGTGGGCTAACCGACGTTACGTCTGATATATATGCCGAGGGGTAACTTTCTGTTGTCACGTAAAACACGTTATCGTGATTGCATAACACAGAATCTTGGTTCTACCAAGACGTTATTGTCAAGGTGAATTAGATTCAAAAGAATTTGAATCCCGGCAAGCCAGTAAAATAAGGACTGACGTAGAAACAATGCTGGGGGTCAGCAAGTGTAATTAATCAGACTTCTGGGTGGTGGTACTACCGTACCATAAAGCCCTGAACACAGGAGCTTGGGACTGTGTGTGAGAACACAGTTTGGGTACGTGTGTGCGGTTTCCCAATGGGTTGCATAGGTAATATGCGACCCAAAGCAGAACCTCATGGAGGGATGAACTCTGAACATAAAATTTTAGCATTAGACCGAGCAAGAGAGCTCATCTCCCCATGATGTTGAGACCGAAAGGTTCAATGGAGAATAAATGAAAGTTGCCACAGCTCCAAGAGGAATAAGGATTGTCTACCAGCCCAAGACAAGCTCCTTTCCATGCGGACAAGTGGTTTGGGTACATGACTTGTCCATGTTAATGATGTTATCTAATGTCAAGAAATCATCTTTGCCCACTTGCAGATGAGTGGAATTATTTCCCTATTTCTACATGTATGCTTGTTTGATTAAAGGGTCATGTGCACTAGATAGGACAAAAGAAGTTTCTGCCCCATATAAACATTGATCATACCTGGATGGTAAACCCAGCCTGTTTATGATCTCATATTTATGGCAATATTGTATTAGTCCAACAAGATGGTGTAGGTATATAACAGAAAAATAGGTAGGTACGGAGGGAGGGAGGAAGGGAGGTAGGTAGGTAGGTAGGTACAGAGGGAGGGAGGGAGGCTGGCAGGCAGGTATGTAGGTTGGTAGGTAGGTAGGGATGGAGGGGGCTAGTAGATAAGAAGGTAAGTAGGTAGGAAGGAAGATAAGTAGGTAGGTAGGTGTATATGTACATGATGTACATACATACATACATACATACATATATACATACATACATATGTACATACGTACATACATACATACGTACATACATACATAGGAATTTAAAGCTTTCACCATGACAATAAAGCTCACTAATATTGTCACTGGTAAAATGTACTCTTTAAATACAAATGGCCCCAATGGACCAAAATATTAATATCTGCCTGTACGCATACACAAAAAAGTAAAGCCTTAATTTTCCGTTGGGAAAAGCTCCTTTTATTTCCTGTACACAGCACATTACAAATGAATCTGTCTTTTGACATCTCCCCTAAGAATGACCAAAGTAAGATCTCTTAAGACAGGTGCTCTCTTATAAGAAATAGAAATTTAATGAAATATACCAGGTATGTTGAAAAGGTGGTCTTTCCAGACAGGTGGTATCTCATTGAGTGGTCTCTGAAGACAGGTATCACTGTAGTCCCTTCTTTGACAGACCACCCCCAGGGTACTTTGTAAAGTGGTCACACACAGCAGCTGGTCTCTCAATGCAGATCCTGTCATATGAGAAACAGCTCCAAGGATCTGACAAATGCAGTCTTCAAAGGTACAAAGCAGGTGGCGTCTCAAAGGTGGCAACAACCATATCTTGAGGGCTTACAGGGGCCAGATAATGTGACGTGTGACACAAGCAAAATGTGATATTATCTAGATACTGATTCCAATTGACCTTTAAAGTGCCAAATTTTTGACTGAGTCAACAGCTCTTCTCTACGTGCATTGGGCGCAATGTGCATTGAGAAAAGTTGTTGACCTGGGATATTCTCGCTGGAACTGTAGGCATGCTGGCACTTGAATGAAAGGTCTTTTTACGAGGAATAAGAATCTGGGATCCTTATGATAATTCAGATTAGTTTAATTCAGTAGATTGGCTTTAGTCATGATTGGCACTGAAAGAGTTAATGTATTGTGTTCCTACTAGTCAGCATTTTACTGGGTTGTACCTTGCACTAATATGTGGGGCATTTCACAGTAGCAGTTTGTCATGGACAGGACATTTTAGAGAATTCTGCCATGTTTTACTTTGTACTAACCAATCACAAGTTTATATTCAGGTACAATCTACATGATGTTAAAAACATGTTCAAAGAAATGTGTTTTTCACTGGGTCATATTTGTGGATTTTGAAAGTCACAGACAGGAGAGGTTTTGGACTAGGATTTTTGACCATCAGTACATAGGGGGAAAACTCTGTGAAGTTATACTCTTTTGGAATGAAATGAGGCCTTTTATTATTAACTAGACATACCTTCAATGCAAAGCTTTGACTGAAGGGTCCGCCATTTGCTCAAATTAAGTCATGGTGACACCAAATTCTAATCAGTTCATATTGCCAGGTAAGATAGGCATATTGCCAAATTTGAGCAAAATACATGAAGGCAGTCTGTAGTTATCACGTTAATGAGAATGTGTACATCTGGACGGACGGACATCCAGACTGACATGAAAACGGACATCAGAACAGACGGACAACCCAAAAACATAAATGCATGGTTCCCCCATGGGGTGGACCCTTAATTATTCCTACGAAACTTCAATTAGAGCATAATACATGGAGGTATTCTGGAGATATCGTAGTAACGAGCCCTAATGAACATCTAATTAAGCTGCCATTTGCTCAAATTGGGTCATGGAAACATCAAAATCTAATCAGTTCAGATTGTCATGTAAGATAATTATACTGTAAAATGTGAACAAAATACATGGAAGCATTCTGGAGATGCCGTGGTAAGGAGCCCTGATGAACATGTAATTAGGCTGCAAATTGCTCACATTATAGGTCTTGATGACACCAAAATCTAATTAGATCATACTGTCAAGCAAGATAATTACACCACAAAATGTGAACAAGATACATGGAAGCATTCTGGAGATACCATGGTAACGAGCATTGCAGTCATTACAAGGCAGCCCTTCACAAAACCAAGGAGCTGCACTTTTACTATATGCTGTGTCAATGTCACATTGGAAAATGTAATGTCCACCATCACCATCCTAGGATGGTTCTTCTTCAGGGGTTAGGAGGCTGTTCCAAATTTATTGTGGTAACATGACTCTAAAGTACTGGCAGGGAGGTGAAAAAAATGTAAATACAATGGTGATTTGTGCCATATTTGGCATACACAGCCTCCCAACCCCTGAAGAACCATCCTGAGTTTGAAAGGGGGGGGGGGAATCCCATTTTCATTTGACTACTTATTTTGCGTTTCTTTCTTTTCTACCTTAATTCAGCTCAAACTCCAGATGTTGTCCACTATCTTTCCAACATAACTTTTGACCAGTCCCATGATAGCAGACCCTGCATCTCTTTGTTAAATCCATCTGGCACAATGACCACCTGTTGCTTATGACCACTGTGTTGTTCTACTTCATTAACTCAATATTTTTGTTGTAAATATCAAAATTTTTCATGTCAAATGTCATGGACAGGACATTATGAATATACGACAGGCTGTATATTAATTCTTATTAATAATTCACAATCTTTGCCAATGTGCTTGATAAACTAGTCAGCCAGGTGCTCATATCTGTGCAATGCAATATTCCACAACAATCTGGATATTTGAAATGTACACAGTCGAAAATAAATTGTCCTGTCCATGACATGAAAATATTAATTTGCATAAATATGGGTTAATATATTTATGATATAGGGTTAGTACTGCATGGCAAATATCATTTTCTGATACTTCAAGATGTAATCTTTCAAATAATATAAAGGTTTGATAAGTTTGGCCTGATTATTTTTTTCATAACTATGTCACATTTATTGTGAAATGCCCCACCTCCATGCTTTGCTATAATTTGCTACATAATAGACCAAAGGTGTGAAATTTCTCCACTAACAAATTGTGCCAATATTTTGCTGAGAGCACATGGCACATGTGATGAACCTCTTAGCTTCTACTGTACAAAATAACAATTTGCACATTTTCCCACTCCCTGTACAGTTATTTAAACCTTTACCTTCATATGAACTGTCCATGGCCAGCACAACACATACTATAAGGTAAGGCTGATTCAACTCAAGATAATCTGGACATGCAATCTTACAATAAAATCTACCTGTCACTAAATTCACTCTTACCACTCCATCATTTTCCCACATGTGATTATTACCAGATTTTAGAAAGTGATTGCATGTTCAAATTAATTATAAACAGAACACTCATTCAAGTACTGACATAGGCCTAACTAGTCTCAATTAATTTGTCAATTTTCTGATTACCTGGCAACTGGCAAGTCATGCTCCAGCTGCTCTCCAGGGCTACAGTATTTGCCACAGGCCTTCACAAATTGTGTGACCTTTTGACTGGTCTGCACACAGGTTGCACAGTTTAGGAATGAAGTCATCCATTTACCATTCACACAACTTTTGGCGACAAGCACGCTTCAAAATAGGTTAAGCAAAATAAAAAGGGTTAATGCAATTTTTTCAGCCTATCTCATATATGAGTTGCACTAATTATGGTTTATGCATGCCTGTTAATAGTCATATCATGGGATATGTTAAAGCAGGAAGAGCTTACAGGGAGGCAATGAAATAAAACAGTGATACATTGTATCACACATCAGTTGCAATAAATAACACAGTGGATACATTGTATCACACATCTGTTGTAATAAATAACACAGTGATACATTGTATCACACATCAGTTGCAATAACTAACACAGTGGATACATTGTATCACACATCAGTGGTAATAAATAACAGAGGATACATTGTACTACACATCAGTTGTAATAAATAACACAGTGGATTCATTATGTCTGTGTGTGTGAACACAGACATATTGTTTTACCCAATATTCTTTCTTTCTTTCCGCCAGATTTTTGTGTCGTCTTAAACTCAGACACTGTGCAAGCTTGAAACTTCAAACTTTGCATGGCTATAGCACCTGCAGTGAAGTTTTGCACATCGTTCTGAATAGTTAAGATTTTGAAAATTATGCAAATTAGGGCAATTTAAAAAATTCAATTGCTTCTGGCTTCCAAAGTATTCATCCGATTTTGATGATGTTGGACCCAAATTGTAGATATTGTAACACTGCACATTTCTGTACTGTACATGTGACCTCTAAAGGTCAAATGTCAAGGTCATTTGTATGTTTGAAATATTTATCAAGCCATAACTCGGTCAATTTCCATCCAATTTTGATCATGTTGGAAACAAATTGTAGCTACTGCGACACTGCACATTTTTGTAATTTACATGTGACCTCTAGAGGTCAAAGATCAAGGTCATTTTGCCATTTGAAATATTCATGTAGCTATAACTTGGTCAATTGTCATCCAATTTTGATTATGTTGGACACAAATTGTAGCTACTGTAACACTCCACATTTTTGTAATTTACATGTGACCTCTAAAGGTCAAAGGTCAAGGTCATTTGTACATTTGAAATATTCGTCAAGCCATAACTCAATCAATTTCCATCCAATTTTGATCATGTCGGACACAAATTATAGCTACTGTAACACTGCACATTTTTATAATTACATGTGACCTCTAGAGGTCAAAGATCAAGGGCATGTGGACCTTTGAAATATTCATCTAGCCATAACTCGGCCACTTTTAATCCAATTTTGATCATGTTGGGCTCAAATCATAGATATTGTATAAGTGTTGCAACACTGCATACTTTTGTAATTGTGCAAATTTTTCACACACACAGACAGATTTGCTTTCAAGCAAATCTTTCTTTTCTAATTTATTTCATTCTTTCTTTCCTATCTTTCTTTCTGCCAGATTTTTGTGTCGTCTTAAACTCAGACACCATGCAAGCTAGAAACTTCAAACTTTGCATGGCTGTACACTGCAGTGAAGTTTTGCATATCGTTCTGAATAGCCAAGATTTTCAAAATTATGCAAATTAGGACAATTAAAAAAATTCAATCGCTTCTGGCTTCCAAAGTGTTCATCCAATTTTGATGATGTTTAACCCAAATTGTAGATATTGTGACACTGCACATTTTTGTAATTTAAAAGTGACCTCTACAGGTCAAAGGTCAAGGTCATTTTGCCATTTGAAATATTCATGTAGCCATAACTCGGTCAATTATCATCCAATTTTGATCATGTTGGACACAAATTGCAGCTACTGTGACACTAACATTTTTATAATTTACATGGGACTTCTAGAGGTCAAAGATCAAGGTCATTTGGACCTTTGAAATATTCATCTAGCAGAAAACTCGGTCACTTTTAATCCAATTTTGATCATGTTTGGCTCAAATTATAGATATTGTAACATTGCACATTTTTGGAATTCACATGTCACCTCTAAAGGTCAAAGGTGAAGGTCATTTGGACCTTTGAAATGTTCATCTAGCCATAACTCTGTCAATTTTCATCCAATTTTAATCATGTTGAGCTCAAATTGTATATATTGTAACACTGCACATTTTTGTAATGTATGCGTGACCTCCAGAGGTCAAAGTCATTCTGTCGTTTGAAATTTTCATCTAGCCATAACTCGGCCAATTATCATCCAATTTTGATCATGTTGGACACAAATTGTAGCTACATATGGGCACTTGTCTATGTGGGCAGGCGGGATGTTGCTGATATTTTGGAAATAAAGAATACTTTTGGCAGGCAAATTCTAATTTCTTCTGATATCCATATAGCAAAGTACTAGCTGGATATGGCATAACTCTGTCAATTTTCATCCAATTTTGATCATGTTGGGCTCACACCGTAGATACTGTAACACTTCATTTTTTTTTCATTTAAATTTGACCTCTAAAGGTCAAGGTCATTTTGCCTTTTGAATGTTTCATCTAGCCATAATTTGGTCACTTTCCATCCAATTTTATTCATGTTGGTCTCAAATTGTAAGTGTTGCAACACTGCATATTTTTGTACTTGTGCAAATTTTTCACACACACAGACAGATTTGCTTTCAAGCAAATCTTTCTTTACTAGTTGTATCACACATCTGTTGCAACAAATAACAGAGGATACACTGTACTACACATCAGCTCTAATAAATAACACAGTGGATACATTGTATCACAGAGGATACATTGTACTACACATCAGTTGTAATAAATAAAATAAATAGCACAGTGGATACATTGTATTACACATCAGTTGTAATAAATAAAATAACTAGCACAGTGGATACATTGTATTACACATCAGTTGTAATAAATAAAATAAATAGCACAGTGGATACATTGTATCACACATCAGCACCACTCATAATCAGCATCCTGGTCACTACCAGCTCAGGCAACTTTCTAATTAACACTTGAACGCCAAATGATATTTGAGTGAAAGATAACATGATGTGCCTTGTAATCTTTTTCAACTCCTCTTAATGTTGTTTGCAAATTTAACCCTTTCCTCCAACACCAGCTGCTGTTCAAATGTCCCCTTCAATATTTTTTTGACCAGTTTCAACCGTTATAAAAAAAATGAATAAGAAATACAGATGAAACCTATCATGATTACGTGTCCTGGGTGTACAGCTTTTCTTGGCATGGCTTGGGCGCTTAGGGTTTATCTGACATTAAATAGGTGAATAAATAGAGAAAGATGAGGGAATTTCTGCCCTGGTTTTTTTTTCCTAAGATGTTTCAAACACTCAAGGGCACTGTGGCCCATAATAAACCTGTGCTTACCTTAGTCTTAACAGAACTATTAATACTTTAACCAAATATCTCAAGTCCCACAATTTTGCCATTTACTATCAAAATAAAGGATCTTTCTTAGGTGCAGGAAGGGAGTACTGACTAAGAGTGTTCTGTGTACAATTCTGCACAAGACAAAAATATAAAACTATTTCTAAGGCACAACACCATAAATATCCTGTTGCTCATTACTTTGTGCACAGAATTTTAGGTGGGTGGGAGGATTTTATATTGTTTTTATCCCTACAGCATGAAAAACAGGTTATTTTTTCCCCAGTCATCAACTGGATAAAACTATATGGATTGGCTTGACTAAATAAAATTGAAACGGCGGGCCAATAATATTAGGCCAGGCAGTGATGGGAAACAGGGAGGGTACCTCCAAAAGCCTAATTGAGTGAGCAATGATGGACACAGATATGTTTGATAGAAGACAGCTGGCAAAGTATAGTATCAGTCTACAGAAACCTATGCCACTAATGTCTGTACAAATTCTATCATACTACAGGTACTTTGCCAGTTCTTCGGGTCATCTCTGGTGTAAACAAAGTCTCACATTGTGCAATTTTGCTTCACTATCACACAAATATCTAGCAAACGAGCTGCCATACATTATCTCGACAGATTGTACCATGTGACGGTGTATACAGTTTCAATTTAATAGCACTTTGTTGTAGCAAATCCCAGTAATTGTTATGACCAGATTTTGACCGTTTAAAATGTTCAGGATGTGCCTGGGGGAATTGTTTACCCTGTCATGCTATGGTGACTTGTGGTGTGCAGGAGCAAATAGTGGACAATTGCAGGATATATTGAACACTACCGTAGATGGTGTGCATGCATGTTATGCAAAACTGTTCACGATCATATTAAAATCTTAATTATAAATCACATCCTGTGAGAGGTGTGATGCCTATGGTTGTGTAGGATACCGCTGACCCTGGTGCTCTACTATGTATACCGGGTCATACAATCAGTGAATAAAAAATTGCACTACATGAGACCAGCTTAAGTGGCCTTCAGCAACATGCCCTTATGAGCAAGAAATAAAAACAAATTCTAAGTTCATTACCTGCAATGTCCGGTTCTGTCGACACAACTCTTATGTCCACACTTTTACAAATAGTCTGTACACATCAATGAAACATTGTCAGCAATTAGGCCCATTGACATTTTGGATTGACTTTCCAGCGTGCAAAATTCATTTCCTTTACCCTCGACTTTTATTAGCTCTGTGAACTGCCAATGTGACAAAAACATAAAACTCTTCCCCATATGGGGACAAGCACCTTTCAAACAAATATACAGTAGGACCACTCTTTCAAGACTACTAGATCGAACCAGCCATTTACTGACAACAGCAACAAATGCTATTACAAGCATAGAGATTGTTGAAAAATTCCTCTCTGGCTTATTGCATATCACTCTTCAAGACGTCCATACCTCATACTCCAACCTCTATTTATTGCATTACATTGAAGTGTATACCCTGAGCATATGGCTGCAGTATAACTCCTATTCAGCGCCCAGGATGCTTTGGGAATTTTCCTGATGCAAAACTGAAGTTCAGATCTGCATGCTTCAATATTTCAGCATTTTTGTGCACAATACCATTTAAGACTGTTTCTGCATTTTCTGAGGTCGTTAAGGGGGCAGTGGTCCTACACTTATAACTTCTGCATTGCATTCCACAGATAAGATTTCTGTTTCACACTATAAGTTTTCAATTTAAGTTTTAAAGAGCACATTCATCCAGTTGTTAAGAAGGCCTATCAAATTACAAGGCTGATGTGCTGATCATTTTAATAAATTGATGGAAAGACATCCAATCTGTCATACATATCAATGATAAGGCCAGCTTTAGAATAGGCCTCCAGTGAGGAGTACCTAGCTTAGAGTATCTTGACTACAAAGGCAGAATTAGAAAATTCAAACTAGCCACTCTGATATACAGAAGATCATGAGGTGATCTGATAACACTTGCACCTACTGACACAAATGTCATAACACATTTCCTGTCTACTTTAAACTGCAGACAATGAGAGAACCAGGCGCAATCAATTCAGATTGAAAAGGGTTACAGCCAGAAGTAATAAGATGCTGTTTTTCTTCATCAATAGAGTAAGTTCTAGGTAGAGCTCATTGCCGATCATCCAGTTTTATGACTTTAGCCCTTGACAATCTCCAAAGATCTCAAATGACAATCCAGTGCATACTACAAATGACTTACGGTGGAACTCATTGTTCCTACGAAGCTGTATTTACTTAAGACCCCAGCTATCCTGTGAATTAGCTTCCTACTGCCCTGTAAATTAGCTACTGGCTGCCCTGAGTACAAAGTACTGTTAATTGCTTTTATTTCACTCTATTTCTATTTTCACTTATTTTGCTGATGGCACAAAACTGTGAAAATAAAAATACAGTGAAATAGTATTTTAACATTGGTTTGATAAGAATTATGTTCAAACTAGTCAAATTAAAAATTCAATGAAATGCCTGAAATGCAAAAACCATGAAAATTTGTACATGCAAAAGTAAGCATATTTACAGTGCACGACTCTCCATCAAAAATAACTCATGGCACCCTGCTGTATAGAAGTTATCTGCATTCTATCCTAATTAGCCAATCATATTTCTCCTTCACACAATTGCTAATGTGGCACAAGAAACCCCATATAGCTAGTAAACATCATTGGATCCTTCCTTGCGTCACATGTCATGCTCGATGACCATGCTCAAGGCTGGCTGATGCACCCATGTATTGACAAGAGGCTGACATGAGCTAGAACAGTCATCATTGACAGACTGGATAACCAGTGCTCTGAACAAACATGGGTCCTATGACCTTGAAAAAAGGTGAAGATCACCAAATGTAATCATGTCAGGAAATATATTGTGTCAAGATACCTTTGAGGCAAATTTAAGTTTGATCACAGTGGCCTGTGCATCATGATCGAGATATTTCACTCGCAAGAACTCTAGCTGCTACTGACGGACAGCTGCACAAGGCACGAACCACATACCCCCACAAACTTCCTTTGTGGCAGGCATAATAAACAGGCTCATGTTTCTGTGTGTACAATGTAACAAATTAACATGCATGGTGTAAGCCCTGGTCAGCTGGGATCAGCAACCTCCACTGCCATCACACTCACATCACTTCACCGCCAAATGTCAGCATCCTTTGCATCCACTTTTGAGAACACCACTTGGTATCACTGCACAGCAAAATGACACTCCACCTTGTATCGCAGCCAATCAGCTGGCTGCACAGACCAACATAACTGCCATAAACATCTGACACAACAAACACACAAGTCCTTGGGCTGCCTGAGGCTGGCCTGTAACACGGCTAACTTTACCCTGTTCTGTTCCCTGCTGCCCGAGATCTGGACACCTGAAATTGACTTGTAGCATTTCCCATCAGGTCATTTTTTTTTAATAACATGTAAGAAGCAACGCTGCAAAATGTAGCATTCCCTGGTGACAGTATGGTATAGATTCACACCATAGTTCTAACAGCTCCTCAAAGTTTCTGTGATCTATAATAGACTTCAATCTTTCTGCACCAAGTTTTGACTGAGTCAACATTTCCTCAGCATGCTTAACCATTTCCTGGTCAGAGTAAGACTTGAGTCAAAATCTTGCCTTGGTGTGGGTTTGGCACAATATTGACCTGGCATGTGTTATCATGATACGTCTTATCTACAGTTTTCAGCAAAAATGTTTTCTATTTACTTGAAATTTAATTACCTCATTCCATACTATGGAGACAGGCTTTGGGCAGTGCCAGAACCACTGACTTACGACTATAGACATGTTGGTACTTGAATGAACGCTCTTCATGAAGAATTTATGCAATTGTCATCTTAAATCCAGGTAAATATACGGAAAAATCAGGGACTGGTATGGAATGAGTTAAAGACATCCAACATGACAATTTACATCCAGGCACTTTTGGCAGATCACAGCAAGAAAGGGTTAACATGTTCATTCTGTACCTCTGTAGCAGAAAGCATGCCTATAGCTAGCATGCCTATAGCTCTCAAAGCCTTCTCAATTTTTCCCCTTTGCCAGATCCACAGAGCAGATATTGAGTGCAAAATAACAGTTGTGTAAAGAAAAGGATACATGTACCCGACAACTTTGGTATAATTATGCTCAAAATTTTTTAAAATATGCAGGTCGTATTTGTAATTTTTTGCAGACTGTAACTCGCACTTTAGATACACTTTTTCCATTTTTTGATCTACAATTCTGTTTTTGTGGAAAACTTAAACACCCCTAGAATGTGCCAGACTAGAGTTAAAAGCAATGGTTTAATTGTTGCATAAAATGCCCTGTCTGTTAAGCATGGGCATCTACAGCATGACTTATAAGGCAATGCAAAAGCCAAGGCCTTAGTATGGGATACGACTCTTGTATTGATCATTTAATTCTTTCAGAGCCAACTAAATGAACTGCTCTGAATCATAAGGGTGCTAGATTCATGTTCCCTGTCAAAAGACCTTTTATTCAAGTACCAGCATGCCTGTAGTTACAAAGAACATGACAGTCGAAGTCAACAGCTTTCCTCAGCATGCTTTGGAAGAAATGTGCTCAAAGCACACCAAGGAAAGCTGTTGACTCAGTCCAAAATATGATACTGAAAGAGTTAAAAACTGTGTAATAAGGAAGCACCTGCATCAATGAACCGTAGTCTGTTATACAATTCTTTTACTGTACATTAAAACAGATCTGTTTTAACTCTTTCAGTGCCAATCACATCTAAAGTCAATCTACTGAAGTCAGACGTCTGAATTATAAGGATCTCAGATACCTACTCCTCGTAAAAAGACCTGTCATCCAGATACCAGTATGCCTATAGTTCTAGAGAGAATACCCTCAGTCAACAGCTTTTCTAGGGGCACATTGGGTGAATTACATCCGATGCCCCCTGAGAAAAGCTGTTGAGTCAGTCCAAAATTTGGCACTAAAAGAGTTAAGAGACCACCCATGAGGATACCTTGATGGGCAATATCTGTCACTGACAACATTGGTATAACTGACATTTGCATACAACTGGGCACTCCGATGGAATATTGGCTCTCTAATGGAACATTATGTGCTCTCTGGAGGCATAATTAATCACAGAAATCCCACAGATGGGATACTTCAGCCGTGTGTGTGTGTGTGTGTATATATATATATAAACTATCCTTAACCCTTTGTTGGTCATATAGCACTGAGTCAATGCCCTTCATAAACACAGGTTCGGCACAATGCGCTAAAACAAGCTACTGACCTGGGGCCTGTCTCTACAAGAGGTCTTACTCACAACTCTTAGAAGCAAGTATTTTCTATAACATGAAATTTATATCATAACATTCAAGCTGATGACAACTTAAATCAGGTTGTTTTCATGTGATTTGAGTGGGAAGAGAATAAAACAAATTGTCAAAATGTTTACACTGGGCTTCACAAAGTCTGACTAGGCATGCAAATACCACCATCAATACACAACTTGTTATGGCAAAATACCCTTAGTATCCGTAACAGTCATCGATCTGCTGTCATATAATCCACTTATAAGGCATAATGAAAATCACTTTTTCACTCCCATATGAAATCAGTTATGCATTTTTACACGTATGGACTTGAGCCCAATTGACCCCAAACAAAGCTCTTGACCTCTGGCATCTTATCCTGATACGTCTTCATCTCTGTTTCTTGTTCAAATTGGTTTCTATAGTTTACAAATGACAGGCTTCACTGAAAACATTAAGCAGGGACTGATGCTGCCATTAGCCAGTTAGCCAAATGCTAATGTTTCATTCACTTGATTAAAGAAATTTGCAAATGGCTTATCCATTTTGATATGAATTATGTAAGAGTCAGGTCGAGTTCTGTTTTACTCCCAGATTTGGCTACATATTTTGGAGGCCTAGACCTGTCCCTGATTAAGCAAGTTACAACACTTTACATCCCCCTTGAATTAAAACTGAGTCAACAGATTTCCTTGACATGGGTTGGAAGTTCCCACCCCAAACCCATGCCAAGGAACGCTGTTGACTTTTGGTATGTGATCTTGATAGATCTCATCTACAATTCTCAAATTCTTTTTCGTTACTCTTAAAATTCCTTCAAAACGCTGAAGTGGATGATATTTGACCACCAGATGGTTTTGGCCAGTATAAGGGGGGGGGAGGGTTAAAGGGTTAAAAAATACAAACAATGAGCAGAGAACAGAGCCCTCAGTTGCTCTGTAAATTTTGTCTTGGCAAAGCTGAAAGGACAAAAACTCTTGCAAAAACTGGAACATGCAACTTCAGGGTTTGTTCAGCAGCAAACAGTAATGATTAAAACACAGATCCATCTTCAGGTAACTCAAACCTTGTGCACTGCAGGACACATCTGTTGGGGACTAAATAGCAGTGTAAAAGACTACTCAGCTTTCAAAATACCTTGATAAACAGCAATCAGCTGATCATCATGTCCATGAATTTTATGCTTCCATTAAGACCAGCAAACTGTGAATATTTGATGTATCTCACAAGCTCTGAACACATGGACACCCAGCCTGAATATGTTATATAAACATTTATCTGAAATAAACAGGAATGTTGTCAGTATGCTGCTCATGGCAATAAATTGGGAATGTAGAAAAAAAACAATTTCACAGACATCCTGAACAAACTCATAAGGCTGAGGCAGACCAAATATAACATTTCCATATCAACCCTGTTTTTTGTTTTTGTTTTCCTTACTGTACTAGACATTTAAGAATAGCTCGCCATAAAATTGCTTTCTTTCCACACTTTTGATGGGAGATTCAAGAAAGGTATGAAACTTGTCCCCCATGTCTGCTGAGAATGGGATGAGAGTGGCAAGTGACGCAATTGCTTTGGTAGCAACAGTTAATTTCAAGGCCAAACCATTCAAGCACTTGGAAAGCTTCCTTTCTGAGAATGGGCATTCCACGTGCTGGTGATATTTTTTTTACTCCACACAAGAGCTTTGCACGCCATATGTAACAGAAGCCTTGGTGTCTCCAGCTGAGGAAATCAGATCAATTAGCATAAGTTAACAAGAGGGGACAGAGCAAAGACTTTATCTCCATCTTGTCAGCCTTTGATGTACTCAGGATAAGACCTCTATAATCTTTAAGCATGCTGAAGCCATCATGCATATTCATTAAACTTGCTTTCAAAGAATGACCATAGAATGTCAGTAGTTCATGCTCAGCCTGTACATGCAATGTATAACCTTTGCACTTTGTCAGGTCCTCTCTCTCTCTCTCTGAAATCACCAACAACAACTTTGGCAAACTCTATCACCAACAACAACTTTGGCAAACTCTATCTGGTATCTTGCATCATAACACAATTTTACAGTAATAAGGTTATGCATAGCTACACAGAAAATAAATATGCCTCCAATCACACCTTCAAAATGGTAATTTGCACCGGGTGTGTGCATAAAACCAATCAGCTGACTAGCTACCCTTTCCTTTAAGCTGGTCCAGACTGGTTGATGGTCAAATACTGTCTGCTTCACTTTTTTCAACAGTTACGAAAAACAATTTTAAAATGGATTATAGATGAGATCTATCAAGATAACATGCCCCAGATCAACAGTTTTTTCCTTGGTGTCTAAGTGACACTAAGGAATGCCAATGAATGAGTCTTAACTCTTTCTGTCCCAACTGCAACTAACATTGAATTTCTTGAAACTAACTGCTCTGAATTACAATAAAGGTGCTAGATTCATAATAAAAAGACATTTCCTTCAAGTACCAGCATGCCTGTGATGATATACAAGATAGAAGTCCACGTCAACCCCTTTCCTGATGGCACGCTTTGGGTGCAAGGCCAAAGAAAGCAGTTGACTCAGTCAAAGTGTGGCACTAAAAGGGTTAAACCCAGTTTCAGGGGGCACCTGCTAACAGGTGTGGAACTGTCTTTGATAAACTTGGCATCCTGTACGTCTTCCTCAGCTTGAGCTGTGACTTGCACAATGATGAATTGGATGGACCTTAACCTTTCTTCTGCTGTAAAGCCTCAGTGAGGCTCAGTGATATGGTTGGCCTAACAGGTCATAACATACCATTCCTGCAGTCATCCAACATGTCTAATGCACACATGTAAATCAACCAGTATGACAGTTGTACACGTATTTGAAGTGAGAAAACAATAACTTTATGCGTGTAATGATACATAGTTTGTGTATGTAATAAGTAACATTTTATGTGTGCAATAAATTGATTTATCTTTGCAAAAAATGGCACAACAATTATTTATACATGCAAGAAATTACAATCCATGTGACATGTGCAATAAAGCACTCTTTGTATGCAGTGACTTAATGCTATACATACCACACACACAGCTTTCTTGTTGCTGTATTCAAAGCACTCCTAAAATAATTTCTGGCACAAAATTAGAGAGATATATGCTCCCCCCCCCCCAAACTGTACAGACCAAGCCATCACAAAAGGGTTTACCTTGACCTCTGTACTCATGTAGGTGGAGAGCACCACACAAGTATCATGTCCACCAAATATCACTGCTCAAGTATACTTTGAACTCTGTATTCATGTAGGTGGACGAGAAGCACAGAGAATAAGGTCATGTACATTGAATATCACTTCTCAAGTCAAGCAGCACTTCCACCATTCAATACATGTGCAAACTGGTGGATTTAAAGACTACGAATTTCCAATTAAGGCTGTGTCCAACCTACACATACAGGGCTCAGCATCAGCAACTGCCACAAGCCAAATGCTGGTTAATTTTACGGCTCATGAGCGAATCTTTACCCTTTGCTGGATTAATACCAAACTATACATTTTTAATAAAAAGTTTTAAAACTCTAGCAGATTTATGAATTTCAGTCACTTTGGCTAGTGAGTGCACTGTATCTTAATTTTGAGCCCAGATATTATGTGCACATGAGGTTTAGACTGACTGCTGATACAGGAAGGGGCAGTTAAAATGTTGCAGTGTAGAATGTAAGACATTACTGTACATGTATACACAAGTTATTCCTTCCTGTTGGTTGTTTTTTATCAGCAGCGAGATCAAGAATTGTCTCATAAAAAGAGATTGTCCAGAGGCAGTTGCTATGTTAACAGTTGAACCTTTTTTTTGCACAAAGCACCCAAAAGTGCCCAGACGTAAATTATCGTCAACTGGTTCAGTATTTTTACTTACATTTCATGTCAATAGACAACTATTTTCACTGAAATTTTTTTTAAAAACCTGTTATGATGGCAGGTCACCGGTCAACATCTTTCCTAGGGGCATGTTGGGCATAGTGGGCCCATCTTGCCCCAAAGAAAGTTATGATGACTCAGTCTTATTCTGACTAGAAAATGGTTAACCACTCTCACAGTAGATAGTGGGACATATCAGGTGCTACTTCATCACCGGCTCAAGGCTTCATGAAATCTCCATAGACAGCTTTAGAGTCTGAGTCTACTGTTTGTACAGCACATACAGTTGACAACC
Organism: Hermodice carunculata; assembly: GCA_964020975.1. NCBI lineage: Eukaryota > Metazoa > Annelida > Polychaeta > Eunicida > Amphinomidae > Hermodice > Hermodice carunculata. The sequence continues at coordinate 98,679,651 of OZ026616.1, read as the reverse complement.
TTGACAGAGAAGTACACTTACTTTATCCAATACACCAAGGCTTTGCCTGAAGAGCAGACTCTGTTCACACTAGCCTCCACACACAGCGCAAAACCAGCAGGTTTTACCATGCCCCAATTCAGTCAGATTTACCTCTGGCAAGTTCTTAGTGGGGATCCCCCGAAGATTACATTTTGGTTTCATCAGCAATATATTTATGATGTACCTGCACCGACAAAATCAATCGTATCTGCCCTGCTGAGTTTCTCATACATGCATGAGGCTCAAAAAAGGTCTTTCATGTTACGGGCATATGTAAAACCTTCAAAATCAGCAAGTTTCATCAAAGAGAATTCCATGTGAAGTCTCCATGTACAACTGGTGTAGTTCCCTAGGGGTGACTGTTGTCTCCCTTTCATTCTCACTTTGAGTCTGGAAAGCACAATTTTCCTGGATCACAAATTTACCGTATTTATCCTATGAAAACAGGAAAAGAAAAAAATAACAGACATGTCACGAGCTTCCACTTATGGAAAAAATCTGTCTTTGGAGAATGTGTCAAACATCTCTCCTAAAAAAAGGCTTCACTCTGCACTGCAGTATTCCATTTCTGTCCTCTTTTATTTGCACCATGCATTTTTCTCCTCCACGGGTTTTTTCACTTTATTAGTTATAGAAAAATGCGGCCACTTTATTGACTCTTCTCATGCACTAAATACGTTATAAACAAATTTCTCTTTTTTTATCTCTTCTATCATTACATCGCTTCATGTTCTGGGCCTTGTCATTTTTGTGCACCAACTACTTTCAATGTTATCCATTTTTTTAAGGAAATGACGCCTGGTTAAAGTCACAACTTTCACTCTAGCCTTGTAAAAACAGCCTCTCAAAACAGGTTCCACTTCACAATGCTTACTTCCCCATGGCATCAACCACATATTTCCATCAAATTTGTAGGTATCAATTTTGGAAATGCTTTGTAACTTCATAACCAAATAATACTCTGGGTACAATGTGCAATGATCTACTACTATTTTCACCAGTTTACCTTAACCATGGACTTCCCCATTTGATTTTTCTTTTTGTGATAAGATTGCATTTGTGTGCACCATCTATTTGTATTAAGTTGTCAACTCACTCCATACTTAGCTGAGAAAGGTCACAGTAGGCAGTTTCCCATCCAGGGACTTATTCTGATTGCATGCAATATTTCTTGCTGATCTCTGTTTAGGTTTGGTGTGTGTTTAAGATACTTGTCCATTATGTTGAGTTATGACAGCAAAAAGATTAAAGAAGAATGAGCTTAAAATTGGGTCAAGGTCATTGTTCTTAAAACTCAATTTATGATCTGAAAATGAAAATAAAGTATTGAAGTTTTTTCATCCAAGCTTCTCTGATTCTTCAGACATTGCAAGCAAAAAATTTCTCGATAACTGGCTCTTTAAATTTGGTCAAGGTCATTGTCTTTCAAACTTGACCTAGACTCTTACAAGGGTGATCAATTGTAAAAATTTTTGCGACCTTAATCTGCTCATCTGATTCTTCATATAATACACACAAGAGGCCCATGGGCCTAATGCTCTGTTGGCATGGTGGCTATATTGCACCTGTCCATTTCAAAGTTGTGAGTCCTCAAGTGGCTTCTGAACATATAAAGCTTATGTACATTTAATGTAAAAATTGTCCACCACATGGCACTTCGCTCCACATGTAATCATAGCTTATTTGTGCAACTCCTGCGATGAATATTGTTGCATGTGCCAAGACAACAATGAGTTAGTCCTTAACTTTATGTCCTCAGTGACCTTGGGACAGAAGTTCAAGGACATCCAGATTATCTAATACAAGAGGCCAATAGGCCTGCCTGGTGCAGTGCTGACATTGCCAATGTGGCCCAAGCTACACCCTGCCATTACAAAATCGCCTCTTTCAAGTTTACAGGCATAGTGACCTCACAAAAATAAGTCAAGGTACACTAATATTATATACATTTCTAGCTTTGGAAATTGTCTATATTTCCAATAAATTTGGCAAGTCTACTCCAATTACTTTTCAAGATATGGAATTTTATATCTTAAAACACATTTTGGCTCATAATTTCTATAAGTTATAGGTGGCGCCACTAAGTATCATTGTTAACTTAGACTTTGACCTCACCCACAATCGACCCAATTTGGTGAAGCTCTGCCACTAATTAAAGATGCTACAGTGTTCACAAGATTTTCATATTTGGACCCCTATATTGCATAATATTGTAGGTGGCACCACCAATATCGAAAAGAACCTAGATTTTTATACCCCCTATAAGGCCTGAAAGTTATATTGGGCTAGCTTGAAACTGTGGACAGTATTGCGGTCACAAAATTTTCACATTTTGACCTATATATAACATAATAAATACTATCTGGTCCCACCAACATTGATGTCTACAAAGATTTTCATACACTTTATAACTCCTAAACATTATATGGGCCTATCTCAAGAATTGTGGGGTGCAGAGTATTCATGAGATGACCCCTATATTCAAACTGGCCATTGGACCTTGACCTTCAACTCAGATTAAAAAATTGTTATGTTCAAAATATGCGTCCCATATCCAGCTTTCCATATATAGTCTGCATGTTCAAAACGGGTAATAACTTTTCAAGTTATTGACGAAAAACAATAATCTTGGACAAGTGCCAAACTCCATAATTACTGGGTCACAGTGACCCAAAAAGTAGGTCACCAAGTACAATTTTATGTATTATGTAATCAAGTGCAATTTTGATCTGGAGGCTCCATTCTCTTTGCCACTGATGTCCAAGCTACACCCAGCTATTACACAATCATCTCTTTCCACTTTACAGGCATGGTGACCTTACAAAAATTAGTCAAGGTCACTGATATTACATACACTTCTACCTTAGGCCATGGTCTATACATCATATAAATTTGGCAAGTCTAATCCAATTACTTTTCCAAATATGAAATTTTACATCTTAAAACACATTTTGGCTCATAATTTCCATCTAATTACCACTAGTATCCTTAGCAACTTAGACTTCGACCTCCCCCACAATCCCACCAAATTTGGTGAACATCTGCCAAAAATTAAAGATGCTAGAGTGTTCACAAGATTATCATATTTGGACCCCTATATTACGTAATAATGTAGGTGATGCCACCAATGTTGAAAGGGGCCTAGATTTTCATACACCCTACAAGTCCCGAAAGTTACATGCATATTGGGCTTACTTGAAAACAGTGGATCGTACCGCGCTAACGAGCAAAAGTTTACGGATGGACAGACGGACACACAGACATGAACTGTCGCATAAGCTCTGCGACCTTTGGTCAGCAGAGCAAACAAGAAGTGCAATAAGGATTGAGTCTGGTAACCTTGAAATTGGGTCAAAGCCCTTGTCCTTCAAACTAAAACAAAGACTTTTACAAAGGTGATCAACTATAAACTTTTTGTAATCTTCCTTTATGTGGTTCTTGAAATATATTGCATGCAAAACATTCATTAAACAGAATTAACCCTGCTGTTCAAACCTCAAATTGGGCCATGCTCGTTGTCCTTCTGATTTGTACACTCTCATGACTGTAATTAGTCTTGTGCTCTTAAGTTATCTGGTTCTTCAGTTATAGCATACAAAAATTCAAAGAAAATTTACTTTTGTGGGTGGCATTCAAAGGGTCAATGTCATTACCCATCAACCTCAACATAGACCTTTAGATGGATGATCGACCAACAAAAGTTTCACGATCCAAGCTTCTTTAATTCTTGAGACATATCACATATAAGAAATTCACATCACACAAATGGACCATGTTCAACTTGGCATGTACATATTTGAACTGCACTTCTTTTCATCAGGAATCTGAAGATGTCAGACAATAAAAAGAACTACTAATGTTAGACCAGGCACGCTCTCACTTATATAAAAGCTCTTTTAGTGAGGTATCTGAAAATACAATAGTCATCATAACTATGGGTCTTTAACAGGCAAAAATAATGTACTGGTCTGGCAAGTGTCAGTCCAAGGTGAAGCACCCATTGTGGTTTGTACAATGTTGAACCATAACATGTCACCATACATCAAAGTCACTGTCCTTGTCTGCCACGTTTTTTGCAATATATATAAACACTGTGAGTATCATGAGAAATTTTATTGGATTTGAAATTGAAAAAAGGATAAAACTAGAAAGAAAACAAGAGGGCTGTGTGAACAGCCCATGCTCAGCTGATCTTGACATTCATCACACTTGCAGATCTATGAACTTGGGAAAGGATCAAGGTCACCCATGTTCTGAGTAAGTCTGACCATTATAAAAGAACACTAACATGTGCAACATCAAGGTTCAAGTAGTTCTCAAGTTACAATGAAGAGTAAAAATTTTTGAAGTTAATCTGGATGATGGTTTTGGAGAAGTCGTAAATGTGAATTAGCATTAGAATGCTCATTGACATACATAGTAATCAATAGGAAAGCTGCATTAACCAATAAGTACCCGAATGGAAAAAATCGTTAAAAATCAGGAATCTGCAGCATTCCCACATAGTGAATAACTTTGTTTGACCCTTCCACAAGGAACATATCCACTACGTTTCAGCTTAATCTGATTAACGGTTCTGGAGAAGAAGTCGAAAATAGCTAGAACACACAAAAATTCATTGCAGCTCCACCTGGTCAACAAATTAAGAACAGGGAGTCCCTAGGTTTCTTCCCGTGTGATATCAGAGTGATTGAGTAAGCGGTTTTGGAGAAAAAGATTTTTTAAGATTTGTCAAAAAAAAAGAACAAAAAAATTCATTATAAATCCAAAAATCACTGGAGCATGACCATTTGAACAAACCTGGTAGACACCCACCCAAGGTACATCCCCACCAAGTTTGACGTTAATCTGGATGACGGTTATGGAGAAGAAGTTGAAAATGTGAATTAGCGTTAGAATGCCCATTGACTTCCATAGTAATCAATAGGAAAGCTGCATTGACCGATAAGTACCCGAATTGAAAAAATCGTTAAAAATCAGGAATTACCAGCATTCTCACCTAGTGAACAACTTTGTTTGAGCCTTCTACAAGGAACATATCCACCACATTTCACCTTAATCTGAGTGACGGTTCTGGAGAAGAAGTCGAAAATAGCAATAACACACAAAAATTCATAAAAAAATAGAAAAAAATGGCAGCGCCACCTTGTGAACAAATTAAGAACTAGGTGTCCCAGGGAGTGTTTCTGTGTGATATCAAAGTAATTGGGCGAGCGGTTTCAGAGAAGAAGATTTTTTTATTTGCCCAAAAAAGAACAAAAAAATTCATTAAAAATCCAAAAATCAATGGAACGTGACCATTTGAACAAACTTGGTAGACACCTACCCAAGGCACATCCCCACCAAGTTTGAAGTGGATCTGGCTGACGGTTTTGGAGAAGAAGTCGAAAATGTAAATTGTTGACGGACGACGGACAGACCGACGGACGACGGACGGAGGACCATAAGATAAGCTCAGCTGACTGACAAGTCAGCTGAGCTAAAAATTCAACATAGTGAAACAAACTCCTTCATGGAATTTTTATGAAGATATAATCAGATAATACACTTTATTTATTTGATTGATCTGAATGATGTGTAGATATTGGCATATGCAATATACTATCTTGCCTGGGTCTGCATTTTTTGTGACCTAGTTTTTTGGGGATTTTTTATTGTTTGTTTGTTTGTTTTTTTTTTTTTTTTTTTTTTTTTTTTTTTTAATTTTTGTTTGTTTTTTTTGTTGTTGTTGTTGTTTTTGTTTTGTTTTCTTTTGTTTTTGTTGGTTTTATTATTTTGTTGGTTTTGTTTGTTGTTTTTTTTTTGTTTTTTTTTTAATCCTGTGGAAATAAAATGGAAAAGAATTCAAGGTGCACTGCTGAAAGGGAAGCTTACAATATCAGGAATCTTAACAAATAAATGTGTATGACAAGTTTTCTGATATAGTTCCATCACATTCTGACTGAGGATATGATCCACACAACATGCCCCAACATTCATTGTTCCTATTATAGAATTAATTCATTCCACCCTGATAGAAAACCGAGTCAACAGCTTTCTTTGGTGTGCTCTGGGTGCATTGCCCCCACACGGCGCTAAGGAAAGCTGTTGACCATGGGCATATAATTTGGAATGATCTTCCATGCAAGTTTAATCCAAACTTTTGAAAAATAATCCCTAGATTAGTAAAATACAATTATCAGACGACATATAGATATTAGCAAGAAAAAGCATCATTAGGGTGGAATGAATTTAAGTTATTTCAAGGCCACAGAATGGATGAAATGGCAAAAATGAACCAGAAAGTGACAAAACAAGTCTGTGTTCACTTTCCTGAAAGTTGGCTGTTACTTTTTGTGGCAGCCTCCCTTTTACAAGAACCATCCACCCTGGCGGGAACCCTATAGATAGGCCAACACCCAGTTTAGATTTAGTTAATAAGAATCTTCATCATTTAAATTACACATAAAAATGGCACTTATATGTATGTGTAAAAGAACACTGATTATATTCTGTCATGTTGTGCACTGGAGGGCAGAGAGCAAGTTGTGCATTGCATATTTCAAACATAAAAAATTTGGAGAGAGGGGGGCATTCAATATTTGTCAGTGTTTTTACATAAAACATTTCATGTGAAATAGTATACACAGGTACAAATCACTCAGCCTCACTTTGGACTCAACTCTCATTTTATAATAAAATACAACTTCTATAAGTCTGTTTCCATTGCCCACTTTCAAAGTGTAAAGTTTACACTTCCTTTTTGATTAAACAGGTCTCTTCAACCAGGTTTAACTGTACATGTTTGTTCAGCACCACATATTGCACAAACTCATCATATTAACATAGCATTTTAACAATTATGTATGCTTTGTAATTTAAGCCTCGAGATAATTGCCATCTTTCAATCAAAACCTCTGCCAAATTGGCATAACAGATAGATATAAATCCAGAACAAATTATCACAGTGCATGGAAGTGCAAAGTGCAACGATAACTTCGCTTGAGAAGGTGACACGGTGTAAAAGAGAATTGTTAGGTTTGTGGATATGGGAAAGAATATTTTTACAAACAACTAATGGCTAACTGGAAAACCCTTTCATTGACAACTAATGGCTAACTGGTTAACCCTTTGAGTGACAACTAATGGGTACCTATAAGGTTAACCCTTTGACAACTATTGCCTTACTGGTTAACCTTTTGACTGACAACTTACAGCAATTTTCTACAGTTGTCTGTTACTCCACAGTCTTTTTTCAACAAACTATGATGGGAGAAGATTTTGGTATAATATATCGCATTATCCTACTGGAGTCATTTAAAATTACTGTGGAAATGACCAAATTGAACACTTTTTTAGTCTCTGTTTTCGAATGTCTCTGAGTTCTGCTGGAAAGTACCTTGTCCTTCCAAGAACACATGTGACATGTTTGTAAACAGATAAATATAACATGGTCTGTTCCAGAAAGGACAACAACAATACTATTGTGATATTGTACAAATGGTCAGTAAATGCCTCATTTTGACTATGGTGATGCCTCGTGCAGGGGCTCCTGTTCTTGCCGTCTCAACCGTAAGCTACAAATCCTCCAGAACCGTGCCCTACTTATCATGAGCAGGCCTCATATCACTACTAATATTTCAGATATCCATACATGTAGTCGGGCTAAAATCCTTACACCAAAGGACAGACTTCCACACATCTTCATGTATGAACAGCTCTATCAACAACATGTGCCTGCATTACATTTCTTTTCAATTGCATTACCTGATTGCAGTTCCAAAATTCATTTACATTCCACATGTTCCACTACAGCTCAGCTTCCACAAATTATCTTTATGTACGGTACCACATACAAATCTAAATGTGGCAGGGAGAGATTTCATATCAAGAGAGGCACTCTCAGCAGGGACTCTCTCTTCCTCCCGAAATGTACAAACACCTCAACTCTATGGCTATTGGAACAATGGAGTTTGGCAGAAGATTGATAGACAAAGAGTCATACACACAGGCAGGTAGGCAGACAAAACAACAAACAGTTCTGCCTAGCATTGTTATGGTGCAAATTTTCATTTTGTGGAGGTCGGCGCGGACTTTAAGACAAGCCACTGCCAATACCTTGCAATTAATATAATTTTGTTATGAAATTAAGGCCTCAAAGTTCAACCTAATTCTTGAGAGCCACAACTACCAAAATACAGAAAATTATAAGGTACAACTACATTAGACTTTAAAAATAAAGTTGTCCCAGTGTGAAAAACAAGATTCAAGAAATGCTATGTCCGCAGCTCATATTAGACCTCTACACAAAATCATATATTTCCATGGTCACATCTTCTGCTGGAACTCTAATGTATTAATTGATTGAATTCCGCATTGGTCGCCACTGAATCTGCAGTCTTCAGTGAGTCAGATCCAGCACTTTTGGCACAATGTCCATTTGGACCTGACCAAGGGTTACGCACAAATTTCTTTGATCTGGTCAAGCTTGCCCAGAGGATGATCATAATCTGAACTAATAATTCAGGCTTGCTGTATATGATTATGTAATTATCTCCAAATCACAAACTAAAGCCAAATCTCCCTTGTACTTTATTCTACATTGAAACCAGTCCCAAAGGACCACCACGAGCGGCAACCATGTTGTGGCCTCTTAAGACAGGTTTTGCTTCATAATTGATACATGTACACATGTAAACCAGATGAAAGGTACAAACCAAAGTATCATTAACTCTTTCAGTGCCACGTTTTGGATATTTAGAATTCCACATGGCCGTGTCATGGGGAATGGATTTAGACAGCATGAATTTTAAATCTGTTCACTGCGAGCCTTTGGCGAGCAATGAACGGTTTGAAACAAGTACTGTCTAAATCCACTCCCCATGACACGGCCATGTGGAATTATTTTTCTCCCATATAGCATTAAATCTTGTTTCCATCAAAAACCTTCTTGATTTAGCATGCTTGCAGCAGTTGTTTCAACTCCATTTTGTTCACTTTCAATATTGGGTTGCTAAGGTAAGTCACTCAAAAAAGAACTTTCAGTTACATGTACTCATTTCTATCCTACTTAGTCTGATTGGCTTACAAATAAAACAACAACCAATAGGATTCTCTATTTTATGTCATTTTGGTCGAAAAATCTTTCCACACATATGTTCGGAACGATTGTGTTTCCACATGGGTAACTATGGGAGAATAAGTCAACAGTCTTCTTCAGCACACTTCATGTGCAAGGCGCCCAAAGTGCACCAAGGAAAGCTGTTGACCCAGACCATCCTATTCTCTGGCACCACAGGCACTGCTGGTGTTTAAATGAAAGGTCTCTTCACAAGGAGTAGAAGCTAGCATCCTATTACAGTGAAACCTGTTTTGAGAGACCACTGTGATGAAAGACCCCCTGCCTTTTCTGACCATGTTTACTATGTCCCTTTTGCTATCTTTCCCATGTTATTATACCTCTATTGAGAGACCACCTGCCTTATGTGACCACTTTTTGGCTTGCCCTAGGGGTCGTCTCTCAAAACAGGTTTCACTGTATAACTGACAGCAGTTTGTCTTGTTTGACTTTAGTTGTACCTGGCATTGAAAGAGCTAAAAGGTGGTCTTTCAAGACAGGTCAGAAGAAGTCACTCACAGGAGTTGTACCCCAAGTAAGGGCCCACTGTATTATGATGGTTATCAGCCATATACACGTACGTTTCAGCTTCCAATTCAAACCCAAAACACAAACACGTTAATAGACACAGAAATAAATATTGACAAGATAGTTTTCCCTAACAGATACATGTAACCTCTTTTCTCTTTTCACAATGTGTTTCTAATTGTTTTCATTGACTATCTGGTTTATGAACACATTATGTGTCATTTTTATAAATTAATGTACATGTATGTTTTACCTGAGAAATAATTTTAACATCTGAATTTGTCTTTGGTTATTGTTGGGTAGAAGGACTTGCCTGTTATCTACCCTTTCTTCTTATATTATGCAAGTTATTTTGTATTTTGTTTTATGAAGAATAAAACATCGATTGATATATCTGCAACTGAGCTTCCAAATCATGACCCATTTTTACCATGTTAACAGACATCAAATTCTAATTACAGGTACTATTATGATGCAAGGTTTTACCAGTGCACCCTTTTTAACCCCCCCCCCCACAAATTAAAACTGAGTGAACAGCTTTCCCTTGCATGGGTAAGGCATTAAGTGCCCAACCCATGCCAAGGAAAGCTGTTGACCTGGGGCATGTTATCTTCACAGGTCTCACCTACAATTCTCATTCAAATATAAGTTTCATTACTGTTGAAATTCAAATGAAAACATTGAAGTAGGCATTTGACCACCAGCTGCTTTTGGCTGGTTTAAGGGGGAAAGGGTTGAAACAAGAACATCAGGACAGGGAAGCTATGCTTCCCCAGGAAGGTTTATTTTACATTAAAACTCCATTTTTATCACCCATCCTTCTTCCATTTTGACATTCTGATTTGTTGAATTGTGTTGGCAAAACAAACAAAAACTAGAAAAGAAGATTTGTTTCAGAGGAAATCTGTCTGGGTGTTTATAAATGAGACCAGTTTGAAATGCTACACTTTGCCATTGTTCAACATGATTTAAATTTCGTGTATCAGCCTAATTTTTATAAAGTAAAATGCTACACTTTGCCATTGTTCAACATAATTTAAATCTTGTGTATCAGCCTAATTTTTATAAAGTAAAATGCTGCAACTTTGGTTCTTGGTTTATTGGATGTGGCCATGTCACAAACTTATAACATGAACTTTGAATGAAGCTAGCATCTATAACAGTTTTGAAGCTATTCAACATTTTAATTTTGTGTATTTGCCTGATTTGCATAAATTGAAAGCCTTCAACTTTGGTTTATGGTTCATTGGATGGGGCTTTGCCACAAACCCATAAATTGAAGTAGGAATGGCATCTCTATCTTATATAGTTTTGAAGCTATTCAAGGTTTACATTTTGCATGTTTACCTAATTTGCATAAATTAAAATCCTCAAACTTTGGTTCATGGTTCATTGGATGCGGCTTTGCAACTAACCTATAAATTGAAGTTGAAATGGCATGTCTATATTATAGTTTGGGGGATATTAAACTTTGAAACTTTAAAAGCCCCTTATTAGCATAATTTTCAATTCTACTTAACTTATACTGTCCATCATATTGGCAGGCATCACAAACCTATATATACACATTGAAATTTTGAGTATCTGCAATATTTTGAAAGATATGGCGCTTTTAAAATTTTAATTGCCCTTAAATTTGCCTACTTTTAAACATCATGACTACTCCAAATGAGATGCACAGTTCCATTGGTTAAGTCAGTCACCATAGCAAATTTGGTGGTTTTCAGAAAAATAGTGCTTGAGAAAATCTCCAGACCAACTTGGTTGTGAAGAAAGAAAGAAAGAGAGAGAGAGAGAGAGAGAGAGAGAGAGAGAGAGAGAGAGAGAGAGAGGAGGGAGGGAGGGAGGATGGATGGAAGAAAGAAAGAAAGAAAGAAAGAAAGAAAGAAAGAAAGAAAGAAAGAAAGAAAGAAAGAAAGAAAGAAAGAAAGAAAGAAAGAAAGAAAGAAAGAAAGAAAGAAAGAAAGAAAGAAAAACAAAATTTCTGGGTTAGCACCCAGACATAAATATCAATGCATTCACTCAACTGACTAAGTAACTTAGATGCCATTTTCTCTAAGTCATCAACAGTGTAATTTGTTTTCAGATTCAGCAAACAAATCAATGCCTGGGATTGTATGTCATGGAAGATTAACAATTTTACCAATCCTAATGGGAAGTTATCACAATTAATTTACCTGATTATATAAGAGGGGGATAACAGACACAACACCTTAACATTGTATATACAATTATATGAGAGAGAGAGATGGAGAGAGAAAGAGAGTGAGAGGATACTGCTCACAAAGTGAATACCTAACGTGGTAGTTAACTTACTCCATACTACAGTTAACTCACTCCATACTACAGTTAACTTACTCCGTACTACAGTTAACTCACTCCATACTACAGTTACCTCACTCCATACTACAATTAACTTACTCCATACTGCATTGAACTTACTCCATACTACAGTTAACTCACTCCATACCACAGTGATCTTACTCAATACTACAGTTAACTTACTCCATACTACAGTTAACTCACTCCATACTACAGTTAACTCACTCCATACTACAGTTAACTTACTCCATACTACAGTGTTCAGTGTATTTCATATTTCTTAAAAAATCATATTGCGGCACTAAGAGCAAGCTTTGCCCGGCAACACTATCTAACTTGTGATGAGGCATTTAGCAACCTGAATGGAGGTTCTTAGTGTGGACAAAATTTAACAGGCATAAATGTTCCATCTTAGATCTGCACTTAACTCTTTTCTGGTCAGAATAAGACCGAGTCAATAGCTTTCCTCGGTGCTGGCTGGGCACAATGCCCCCAAACCATGCCAAAGAAACAGCATGTCACCATGACAGGTCTCATGATTACCCACAATTCTCAGCAAACATATTTTCTATTTTCATGGAATTTAAGTAAAAACAGACAAGTAGACGACAATTTTTACATTTGGCCACTTTTAAGCAATTTCAGCAGGAAAGGGTTAAACATGTAGGATTATAAGGGTTTGTTTTACAGTGAGTTACTGTAACAGAGGACATATGCGTGGCATAATTTTACCCACTGACCAAGAATACCTCCACTACAAGTTGTACGATATACAGCAGCAGTCTGAATGCATTCATCAATGGCTGCATAAATATGCACTGTGCTGTCTTGTACTGGCATATAAAACAGCCTCAGTGGCGTCTCTATCTGAGCAGCATATTTCACCTTCTTCCCAGTTTCATACAATTTATACCAAATTTAGTTTCAGTCAAACGAAAAAAAAAAACCAAGTGACACTGCCATGCTTGCTAAAAGAGCAAAGGAAACATCAAAGTGGGACTTAGTTGCTCAGCATCCAAAGGAATGTGTATGTATATGCATGCGCATATGCATGTGGCTGTATGTGTATATGTATATGGTTTGGTGGGTGGGTCAGTGGCTGGCTGGCTAGCCAGATAGATAGATACAGGGTGGGCAGGTAGATAGGTAACTTTCTTTCAAAATGGAGACTCATTTGTATTAATCCCTCTTCTGGTTCAAGCAACACTGACTGGGCCAACAGGTTTCCTTGGCATGCATTGAGGAAACCCAAGCCAGGGTTAAACAAGAGGCCCATGGGCCTAGTGCTCTGCTATCACGAATCAAATGCAAGTCAAATGAAGGTAGCAATACAAAGATGTTTTGAAACGACAAAGCAAATTTATAAGAGAAGCACTGCAGTGAGATACATCAAATCCGTAGAGTTCATTGTGATACTGCATTTGTAGCATTCATTCCAGTGGTACCTGCTGCATGCAACCACTGTTGTGAGCAGTCACATTGCTTTTTGCGGTCACTAGGCTCAGACATAGGACTCAATTTCTTTGTAAAATTTACCAGTGGTGACAGGTCACCTGCTGTATGTGGCCACTTTTTCATGGCAGAAGGGGTGGCCACATACAGCAGGTACCACTGTATTGTTAAAAAAAAATTGTGGTTGGGTCTATGTGATCAAGTGTTTCTTTGTAGTTGAATTCGATGAGTGACAGGTCTAGTTGTGTGTTCTTGTTTCAAAGATATGGTCTTCATTTCTGTGAAGTATGAGAGCCGGACCGACATGAGTGATTGTAAACATATGTCAACAATTATAGTATTTTTGTCATATTTAGGTCGTAAATCAAATGGAAACAAACAGTGTAGACCTATAACAAGGGGCATGTCCATATTGTCATGACAACAGTTTTTTAATCTTGGATGGTACATCTTTGATCCACCTAAAACATTAGCTGTGCATGTCTATAAAACAGGATCAAATATTGCTGATCGACGAGGCTTGATCATCAAAGTTGATGACTATATTAACCCATGACCTTGACCTTTGGATCTAATTGCAGAATACTAGTGACCATAATTAACCCATTTGGTACTAATCAAAACAAAAGTTGCCATCATCATAATGATACCAGATTCAAAGTCTTTGTGAAAGACCTTTCATTAAAGTACCATCATACCTGCAGTTCCAAAGGATTCAAATTCCACGTGAAAGACATTTCATTACAGTACCAGCATACCTGCAGTTCCAGAGGAAGGACAAACAGCTCAGGTCAACAGCTTTCCTTGGCGCAGTTTGACCACATTGCAACATAAAAACATACTGAAGATTGAGAAACATTTTGACCCAGTCATCAACTTGCAACTCAAGGGGTTAATACAATAAGGAGCCAAGCATTTTTAAGAACATGAGATCAGTGATGCAATTTAAAATGAAACCTCAAGGAACAGATTTACAGATGCATTAAATTTGTTCTCTGTCATATATTAGCAGAATTTATGCTGAACCTACCCCTTCGGGTTTGAGGCTGAGTCGAGGTTTGCATAGCAAAGGCCACATGCAGCTCCAATGATTTTCTGCTTCAAAAAGAAGGCATTCCATTTCATCCACGACATGCCACGAAAAGACGTTGACCTTGAGGTTTCATTTGCAATACAAGACTTGCATATTAATTTCCAGCCAAACCTGCATACCTGATTGCCTAGTCTCGATTGGTGAGATATGGCAAGGTACGGGTCTGTACCTGTGGGGACAAGCAGGATATTACTAATATTTTGGAAGTAAAAAATACATATTAAAGGCAGATGGAAACTTTTCTTACATATGGCTCGGGAAGGACTAGGCGAATACCAGTTTGGCATTTGTGAAATTATATTTCTCACAAAAACACTAGTTTTGTGAAAAATGAGCATATGGCCCTGTCTGTGACAGTGATGTGACCCGCACGTACCCTGTGATCACCTCGCGTCAAACCTGTCCTTTGTGATGGGAAATTAATATGCATAGGTCATATTCTTTACAAATGTTTTTTATTGAAGCAATTTAAGTCCAAACAATACAGCTGTCAACTGTTGACATTTTGGTCAGTATAAAAGGAAAAGGATCAGTACACACCCGTATCTTTTCACGTTTGATTCCTTCTCTTGAACACTATAATGTTGGAAAGACAATTCAATCAACCTCTTATCAGGCCAAAATGTTGACATTATCTCATTCCATACAATGGTCACAGGCCTTGGTCAGCGGATCTGGCACTGCCTGGCAAGTCATGCTGCAGCTGCCCTTGCAGCAGCTGCAGCATGACTTGCCAGGCAGTGACAGAACCACCCACTTACGACTATAGGCATGTTGGTACTTGAACAAAAGCTCTTTTCATGAAGGATTTAGATATGCAATTGTCATCTTAAGTCTAGGTAAATATACGGAAAAATCAGGGACTGGTATGGAATGAGTTAAGTATCAACCTTGGATTAGCAAAAACCAACCACATTGTCCCAGTGAAGTGCATCATCAATCCTCCTTTTTTTAGTTCTATTTTGACTAAGAAATTTCTGGTTGGTATGTTCACTGAGATCCACCTGCAGTTTTGTAGAAAAACTGTGGTGCCTACAAGTCCCATTTTATATATTAACCTATGTCATACTGGCAACATTTTTACAAAAAATAGCTGAAACCCGCAAGGGATTGCACATTGGTATTCATCATCACAAGAGCTATCCTTCCAGTACCAACATGCCTGGTCTAATGCAGCATCAGGTTTTCTGTGAGGATGCATGAACAGACGAGTGACGGCCTTTCTGTCAGGAATATTACATGTGTTGGTCACATTCCCGCTAGCTGGATGACCAGCTCTTGAAATACCACATGAACAGTGAACAGACAGCTGCTTTACTAAATCATTTTTTCTGTTCCCAGTGTTTCCATTAACCCCCAAATTGGGGGTATATACCCCTTTCAAAACCTCAAATACCCTGTGACAAAATTCTTAAGGGTCACAAGTCTTGCTTGTTTTCATGTAAAATTGGTAAAAATTGGTCTTCTCCCCTGAATTTCCCTTCTTGTGACCCCTTGAAAAAATTCCCAACGGAAACACTGTGTTCCCTTTTACATGTTTAACCCTTGTATGTGTCATGTTTTGACTGAATCAACAGCTTTCCTTGGTGCACTTAGGGCTACACCTAAAGCATACCAAGCAAAGCTGTTGACCTGGATTACTCTTATGGTCCCATGTGACTGCAGGCATGCTGGTACTTGAGTGGAAGGTCAGTTTACAGAGAATATACAATGTAAATCTAGTATTATGTCAATTCAAAGCACACTGACTTTGTTGAAATTGGCAATAAAACAGTTAACCTGCTTAACTTTTTCACTGCCAACTATGACTCAAGTCGAAGTACTTAAGGTGAACTTCTCTGTCTCATCACATGGATACCATATTAATATTCTTCATATACAGGCCTGTCATTTCAGTACCAGCCTGCCTATAGCCCCCTGAAATAGAATGGTCCAGGTCAACAGCTTTCCTGGATGTAGAATGTCATATCATCCTTTTTAAGAGCCCCCAGCTTTCCCTCAAGTGTCCTCCATGTTCCTGACTCTGAACGCTTTTTCCACCTCTTTCAGTGCCAAATTTAAAACAGAATCAACAGCTTTTCTCTCTGGAACTATAGGCACACTGGTACTATAGGCACACTGGTACTATAGGCACACTGGTACTATAGGCACACTGGTACTTGAACGAAAGGTCTTTTTACCAGGAACCCGAATCTGGGATCCTAATGATAATTCAGACTAGTCTGACTTAAGTAGATCAACTTTAGTCGTGACTGGCAGTGAAAGAGTTAAGATCATTTATATATTTTAACTTACAGTATTCCAAATATAGATCTGCAATTGAGGCTCAGTTTACTCCTATATAAACGCTTGGCTGGGGATTAATTGTATGTATGTAATATATGGTACATGTTTAGGCCTCAAAATAAGTAAAGTGCCTGGTAACCTGGCCATGCATCTTATGAAATT
The DNA here is from genome assembly GCA_964020975.1 of Hermodice carunculata. Lineage (NCBI taxonomy): Eukaryota > Metazoa > Annelida > Polychaeta > Eunicida > Amphinomidae > Hermodice > Hermodice carunculata. Next base: position 98,662,690 of record OZ026616.1, on the reverse strand, counting down.
TCAAGTACTCTGGTAGGTTGCTGGCAGCGTTTTAGTTGATGTACAATGAAGTAAGATAAATAAACTAGAACATTTGTTGCTGACAGCGTGGATACCCACTCTTCCCCCTCCCCCGCCTGAACACGCATTGGTCTTGTGACCTTGAAAATGAGGTCAAGGTCACCAAATTGTAATCAGGTCAAGAAATAGTGTAATGGTACAACTGAAATAAATTTGAGTTTGATGTAGCCCATGAATCATGAGATACTTTGCTTGCACAGATTCTACTATGGAGCCACAGAATTGTACTTAAGCTCAATAAAAACCTCTACCTAACGGGGCGGCCTCCCATACCCGCTGATGAAGGGCCACCCAGGGCCCCAAACATGTTTGAGGAGGCCACTTCTTACTTATATATTTTACAAAGTTTTTGCCTTGGTGTTATTAGTTCTAGCTATAGATTTCCATGGTGTTGTTTGCCACATTGAACATAATTGCTCCTAAACTTTGTTAGAAAGATATGCATAATACAATTTTGCAGACAGCAGATATTCAGGTGCCTGAAATCCACAGCACTAAGCAGGTCACCACCTGCTAGCCGGGCCAATCAGTTTACACTTACTTTGAGGCCCATATTATCAACATTTTCCTCCTATTCATCACCAAGGTTGGGGGTGGGTGGGCTCTTTTTGTTTTGTTTTTGTTTTTTTGTTTTTGTCTTTCTTTCTGTCAGTGAAATTAGTGCAAACAATGTATGCATTACTGAGGGGAAATGAAGTTTAAGAGCTTCTTGGATAGTGGTTCCCTGAGTCAACACTTACAGTGTCCAACAGGGCCTGAAAGTGGGAGATGGATGGTTGCTAACTAAAGAAGTGTCACAAAACAGGATAAACACAATGTCCTAAGTATCCTTTGTTCCTAAACTATTCAGCAGCTGACAGTACACACCTGTAAATATCTATTAAACCATCAATATATATGTACACAAATATACATTATATAGATTTATTCGTCATCCCATTAAACATGTTAAAAAACATCTTCGCCTTTCAGCTGAAACTATAATATGCAGCCAACATGATTTATAAAGATAATATGTTATACATGTTGAATCCTGTTTTCTCCCCGGAATGTTTGCACATAAGGCACCAAGGCAAGCAAATCATATGAAATATGCAGCTTGTGCATGCTTGGAAACATATGATGTGATACAGCAAGCAGGAGCACATTGAAAAGGCCTATCTGTGTGACGATAACAAATTCTTTATTTACACACCCAGGCTTTCATCTGTACATACATGTAAACAGACACAACACAATGCTAATCATGTCATATGATATCTGCTACTTTGTATCCATTTAAGTTTATATATAGCTATTCCAATACAGGTTGGTACCCTATACAAAGTCTAGCATCAGCCCTTTGTTACACACCTAGAGACATGCATTCATCACGGTGTACACTATACATTCTCCCTTGCACCACCCCATGCCAGGCTCATCAAATGTTCAAACTGTACTCATTCCATGCCAGTCCCTCATTTTCCCCATACATTTAGAACCCCTTCAAAAATGGCTACATTTTCTAATTACTATGCAGAGTACGCTCAAAGAGTGCAGGGCCAGAAGCAACATACATATTTACAAAAAATCTGGAAAACGGTATTAAGTTAATATTTGGCCAACATTTTTGTAAAAATCACAAAACTTCAAATTCTTTCTCAAAAGGGCTTCATCTCACCCATGATCAAATTCTTTTTTGTTTTCTTTGGGGGGGGGGGGGGGGGCGACTGTGATTTTGGGACAAAACAACCTGAGACAAGGACCTATTTCAGGCTAGTTATTGTGAATGTGGTAGGCCCCCATATACTTTTGTTACAACATGCCTGCAATTGAGAGCTTCTCCTGATGCATTCTGGGGGGCATTGCATTGTGACACTGTAGCCAGGGAAGCTGCCCACGGAGTCTCTAAAAGGATTAGAGGAAATATAGTTTTCTGTTTTTCTTGGGAATGATTGTTCCAAGTATACCAAATTTCTGTTAAAAAACTCTCAACAGTATGACAAATAATGGAGGAAAAAAGGTGAAATATGCAGCAATGTTTAACCATAATTATTGTACCTATCAGCAATAAAATATTGTAAATATTCCAAAACATACAAATAAAAAGTTCACTGACACAGATACCATGGCCTAAATAAATTTTACATTCACTCTCCAAATTTTTTTCAATCCATTCAAGTATATCACAAATTTTGCTGATTATTTATTTTGTCATCAGAAAGTATATATATACACTTTTATAATATACATGTACATCTAATTTGATCAGAGTTGCAAATACTTGTGTTCCACTTGGCTGGCAGATTTATGCACAAGCCAGTATTTCAAGGTAAAGAATTTGTCGAATTATGCCACTCAACATGACATACACTCGTACGAAATGGGAATTTTGCATGCATATGTACATCTGAGAAGAAGTCCCACTGATGTCAACTTTCCTCCGTTCATGACATATTAAGAGAATGTCTACATTAACTCTCTCCACTCAAATCTCTCAAAAGCATCCAGACTTCAACTGTCATCTGCCTTAAAATTTTACTAAAATTGCTCATTACAAGAAAACATTTTTCCTGATATTTGTATGTAAGATCCTTCATGATGGTACGTCCTAGGTCAATAGCTTTCTGTGGCAGGGTAAGCCACACTGGGCCCAACCCGTGCCACAATGCGCCTTACTGGCACGAAGGAAGGCCATTGACTCAGTTGTACTCTGACCAGGAATGGGTTAAAATACATGTTCATATACATTGAAATGAGATCCACTGATTAAATATTGGATCTGTAACGTGCAGATAATTTAGACCTTATGCTAATCCACCTTAAGCTCAATCAATATTATTTCTGTTGAAGTGAACAGTCACAAAAGATAACAAAACTTTTGATCTGCAAAAAAAATGGACTGCCATGTTGCCAACATACTGGATAAACAGGAATGTTTAATGGTATGCATCACTGAAGGCCATACAACTTCTGATGTCCTCCTTAGCTTTACATCAGCTGCAGATTCAAGTGATCTGAAACAATTCCTATTTCAATTTCATCCTGCTCCCCTGTAAGATGTGACTCGCACACATATAAAACTTGCATAACACGGGGGGGGGGGGTCTTGCATATATTATGAAACCTCAGAAGACACACAGCAGACAACTTTATTGATGACAGTAAACGTGGTTCCTTCACTAAGCAGCTATTGGCTGATGCTCAAACGACAGGCTATTTTTTCTTTAACCTTTTCCCCCTTAAACCAGCCAAAACCGGCTGTTAGTCAAATGTCGCCTGCTTCAGTGTTTTCAACTAATTTCAACAGTAATGAAAAACAATTTGACTGAGAATTGTCGATGAGCCCTATCAAGATCACATGCTCCACGTCAGCACTTTCCTTGGCATGAGTTGGGCACTTAGTGCCAAGAAAAGCTGTTGACTCAAGTGTTCAAGGGGGAAAGGGTTTAACCTATGCTCCCCCCCCCCCCAACAAATTTTTGGCATGGGTTGGGCTGCCCAACTGATGCCCAAGAAAGTTGTTGACCTGGAAATGTTATATTGATAAGCGTCATCCACAGTTTTCATTCAAATTGTTTTTCACTATCGTTGAAATTAGTTAAAATCAAAGAAGCAGAAGACACTTGACCACCAGCCAGTTTTGGTTGGTTTAAGGAGTAAAGGGTTAACATGTGACGTAAAACAACCATATCAAAATAGTACTGTGACAGATTACTTTTAAAAAACATAATGGGTCGACTTTTGGTGCTTAACGATGCATTTCTGGGAGGAAGGGAAGTGCTGGATCTATAAAAACATGGTTACAAATCACAGGTTTCATGCTCTTAACATGTGTGTGCCATAAAACACCTTTTTGCAGCATAGGGCCTAACTGCCAATTTCCTTCCCGACGGAGAATAGAATTCACTTCCTGTGTACCACATTCCACATATCCCAAGTTTTTCCCTAAACAATCAGTCAAATCCTATAATTAGCATCATTCAACGTTTTCAAAACAAGGAGGTGGGAGGCACATTTGATTGTCCACAGAATAATGTGCACCTCCTAATTTTCATAAAATATCAAAAAACTCTATTGATAAATACTTGATTTCCATTTCCTATTTTTGCCCTCCTATCATCTAAATTTAAAATGAAACCTTGCCATTGAATGAACAAATAACTACATGCAAGTGGATCCAATTCTCATTAAAATTCCCTGTGGTAAAACTAAAACAACAAAAATATTGTCTTGGACAGGCAGCTACGCAACTTGAGAAGTAATTCAATGTCCAAAGGCTCACTGTCTTGGGTAATTATAAGTGCAGGCATTTTTTTTTATTATTATCATTTTTTTATGCAGCTACATGCCTGTACTCAGCTGAAACACAAATAACAACACATAGGTACCACAGTCAGTCTACTTGAAATTCAAGTGAGCTTCAGCAATTGTTGACACCAGAAAGGTATGATTTCTTTGAGCTACTTTTATGGCATTTGGTCTTTCAGGAACCATTCAATAATTAGGACAAACACATTTCCAATCCACAAATCTCTCTTGCATGTTCTACAGTCTGTTTACAGTACTCTAGGCAAAACTAAATCATCCATAATATCAGAAAAAAATTGCTTAAAGTCTTTATATTTGCGTGGTCAACCATACAAGTTTTCTCCACTCATCTGTTATTTATATGTTTATACTGCAAGCATGGACGTTCTGTTTTTAAAGTTGCTAGTTCAACCATGAGATATATAACTGTCCTTCTTCACCAATCCACTCAGCTGTAGCTAAGTGGATCCCTCTATTGCCAGAAGAAAGCCAGAGTCTACTGAACTTACAATGTAACTCTTTAAAGTATGTTCAATTATGGACCCAGAGTTAGTGAGCACAATTGGTTGGGGAGGGGTCCTTAATTTCACAGCACTGCAAACGTACTTATTTTCATGTGTATCAAGCTTCACAGGTTTTGCATTTCAGGCAAGAACTGAAGTTTTAATCTCAATATTTTGGACACTGTTCCTAATAACCCATGTTAAAATACCATTTCATTGTGTTTTTGTTTTCAGTGTTTCCCTGCCATGAAATAAGTGAAAATATAGAAACAGCAAAATGAAGTGAATTTGCAGCATGATACAGGTCAAAATCAATGGTTTCTTGTGTGGGGTTTCTTTGCCCCCACACTGAAGGTATATCACCCAACTTGAAGCCAGATGCGATGGAGGGTGTGCAACAATAATAGAATGCATGTCTCTATACTTTTACCTTCATTCATGAAATTCAAATTAACTGTTCCGCCACACTTTGGAATCCTTTTTGTTTAAGAAAGCCAACTTGTTACACTGCCTGGCTCATGCAACTGCAGTTTTCCCTGTGGAATCTTGATCCTGTATGACTTGTCACTGGCAATGCAAAACCCAGTGATTTGACACTGGTAGCATGTTAGTACAGCAGTACCTGCTGTATGCAGCCACTGCTGACAGGTTACCTGCTGTATGCAGCCACTGCTGACAGGTCACATGCTGTATGTAGCCACTGCTGACAGGTCACCTGTTGTATGCAGCCACTGCTGACAGGTCACCTGCTATATGCAGCCACTGCTGACAGGTTACCTGCTATATGCCGCCACTGCTGACAGGTCACCTGCTGTATGCAGCCACTGCTGATGGGTCACCTACTGCATACAGCCACTGCTGACAGGTCACCTGCTGTATGCAGCCACTGCTGATGGGTCACCTGCTGCATGCAGCCACTGCTGACAGGTCACCTGCTGTATGTAGCCACTGCTGACAGGTCATCTGCTGTATGTAACCACTGCTGACAGGTCACCTGCTTCTTGTGGCCACACTTTTCGTGGCTACAAGTGTTCATTTACCTGCAGTGGCAGGTCACCTGCTATATGTGGCCACTCTTTACGAGAGGGTGGCCACTTAGAGCAGGTACCATGGAACTTAAAGCTCTTTACACATGAAGAACATGAGTATAATGAGATAGGAAATTTTACTGACATAAAAATACAGGTCATACAATTCCTACTTGCCTCCAAAGCAGACCAAATCCCATGTTATCTCTGCTGCACTTGACATAACATGGAGCTTGGTTATGCTACACATGCAAAATTCCCACAATCCTTCCAGAAATCTTTGTTGCATGTGGTATGCCTCTCACATTAAACCCTTGAAATAAGAATCAACCAAAAGTTTTTCTGGCCATGGGTTGGGTGCATCGAGCAGTGCAGATTTCTGAAAGAATCATGGAAATTGCTCAGCACCCAATCCAGATCACAGAAAGCTGTTGACCAAGGGCATGTTACTGTGATAGGTTTCCTCAAATTTCATTCAAGTTGTGCTTCATTACTGTTGTAGGGACTGCTCTGACCATTAGCCAATTAGCCAAGTGTTAATGTTTCATGAATTAGGTTACGGAAATGGGCAAATGGCTACAATATTTTAAAATGAATTATTCAAGGGCCAACAGAATCTTTCTTAATCTGTTAATTATGCCTATATTTCCAACCGTTTCCATAGTTTCCATTAAGTGCTTAACCCTGGCCTTTATATACATGTAATTAGTCCTCCAAGTTTACTCAGCTGGGATAAATAATGTATAAACTCTCTTTTAAATTTCTTCCTCTTTCCATTTTTTTTTTTATCATTTTGTAAATTTAGAGAACAATTTTAAACAGCCATTTATCCCATTTCAACCCACATAAAATATCACAGTTACTGTTCTTTAATTACTCTGGACAACATGTCTGAGGACAAGACAACCTTTGACCAAAGACATAATTCTCCAGACAAGCACCTAGAAAGTTCCCTGATAAACATACTATTGTTCTGCGTGTCTGACTGCTCCACAGATAAAACAAAGTGAAGTTGAAATAAAGTTTGAAACACTGGAAAATAACGATAATTGAATGAATGAAAGTTACATTTTGGTCACATGATGGGGAAAAAATCAGGCTTTGTCACTATTTGACATTTGAGAGTCTCATCAAAAAGCAGTCATTTGCGGTGTGTTTTGCCAAATTTTTCTGGTTGCCGGTCGCTTTCTACAGGTGGTGGCACACAACAGTACATTTAACATGAGAAAAACATCAGCGCATGGGAAAAATGGTCGTTTTGACCAGGTGGTCACTGACCATGGGGGTTGTTAATGGTATGTACTACTGTATATACAATTGCTAACTACTGCCACTGAAAATTAGGCTTACCTAATAACTGCATTCCAATCTTAATTGCCACTCGCACATCCTATAATTGCCAGGTTACAAAATGGAGGGAAAATAGCGTCACTATCCCAGAGGTCAGTGCCACTGACCTATCACGGGCTGCGAACATTTTCCGTCTCAGAAGGATGAAAGACAGCCGACCACTAGCGGTTCAGCAGACTAAGTGGAGCGTCCACACAGTAACGATAGCGTCACTTAGTCTGACTTAGCAGGCAACCAAGAAAGCCATTTTCCATAAATTAAGCTTATACATGTAGGAAAGACCTACCAAACACTGTTGCTGCAAGCAAGTCAAAATGCTGCTGGCTTTCAAGGCACCCACCTTTGTTTTTTTTTAATCAATTCACACACTTTGCGACTCTATTCCCAAGTTTGCAACAAGTTCACATCACAATCAGGTTAAATTTGTTTCCAACACAAACAAGAATAAAAAGCACTGTCACAGTTCCCAGCATATGATATGATGAAGTGCAAGAAGTGCCTGTCTACCCAATACATGTGTAATCATGATACATGAAATATAATGTCAACATTTTATCAGAGGCATGCAGGTCCACTTTTTGGGGGGGGGGGGGAGGGTTGCCACTAAATGGAAAAATTTCTTCTTCAGCACCAATGCACATAGATTGCCATCTTCAAATTTTGAAACTTTTGGTGTGGAGCCAGAGAAATTGTTTACAATTTATCTTCTGCACACTGACTGACCTAGCACCAACATGCCCAGTCTCCATCATTTGTATGTTTGAGCCCTCACAATCTCTAAGGCGTGGACTTGCAATTACTTTTCCTGGGGTGAAAGGTCTATTGTTACAGGTTCCAGCCATATTCAGGGATACATCTTTTGTGCATACATGTACAGCGATATCAAACTTAGTCATTTCCTCTGAAGCTGTGGCTGAGCAAAAAAAAGAAAAAGACCTGCCTGCTTGACATTTTAATTAGAACAGCTCTTAATTGGCTACCTGTCACTTCCATATGTTTGTTGTTTTCCTTTTGGCGACACAAGTTAAACCACAGAGGTGAACACCAAATTGTCAAAACATGTCTTTCATTACTTTTTTCCCACAGCAGCTCAGTTCAACGCTGACCAGGGGGTTTTATACAGTCTCACAGATTTTTAAGTTTTGCCTGAGGTGCAGGTGGGCACGGACGGCAACAAGTGACCGACAAAATCAAAATAACTTGGCTTTGCCTCAATATTTCTTCAGGAGTCATGGCCCTTTGGCACAAAATGTGTCTGTCAATCAATATAAAAACCAAACAGCAAAGCCTTCTGGTACCGTTTTTATCCAACTGACACCATTAACTTAATGCTGTGGTTGCTGCAAGGTTTCCTGTTTTGATCCCTTGATCCCTCCATATATACAGCACTGTTTATCCTTTTTATATTAACAAAAAAGTGAGTGTTTTGTGTGTGTTCAAGTATGGTTTGGTCACAGTTGGCCAGAATTTCAGCACTGACCATGTACTTCAGGGCTGGTCCACCAACACTCATGCTGCATAAGACTGTGTAAATAATAATGTGTGTATAAACAACCTTCATAACCCCTGGCGCCACCAGTGGCAGAGCGCCAAACTTCAATGTGGCGCAAGGGTCTTCAGTGGTATCCGCTGATTGCATAGCTAGCAATGCTGAACACCCTCATCAATGTGGAATCAAGTCGATTGATTTGTGCAGGAAAATGGAAACTATTCCTCTTACTCCTGCACTTATGTGTGTAAGAAAGTTTTAAGATATAAAATGAACTTGTTATGGAAACTTTAGGGTTAACTTTCGCATGCATTCCTGTGGGATATTTCTTTATACAACTTTATTACGAGATCACAGCAAGCAGCAAATGCCCATACTTCATTACTTCATTTTGGCCTATGTTTGGGACCGGATGTCTTCTAACTTGGTGAATCCATTATAGTATTGAATGTTTCTTTCATGGTGTGAATGTTTCCAATAAGGGAAGCATCAACAATTCAGAAAGGTACAATGTATTTCTGAAATAAAATTGAAGATGTATTATCTTGAAAATGACATGCACAATCAGCTGATGGCTGTGGCTGATAGCAAGTATAGGTCACGCAACAGGTCTTCAGGGATTATTGCTTGCAGTGAGGGACAACACAATGCCTGTTAATTTTACTATGTAATTGAAATGGAAATTATTTTTAATATTGATCAATCAAAAAGAATAACAAAACAAGAGGGCTGTGTGAACAGCCGATGCTCAGCTGATCTTGACATTCATCACACTTGCAGCTCTATGAACTTGGGAAAGGATCAAGGACACCATATTCTGAGTAAGTCTGACCTTTATAGAAGAATACTAACATGTGCAACATCAAGGTTCAAGGAGTTCTCATGTTATAATGTAGAGTAAAATTCATGTATGTTGCACTGTGATTCCAGAAACGAGGTCAAGGTCATTCATGTACTGTCTAAGCATGACCTTCATACAGAATAATTGACATGTGCAGCATCATGGTACTAACTCAAAACAGATCTCAAGTTATCAAGTAAACAGTAAATTTCCTGTCGGTTGTCCTGTGAATTAGCATTAGAATGCCCATTGACTTACATAGTAATCAATAAGAAAGCTGCATTGAACAATGAGTACCCAAATTAAAAATCCTTAAAAATCAGGAATCCAAAGCAGTGCCACCTAGTAAACAACTTCATTTGACCCTTCCACAAGAACATATCCACAGTATTTCAGCTTAATCTGAGTGACGGTTTGAGAACAAGTGAAAAATAGCAAAACCATACAAAAGATTCATTAAAAAAAAATTGAAGCACCACCTGGTGAACAAATTGGGAACCAGGTGTCCCCGGGAGTGTCTATGTACGATATCAAAGCAATTGGGTGAGCGGTTTCAGCGGAGAAGCGTTTTTGAGGTTTGCCAACCCCCCCCCCCCAATAAAATTCATAAAAAATCCAAAAATCAATTGAGCAAGACCATTTGAATACACTTGGTAGATATCTACCCAAGGCACATCCCCACCAAGTTTGAAGTAAATCTGGCCAAAACCATTTAAGTCATAACCATTAGGAGAAATTCCCATGTTAAACTTTCCTATTAAAACTTTTGTCAAGATTTTTGAAAAAAAAAATCATAAAAAAAAAACAAAATTCATTGGAACAAACCTGGTAGACACCCATGCAAGGTACACACATCCCCACCAAGTTTGAAGTAAATCTGGATGACGGTTTTGGAGAAGTCGAAAATGTAAATTAGCATTAGAATGCCCATTGACTTACATGGTAATCAATAGGAAAGGTGCATTTACCGCAAAGGAGCCGAATTGAAAAAATCCTTAAAAATCAGGAATCCGCAGCATTCCCACATAGTCAACAACTTTGTTTGGCCATTCCATAAGGAACATATCCAGCATGTTTCAGCTTAATCTGAGTGACGGTTTTGGAGAAGAAGTCGGAAATAGCTATAACACACAAAAATTCATAAAAAATTAGAAAAATTGCAGTGCCACCTGGTGAACAAATTAAGAACTAGGAGTCCCTAGGTGTCTTCCTGTGTGATATCAAAGCAATTGGGTAAGCAGTTCCGGAGAAGAAGATTTTTTAATATTTGTCCAAAAAAAGAACAAAAAAAATCATTAAAAATTCTTATTATAAAATTATCAGCTGAGCTAAAAATAAGGAAATGCTATATCTGTCATTCTTCTAGGAAAAGCGTTCAAGTGTTGCCGCTGTTGAGACTACAAAGTCACTTAGCCATTTATCAATGTGGCGAGACCTACGAAACTAGATGGATGGAAATCTCACAAACATAAGGGCTCCTCTTGCGATTTGCTCACAAGTACCCAGGTTTCGTTGTATCTGACCTTCAGAATGAAGATGCCAGTGCAACTAATTAATTCTTTCACCTTGAATTTAATCGTACAATCAATCGTTACCAACGCCAACACGGGCTACAGCCGCAATGTCTATTCATGCGATGTGTTGTACCACTGCCAGGCCAGCTCATCTAACAGTAACAAGCAAACGACTCTCCCAAAATGCACCAAATTACTGCTAATTGCACTTTATTTCAGACAAAATAAGTTCCTAGATAAAACTGATTGATATTCATGGTCACTCTATTTAAACAACAAGAGGGCTGTGTGAACAGCCCATGCTCAGCTGACCTTCAGATTCACCACACTCGTGGTTCTGTGAACTTGGGATAGGACAAAATAAGTAGACACTTATCAAAGGTACATCCCTACCAAGTTTGACACAAATATGGCTTGGTAGAAGTCAATTTGATGATGGTTTCAGAGAAAAAATAAAAAATGTGAATTTGCATTAGAATACCCATTGACTTGCATAGCAATCAACTGGAAAGCTGCATTTACGGACTCGAATTAAAAAAAAAACAAAACCGTGAATCCACAGCAGTGCCATCTTTGTCCAAAAAAAAAGAACAAAAAAAAAAAGGTTAAAAAATAATTTTAAAAAATCACTGGAATGTGATCATTTGTACAAATGTAGCAGAGACCCACCCAGGGTACATTGCTACCAAGGTTGAAGTCAATTTGATGATGGTTTCAGAGAAAAAATCAAAAATGTGAATTAGCATTAGAATACCCATTGACTTGCATAGTAATCAAAAGGAAAGCTGCATTTACGGACTCAAATTGAAAAAAAAAAAAATCATTAAAAATCAGGAATTCACAGCAGTGCCACCTGGTAAACAACTATGTTTGACCATTCCACAAGGAACATATCAACCTAGATTCAGCTTAATCTGAGTGATGGTTCTGGAAAAGTAGAAAATAGCAAAAACACACCAAAAAATCATACAAATTAGAAGAAAAAAAAAAAAAAAAAAATGCAGCGCCACCTGGTGTCCAAATTAAGAACTAAGAGTCCCTAGGAGTGTTCCTATGTGATATCAAAGCAATTGGGTGAGCGCTTTCTGAGAAGATAATTTTTTTAAGGTTAGCCACAAAACAGAACAAACAAATTCAGAAAAAATCCAAAAATCATTAGGGGAGTGTGACCATTTGAACAACCTTGGTAGAGAATTAATCAAAGCACATCCCCACCACGTTTGACGTGGGTCTGGCCGAGAATTTTTGAGAAGTCGAAAATGTGAACTGTGGACAAACAACAGACAGACAGACAGGCACAGGACCCTCATAAAAGCTCAGCTGAATGACAAGTTAGCTGAGCTGAAAAGGTAGTAAATGCCATATTTACACCTATAATTGTTTCAACATCTTTCCTGCATCCCCATTCATGGGTTATAGGCATAGACTTGAATAGGACTTTCCTGTGAGCGTGAAGGCATCACTCCCATTCATTTAGTACGACAGTGTGACCAACAGGTGGCGTTATGTTTCAAAAGCTGTGTATACAGTGACAAAATGTTCCATAACAAGGTTACTTTTTTATTCCCGCTATATTCATTAACATGGATCTTGATGTACATACTCAAAAATGTTCTCTACTTCAATGTTTTGTGGTCAATGGTCACCTACATCAATATTTTGAAGTAATTTCAACAGTAATGAGTCATAATTTGGACGAAAACTGTAGCCTGAGACTTGACCTTTCTAGGTCATTTAAGGTCAAAATTAAGACACCAAAAGAAACTCCATGGGCACTTTCCTGTTAATATATTTTAAGAGTAAGCATAAGCCTTGGCTCCATCACTGTCAAGCTATAAACTAAAATGCTAAACTAACTTTGGCAAAGTTGACATATATAATATGACCTTGAAATGAGGTCATTTATAAAATATCATCAGAAGTACTTTATCAGAGGAACACATGTGCTAACTTTTATTCCAGAAGCTCCATCCACTATGCAGTTATCATGCCGACCCTGGAAGTTTCAAAGTTGACCCCTGTGACCTTTAAACATGACCAAGGTCATGGATATGCATTGATCTCCAAGCTCTTTAAATAGAAGGGTTCCACACCAAATCTGATCAAGGTTGCTTGAAGTTATTGCAATGAGAACAAATAGGCCATAACAGTGACAAAGTTGATCTCTGTGACCTTGCAACTGGCTGGGTCAAGGTCACTGACATGCAAAAAGAGTTGAAGAAGCTGAAGACACAGGCACTGGAACAATGTGTCTTAAAAATTATTCTTTTCTTTTACAGCAAGATTCTGAGCACTGTACACACATAGATTTGTGCACTCCCAAGACTTCATACTGAGATCACACTTCAAAACGTAAACACTAGCAGCAAGAGCATCACTTGAACTGGTGCACAGTGGAGTTTCCATGATATATATTCAAAGCATGTTGAGGGCAATCTTTGGCACCAATCAGTGAGATATACCTGGTGAAAATAAAGAACATATATGTTTGAGCTCTGTAGGTCTCATTTGCTGATTTTATGGATGTAAGCAGAAGGCTGCTTCAGCTGCTGGCTAGGCCTATGTATGTGATGCGCATAGTGAAGCATGAAGCTAGTCCAGGCCCACTGAGAAACGACTTTTAACACCTGTGCTTTTCTTATTTTGATAACATTTTTCCAAAGCATATGCATGGTGACAGCATATATATTTGGGCTAATTACTGGTAATAATATACTTTTATTAAAAACACATTAATCACATAAAGAAAACAATGCTGATTAATGCTGTTGAAGACAGTCACATAACTGCATTAAAAGGATTAGATGTTACAAGGTAACTATGGAAACAAAGGTTCGACACCAAGTGGTTTGGATTAATTTTCATCAGAAACAGCAGGGGTGGTAGCAGGTTATGACTCTGAACTTGTCCTAATTTATAATGTTGTTCAATAACAGTAACCTATCACATTATATTTTTGCTGTATTTTGGAAAGTGGATCTTTTTCTTATTTCTAATATAACAGTAGACTGCATAGCTGAAAGTAGACTTTCTTGGAGTTTTTCTATTTATTTGCACACATTTAAGAAATAAATCAGAAATTCTAGCTTGAAGGAAATCTGTCGAGCCAGAATGAGCTTGGCTGACAAGCTGCCAGGCAAGTAATTTTTGTGACCAGGCATGTCATTTTTGTGACTGGGCACGTAATTTTTTTGACTGGGCAAGATGTTTAATAAAGGAACTTTTCAAAACAATAATCCTCATGGTGAGTCTGCATGTAGCAAGTTTTACAATGTCTGACATTGTAAAACTTGCTACATGCGGACTCAGTATGAGGCTAGATCGCCTCACATACTTCTGGGTCTAGGACAGTGTTGGCTTATGTGACGCCATAGGCCTATGGCAAAACCTTGCGCATCATCAATAAATCTTGCTGATAGTGGTTGGGTTGACCTCTTCAGGCTGCACTCTGAGATTGCCATCGTGAAAAGTACTTTTCCTGAACAGCTGACCTGCCCCTTCATAGCTATGCTTAAATATTCTGGCTCAATGACATGATTACATTCATACCTATTATGTCTGTTTAATGCTCTCATTGCATGAAATTTATACACATTATAGAAAAGTAACAAAGAGAGGGGCTTAGATTCTAACCTGCCAGCATCCCGGGGAGATTTAAATGCATAATGCATATTTCCCATGCACATATACATAATGATTCGAGATTAACATGTAAAATCACCAATTCATGCAAATGAAAGTGCTATATATCTGAAAATGCTTTATCAAGGGTATCAGCACTGTATGAAAAGATGTTATAACCTGTGGTTCAAAGCATAAAATGTGAACATGACTGATGTTTTTTTTTTTTTTTACCCATATCCTGCCCCAGTCATAGCATTTGTACCACACAACTACTACTACACTACTAATGAACTGTACTTTATCTCCTGACATGAATACTGCAGAAGTGAAAGTGAATAATATGGGAATTCAGTGGGAAAGTATGTACATGAACAGTCCCTGGAAGTAATAAATGTTATCTTAGGTCTACTTTGTCTGCCTGTTTCTGCTGAGCTACTGACCTGTGAGACTGTCCGAGCTCCTTACATCAAGTCACAACATAAGTAGGTCTCATTTTATCAGTCTGGCAGCTATCTAAGTTAACCCTTCCTACCTCAACTATGTTAACATGGGCAGACGTTTCATGTCATATCTCAAAACATAGTTATTTGGCAAGAATAAGATTAGCAATAATTACACAGTATTCTCCCATACATAACCAAAGGGAAATGATAATAGTACAGTACTGACATTTCCCATGTCCAAAATGAAATGAAAGACACCGAGTCACTTCTTTTGTCCAATCAAAACTACTTAAAGTTGTTATTAGATTTTGTACTGTTGATACCACCAACATTAAGCCATGTAATTTAGGTAAATTATGTTGTTTTTTTTCTTTTCACCAGTCATTATGCAAATGATGCCAAATTCATGTTTTTATGGCACATAAGCAAGCTAGTCATCGATGGTAATGATGGCTGATGGAGAGACTCATAAATAGTTGTTGCTGCCAAATCAGAAATTTGGTTTGCAAAATTAAACTTATGTAAAATACACATATATGGAAGAAAAAAACATCATGTGATTGTGTCTGTGGTGTATAAAATGAATTGAGACAGCAGTCAGCATTTCTTTCAAATATGTGACCCGTTGCTTCCCAAAGCCTCACAGTTTTGCAACTTGTGCTGACTTAATTCACCCGTGCCAGTCCAGTGGGTATCTATATACATGAAACATAGCAAAACGTCATCTGCGTTGATGCCCTTGACTGTGCATAAATCCTCTCATAAGCATTTGATTTATAATATAGCATGTCATGTGGCATCCTGGGAACCAAGCATGTTGTTTTGGTTTCTTTTTTCTTGTCTTTAATGCTCACCATTACACATGCATCCAATCTGCAAATTTCTTTAGTGTCCTTGTATGTGATTTACATCATACCAATCAAATGCATTGAAAATACATAAAATGTGACCATCATGAGAAATATACAAACTAGCATTGCATTGTCATTGGCGAAAACATGCAACTATGACTTCATATGAGTGATATACTGACAACAATGAGTCAATGAAAACACTGAAGTGATGATATTAAACTAAGAGACAAATAGTCGATGACTATCTGGGCTATTATACAAACATATAAGACTGAATTCCATTGTGGTCCATGGCAGTCACAAGAGTTGAATGAAAATAGTGAACAATTGGAAAATATCAATAAAAATAATAAAATTCCGAGATATACATGGATGGTTGTGAATCATTAAACTATAGTAAGGTGACTATCATTTCCCCCCAATAACTGTGAAAATAACTACATCAAAATGTTAGAGTGCCTCAGAATTTTCAGTGATTAGATGCCAACAAAGACGCTTTAATTCTAAATTAGTAAATAATTACTACATAATAAATAACATATAGTAGTATAATTTTATTGATTGAAAGGGAGTCTATGTAGACTCGCTCATCATACAAATCTAATGGGTTAAAAAAGTCAGTACAATGTGTACAGTGTAGTAATAATAAAGCATAACCAAGAAAGGTCGGCACAATAATAACGCCTAAGAGGCTAGGTATATTAAACATGTAAAAATAACATAGAAGTATACATAAATTAAAAGGCAAACAAAAAATAAACTAAGTAATCTGCCTAAACAGAGATAAGTTGGCAGCCCATTGGTGCCTGAATGAAGCAGGCAGCCCATCAGTAACACACACATGTATGTGTTGTTACCATCGGCACTGCCAACACAAATTATCATGTAGTAACTATTATATTTCATGATCATTGTAATGTTCTGGGAAGTTGGTCAAGACAGGAACCTGCTATTATCTATAACATCAACATGCCCCTTGTCAGGAGCACCCAGTCTCTTATTAGTTTTCAAATGTAATAAAATCACAATGATCATAAATGCACAGCACGGACCGCTTTGCACTGCCGCTGGCGACCAATAACTGTTGTTGTTTGTTGATGGGCACGGATCCTACAAACATGGTTATTAACCATGGGTTAACCGTTAACCCATCCAACTTTGACAGTTGGGAGAAGCTGGATGACAAGTTGTTGACATTTGTTGGGGTGTCTTTTTTTGAACACAAGCAACAAATTAACTGAAATAATCCTCAACAAACCTGATTTGCTATTCTCCATTCTCACTTGGGTGTGGAACGAATCAGGATAAGATCATTTCAACAGCGGTGCTCAAGTTTCGCAGTACTTTCCCTTCGGTACAACCACAGTGGCTTCTCTGCACTTTCGTCTTCGGCTGCTTGCACCTGGTCGGCCGTCTGCATCAACGTGCGCGCATATCTAGGTCGATGCATGATTATCTGTGTCAACACTAGAGAGCGCGATAATCTACAGCGTTGATTGGTCCAAGCGTGTTCACATTGGTTAGAGCGTTTGATTTAGCCTATTTTAGGCAGTTATGCAGTGTAATCTGGTGGCAAAATATTCAACTAAACGGAATGTGACTGTCCAGCACTCTGTGAGAAAGAATTGAGATGGTTGGACTATAAAAACAAACAAAAAAACAAAAAACAAAAAAAAAAACAAAACACGAATGGAATGGGATGGCAAAGATTGCTCTCCCTTACAGCAATATGATATTTACTGCATGGATCCATGATTACAAAACTACGTGTGTGTCTTAAACTGTGTTCACACTAGGCTTTCGGCATCATGCACTTTTATAGCACTTTAACACAGAAAAACACAACTTTGCTCCAAACATGTCCTGATATACATTAGAATTCACATTTTGATCATATAAACTAGGCCTATATATTGTCTAAAAGTATACATTTGGGTGAAGATTTTCAAAATGATGAAACCTCTGTAAGTGTTAAGAAATTGAATGTTAATTGCTTTGTTAAAAAAAAAAAAAAAAAAAATGGCAAAAGCCAAAAAACAAAAACAAAAACAAAAACAAAACAAAAAAAGCATGGAAACAAACAATTGAACTTTATTTTGAGAAATGAAACAGTACACTTCTAGCAGCAAAACTATATTTTAAGTTTTGGAGAAGAGTTTTACATGTAGTTCAAAATTTCCAGAATGTTTAAATTTAAAAAAAAAAACCAAATAATAAACAGGCATAAGTTGAGAATGAATCCCCTTTTCTTTTAAATTGAATTACAATTTTAGAGAGCATGATGTGTTCTTTCATTTCACACTATAAACTACAGCTGATTTTTTTAAAATGCTATTTTAAATTTTATGCGCAATGAAAGAATTTTAATGAAAATAGGATTACATCAATGGTGATGCTATTTTTTTTTCTTTTCAGTTCTAGAAGCAAACTTGACTTCCTGGTTGCTTTCAGAAAATACATACTTTTTATGGTATTAGAGGGCAATCTGAGGCATGATGAAATGAATTTATATTTATTTAGCAAAGAGTTTTGAAGACATCAAGGATATTCAGGAGCAAACATTGTAAAAATGAGCAAATTTCAGTTGAAATATCGAAAAATAAGACAAAAATTAAAGTTGGAAACTACAGTCAAATGGAGAAGGGACACTGGACAGATATGGGAATGTGAGTTGATATCACAAATTGTGTTGTAAAACGTACAATTGTATGTATAAGAAATATTTATCGTTTCCTGTTTGATGGGGCCACCAAGGTCTTTGCCAAATGTTCCCACGTCAATTTAAGCAAAATCCTGATCAAAATGTTTATAGCCCTCTTTTTGATATTGAAAAAAAAAATGTCATTGAAGGCAACACACACACAGGGTTGGCACAATCTAGCCTCACAGTGAAAATTACTTTCCTTTCCAATTTTTCATCAGGTCTTCACATGAACCTACAAATCCCAAGATGCCACCAAATTTGAGGAAAAATACCTGAAATTTGTACACATCCCTTTTGTGGCCACAAAATACAAGTTTTGGCAAAATGGGAACCATCTATGGTGAAATAAAATTAGAATGAACAATACCTAAAATCATGAAAATTCCAAAGTGGCATCTCAGGCTGTATAATCATGTGGCATGAAAATTAATGCCGATATGCATAAAATATAAATTTGACATCAACAAAGTGTATTTCATAGGAAACTCAATAGGCAAGTCTTCAGTATGAATAAAAAGAAAAAATAGTAACATTTATGATTTTTATTTCACTTTGATTATGTACAGTCCACATGTCTCATAAATGTCACAATTAACCAAAGCTGGTTACAATCATCCAATAGAAAGTTTGTGTGTTTCATATAACCTTGGGCACACCAAAACAGATTAAAATATAATTCAATTCACGATTTAATATATCATTCCCATGCAACATATGGATCCGTGATGATTAACCAATCTACACAGCTTCAGCAACATGATGGAAAACTTCTTTTGAAGATTGACAGAGTGTAAGTTCTAACCCACTGAAACTTTTCTACTTTTACATGCAAGTCCCTGGTGTTCATTCTAAAAGTATCCCCATCATGTCTGGTCTAAATCACCAGGACTTCAATTAAAACATAGTACAGAGTATGCCAAATTGAATGTAAATTTGATGACAAAGAGACTGTAAAATCAATGTGAAGCATAGCTTTTGCATGATTTCAGGAAATACTGTGTGTATAAATAAAACACAAAGGATACATACCTGGCATATTTTTCTGCATTTAAAAAGGATACAATGGTTCGTTATTAATTCAGTGTCAGTTTGAAGTTTACAATTTCAATAAACACTTGGTTTCTCATCAGTAATGTTCTACCTGGATCTTGTATCAGCCAAAAGATGAAACAAACAATGATTTTCTTCCACCACAATTACCAAGGTCTAGTTGCATTTATAGCTGGTTGTCAAAACAGGTTGGACTGTTAAAAGATGACAAGGTGAGAAGGCATTAAATGTCACAAATGATAATGACCGTATTTTTTCTCCACATACTTGCCAGCTGGGAACAATAATAGAAAATAGTTTTAAATATTAACCTGTTGGGTCCATTTTCCTACATTGTATAAATTTGCTTTGGATGACATTGTGCATAAATACAGCTTTTAGTTACAGCCAAATCTTAAAGGGGGTCAGAGATCACAGCGACCCAATTTTGGTGCACAACACACCCTTATCCTATGAAGTGTCCACACACCAAATTTGGGAGCTGTAGGTGTTATGGTATAGGAAATATAGCCTTGACAAACTAAATTTTTATGGGGGTTCAAAGGTCAAGGTCACACTGACCCAATTTTAGTGTGCAACACACCCTATCCCATGAAGTAACCACCCACCAAATTTGGTGGGTGTAGCGGTTATGATATAAAAATATGGCCTGGACAAGCTTTGCCGAAAGGACAGACGGATGAAAGGATGACCAGAAGGTTGGATGGAAGGACACGGTGCAAACCTATAGTCCCCAGCGGGGGAACTAACAATAATTTATGAAGGGACTCTTAATTCCTGATTAACATAGCTTTTCTCTCATTAAATATCTGACGACAAAAAAAAAAAAAAAAAAAAAAAAGAAATCACAGGTATATCTCCAACTGTTTTTGTGATTTGAGAGAGTAGTCAATATTTGTGCACAATGTATTCACATGAAGGTTACAGTACCTCTGTCTATAAGAACACGAGTAATGCAATCATTGCCCATTCTGCAGCTTAACAAACACCATATATATACAACCTGTATCATTTAAAAACATGTGTAAAATATTTGTTAACCTGCCTTGCGTGATAAGTGTTACATGGTATATGTACATACATTTACATGGGGATGTGTTCACCTGTGCAAAGTGTTTGTCCTTCTGAAGGAAAAGTTATACACATGAGCATAAAACATACTGAACACATGGCTGCTATATACATGTATGTATATTGGTGACCAAAGCTTTTTCAAATACACACTGTGGGTAATTTGTCAATGGTAAGATGCCCATAACTTAGTGACGTCATGTGGCAGTGAAACATCAAACACGACATAAACAAAACAAGCGATTCACTAACATTGTATAAAATCCATTATGAATCTACTGTCTGTCTCCAGTAACAATTTTTTGTTCTCCAGCTTCCTGTCTAAGATTTTTATCCTATAATAGTTCCTGTACATCTAATACTGAATCAATGTACACAGTACAAGTCTTTCTCTTTTGAGCTGCTGAGATATCAACTGTCAGCTGCTTCAATGTTTTTATTTGATCAATAATTAGAGGTTATCCTGTGCCCAATTCAGTATTCTTCCCCTGAGAGCCTGTATGCTCCCAAAACCTGAAGTGAGAGATACAGGCTCGAGGGGATACACGCAGGCAAGGAAACTGAATTGGGCATAGGTCTATGTATCCCAAATACCAGTATTCATAATGTCTCATTTTCAGTAACAGGCACAAATCTCCTGTACTTAGTGCCTCTTAGTGCAGAATTTTGTCAGCCAGAATGTCCATCAGCCTTTTCCCTTCAGCAGCCATTGCTGGTCTGTGCAGGCCAGTGTGGTTGGTAACAAAAAAGGTGCATTCTCATTGGCTAATGAAAAAGAAAGGGATATACTGACTTTCAATGCTATTTCAATACCAAAGGTCCAAATTAGCTAGTACATGTGCCGTTGGTAGCCGCAAAAGCACCAGGGTCATTTCCTGGTGCACCTTGCGGCAGGTTAGGTCGTTTCAATATAGCAGCCATATTGTGCCATAGTTAAAAGACAGGGAAATGATATCGCAAAGTTGATCATTATTTTCCAACATACTACGGAAGTATTTACAAGCTATAATGACAGTCTACAATTGCAAAGTTCCTGTCTGTAAGCCAGACACAAGTAAACTGGGTAAATTGGACAAATACCCCTGGATGCAAGGGGTAGCTTTCCACAGTTTTCATCCAAAGAAACATAGAAACGACGGGAGTGGTTGAACATGGCAAAAAGACCAGAAGATTATGAACCACCAGGCAAATTTAACTGAATTTGTTCAAGATATTTTGTTGGGGGTAAAGGTCCGACACCAGAACACCCAGTGCCCACGTAATTTTGGTGTAACAACTGGACGATTGCAGAAAAAACAACGCACAACATACTGATGGCAGAACCGTGTGAGAGGGCCGAGGATCGAGTGACCTACCCAGCAACAGAGAGGGGCCAGTTGCCAAGTAGAAAGCGGGGGTGCCATCGCTGCGTTGCAGCGGTAGCACACAGTACTAGCTAGTTTGGACCAAAGCTATTAGAAGCCTGTATCCTCCCTTGGGAAATACTGACTGTTGCCAGGGTAACATTTCTCTAGCATTCTAATTGGACAGTTTCAGTATGCTCCCTCATTTTGATGTGGATATGTCCCTCTGAACACACTGAGGACTAAAATTCCAGTATGAAGGCAATTTTAATACTACATTTAGGATACCAAAAAAGTATCCTAAGTGTAGTACTAAAACTACCCTCATACTGCATTTTTAGTCCTGTAGCATATAGTATGTTTCAAGCGACATACCGAAACCAAAATAAGGGAGTATAAGAAACTGTCCAATTAGAACCCATGGATAGTGTTACACTAGCAACAGCCTTTATCTTCCCAAGGGAAAATACAATCTCTCTATTAAAATAACATTGAAAGTTAGTATATCCCTCACGTTCTATATTTGCAGAAACAGTGACTCTAATGACATTATGCACCATGGCGTCACTCACGTTGCAAGGGTGCGTGCCGCACAAGTTGCATGACCTGACAGGACAGTAGTTTAAGCCTATTTCTTCCTGAAGGAGAGGTGGGCTTTTCTCACACAAGATTATGAACCAGAAATTGTCTCTTTTGGCTACTGAATTGGTATGTACAGTGGTCCCTGTCTTGAGAGACCACCCAAGAAAGGAAACAGAGCAGGTACTTCTGGGCCTGAAAGGCACTGTGTCTGTATGGCTTCATGACCCAACCTTGACCTGCGTTACTTGAGGTCATGCCATAATGTCCATCACATGTAGTGATCATGATAGAATTGATGCACTTGCCTGGGAAGGAACAATCCTGGTGAAAAGTTTGAATTGTTTGATCTCTGTAACCATGTCACATGGAGTGTTACGTATTGTTGTAAGGTTTATTGGAATTGAAGAAAGTACCTCAGGTATAGGATGAAAATTTAATTCTTACCCAATCCTGGACATTATCATCACATCGTGCACACACTTTTCAAGCTGTGCAGACAAAATGTGACTTCAAACGTATCACTGAGATAGTGTCCAGAATGAGGCAATGACTCCTTAATTTTAATATAATGTATCATGATCATTTGGGTCAGTCCAATGTAATTCCAAGCTGGCCAGGTGCCCCAGCTGATAGATCAGCCAGAGTATTGGCTGCAGCTTCTTCATCTGTTACCTCAAAAGTCAACTCTGTGTAGTTTGCAACTGACTGTGCTACTCGCTGATGAGTGATGATGCCTACTTTAGGCTCTTCCAATTGTACTACTCCCTCCCCATGTATCACTTGATACACTGCCTGGGCGGGGTCTACTGTTGCTTGAATATTTTGAATAAACTGAGGATTTTCATCTGCCGCTGGCTCCTCAACTTGCATCACACCTTGGACATCTGCTAGTGCCCCCTGGTGGTCCATGGGGTCAACTTCGCTTGTATGTTCCAGCATGTGCACCTGAATGGTATCCCAATCCAGGAAGATTTGGTCACAGATGCTGCACATATACAGATCACGTTGCTCATCATCGTCCTTGGCCTCTTCTTTGACAGCCTCTTGTTCCACCTCCTGAGTCATAACAGTTCCTTCGATCTGTGCCATGCCAGTTTGATCAGTCAGTATCAGCAAGCTTTGTCCTTGCTCTGACATAGAATTATAGTCCAGCGCAACCTCTGTGTTGAGCACTGGCACACGCACTGTTGGCCGTTTACCCAGCATGCACTTGTGGCGTTTCAGTGTGGCGTTCTGCGTAAATACTTTCTGACATTTCTCACATTTATGTTTGCTGACCT
Organism: Hermodice carunculata; assembly: GCA_964020975.1. Classification (NCBI taxonomy): domain Eukaryota; kingdom Metazoa; phylum Annelida; class Polychaeta; order Eunicida; family Amphinomidae; genus Hermodice; species Hermodice carunculata. The sequence continues at coordinate 98,638,664 of OZ026616.1, read as the reverse complement.
TCGTGTGTACAACCATGTGATAATTTAGCTTACTCTTCAGCTTGAAGCTCTTATCACACAGTGTACACTGGTGTTTCTTCTCATCTCTATGGTAAATCATGTGTTTGTGTAAAGCACTGGCCATTGAGAATGTCTTGTTACATTCACAGCATTTATATGGCCGCAACCCAGTGTGGATATTTTCGTGGTCCTTTAGATATGCCTTAGTGTAGAAAGACTTTTGACAGTGTGAACAAGTAAAATTTCGCTCTCTATCTTCCTCCTTCATGTGTACCACTCTGCAAAGAGAAACATGAAATTAACTTAGCAACGTTTTCTCTTTTAAATGTGGTGTTATGTCATGTCCAAGTTTATAATCACACAATGTATGTCATGCAACAAGGGAATTGTAAGCAACTTTAAAGGTGAAATCATATTTTAAATTTTCTAGTTCTTTTATGAGAGAAAAATTCTTGTATTATTTTTTTCAGAATGTACAGGTTGCACATGTACCATTTTAAAAGAACGAACACAAAACTAATTCATGAAATAAAGAGCTAAGAATATCTTGTGTACCATAGTTTTCCCTAACCTAGTCATCAGCAACTCATTTTCCAGTTATTTTCAAAACCAGAATCATTTTGTATAGCATTCGAATATTACAGGGATTCCAACATTCAGCATGTCATTTCAGGGACAAGTAGTCAAGACCTTCAGGGACACAAAACAATTCACAAAGAATATACAGGGTTCATACAGCTTGGCAGCTTTCAAATTCAAGGACTTTTCCAGGACTTTCACAGACTTTTAACCAAAAATTCAAGGACTTTCCAATTGATCCATTTTCTTTTTTGTGTCTTGCTGTCCATTTTGGGGGGTTTCTATAGTGGGAGGGGAGGAAGTGATGGAGCTAACCTAACTTTTGGAGGAAGGTGCCTTTATTGTCTGGAGAACCCATTGTTATTAGTAATTTTTGTACTATAAGGTAATCCAGTATAAATAAATATGTTTAAACTAAACTATGTATATATTTAAAATTCAAGGACTTTTCAAGGACTTTATTGCAAAAACATTGATTTTCAAGGTTTTCAAGGCCTTGAAAATGCAGGTAGTAAATTCAAGTACTTTCAAGGATTTCAAGGACCTGAATCAACCCTGATATAGCAGCAAATACCTGAATACTAAATCTTCATGAGGGACACACACCATAAAGTGGCCTAATTTCCTGCTAGTTTCAGGGATTTCCCTGATGGTGTTGACAGTTGGCATCTCTTACATTAAGTTGTATAATTTGAGTACATAGGAACATATCTTTAATCTTAGCTATAAGGTAGCCTTCGTTGAGGCAAAATGTAAACATTGATGTTATTATTGCCACTATACAACATGTATTCATCATTTTTCCCTTCAATTTGTAGCATTGACCATGATCCCTGCACGGTGATTTTTGGCACATCCATGATCTACACCATATTTTGCAGTTTTCATGACCTACTTACACTAAACAGGATTAGTAACATGAATGAAAAGTAGACTACAGCAGCTACAAATATACTTCAAGATTTACCATGAATGAAAAGTAGACTATAGCAGCTACAGATACACTTCAAGATTTACCACGTGAACTTTGGCATCTTTATACAACAATCTTGAACTTCTTCAGTGGTAAATAACAAAATAACACTTGTATCATTTCTACAGTGAGTCAATCTTATCCCTGCTGACTGAAGTGACATCTACTGGATGAACACCATAACCATCTATTCTTGGTATTCCTTCATGTTCCTAAGCATGGGTACATGTCGTAAGATGATACTGATTAAGTACTCATGATCCATCAACACTGCTCTCAACTCACATGATGGACAAGTAAACACTTGTAACAATGTGCATGATGAATACATTGTGACTTTCTTCATGACCTACAAACTGCAGCTTAAAAGTTGTGTTCCTGTATCTTTATCTTCTCAGAGAAGTCTTTGTTACACACAACAAAAGTTTACTCACTTATCTTCCTACATCTTTATCCTCTCAAAGAAACCCTTGTTACACGCAACAAAAGTTTACTCACTTATCTTCCTACATCTTTATCCTCTCAAAGAAACCCTTGTTACACACAACAAAAGTTTACTCACTTATCTTCCTACATCTTTATCCTCTCAAAGAAACCCTTGTTACACACAACAAAAGTTTACTCACTTATGTTCCTGCATCTTTATCCTCTCAAAGAAGCCCTTGTTACAAATGTCACAGAAATGACGCTTTACTCCCATGTGTCGCTGCAGGTGAGCATTGAGATAACGGAACTCCTACAAGTACACAGAATACATGATGGTAGGTCCTCATTACAAACACATGATGATAACAGTCATCCTGTAACAAATACATATCCTGATAACAAATACATACAGTTTCTATAACAAGTACATGATAATAAGTCATAAAAAATACCCCACAAGTCATCACATGACATTAAAGTCAGTCATTCTCACTGTTAGGAACAACATTGCATTCTAAATTAAAATATGTTGCTGTGTGTAGAACCTTGCTTCAATGCAGACCCAGGCTCCATGTCCTGGTAAGTGCAGCAGAGATAACACACAACTTGGTCTGCTTTGCAGGGAATTAGAATCCTATAATTTATGTGAACATTTTGTTAGTAAGCTCAACCCATGCCCATCACTTTATTTAGTAACTTACAAAAAACGAGTAACATAATACCCTCAATCTATTTTCAAACAACATGCAAAAGTTGATAAATCTATCCCACCCCAGACTTTCCAAGTTTGTCCACCAATTTACATTATGGCTAGCCTCACATAATCAGATATCTTCACAGCTGAGCCAAGCTCACCTAGCACCATGCTACTGGGACATATCTATGTTGAATCACCAGAAAGCATCACTTGCCAAATGTAGAAAGAGACATCATCTGATCCTCCTGATCAGCAGTGCCCTCTAGTGACAGAAATGCTGAACACTAACCTGGAAACTCTTGCCACACAGATGACAAACACATTCTTTCTCATTGGTATGTGCCACCACCATATGTCTCTTTAGGTCACCTTCTACCCCGTACCTGCAAAAAATACCACACAACAAATTCAAGGTCACTTTACATGCCAGACACATGTGCTGTGGCACATAGCATAAGGTACATACACATCTAATGAATGTGTACATGTTGCCTGGGTGGCATTATCTTCTAACATATGACCTAATTAATGCACCACAAACAGTATATTCAGCATGTGAATTTCAAAAAGAAATTGTTCTAACCCCTTAATGAGGCCAGTTTAATAAATGCAGTAGACCTCTCATGAGAATGGCTAAATAAAACAGATTGGACACAACTACAGTCTGTTATTACAGGGAAATATCATGACTTAACCCTTTCCCCCTTAAACCGGCCAAAACCGGCTGGTGGTCAAATGTCGTCTGCTTCAGTGTTTTCAACTAATTTCAACAGTAATGAAAAACAATTTGACTGGGAATTGTAGATGAGACCTATCAAGATCACATGCCCCAGGTCAACAGCTTTCATTGGCATGGGTTGGGTACTTAGTACTTACCCCATGTCAAGGAAGGCTGTTGACTCAGTCTTAATTCAAGGGGGAAAGGGTTAAAATGGTGCAGACTTTGCCTGGCCTTGAACTCTATACAACTGGCAGCAAAGTATGCATTCTGTCCTCTGCCTTCTCTGTGTGGCACAAAAATTTTATTATAAGGTTGATTCTGATATAAAATGTTCAGTGATCACATTTTCCCCCTAAATCTCTAACCTTAAACCACTCCATTGTAAAGTGGCTTTATTATAACACCGTGCACACTGAATTCCACTGTGTTGGTCTGTAAATTACCTTTTGCCACATACACGGCACACATGGTTGCGTTCCCCATGCATACGCGCTTTATGGTCGTTCAGGTTAAATTTCTCCTTGGTCGAGTAGTCGCATGAATCACACTTCAGAACAGGTCTCTCCCTGTGTGTTTTCATATGCTGCTTCAAGTCACACTCACGCTTGAAGCTCCTTTTACAAATCTCACAATCGTGTCTAATGGCTGCTGCTAGGATCCGCAACGGATTACGTTTATGACCAATTTTTCGTGGGTAAGGTTTCTGTTTGCCAGTTGTTTTGTCAAAGTGGTGCTTTTTATGTTGATTCAAGTCTGCCTGGACTCCAAATTCTTTGCCACAAACGTCACAAGTGAATTTAGTTTGAGTGTGGTGTCTGCGCTTGTGATGCCGTAGTCCTTCCACTGATGTCTGGTAGCCACAAATCTCACATGACAGTGTCGCCATCTGTGGTTTCTTTACCATGTAGGAGCGTCTGTTGAAGCCTTTAATAATTGGTGTCTGTGGGCTTGATGACTCCTCATTGCCATCTGAAACAACAAAGGATGGAATGCTAAAAGTAAACTTTTTTTTTTTTTTTTAGTTTTCTATATGCCCTTTGGAATCTGCCTTTTTTTCTCCTTGCCTTGTCCTTTCCTTGTCACACAGTTTTGCTGATTTTGCATGGCAAAATCAAAGTTGCCCTCTGGTAGAATTGTATCTCTGAAGCAGCCAAAGACTGGATAAGTGAGATGGGGAAGTCTGTTTTGTTTGGATGGTAAATATACTGTGAAGTAGATACATTTATTGCAGCAATTAGCACTCCCGTTTTTATGCCACAAAAAGGAGATTTCTATATATGGCCCAGTGCCCTTTACAATTAGGTCAAGATCACCCTAACACAATCCTTACCAAACTCTTCTCAATACTCACTTTCCTGCCAGCTTTTCATCAAGTTTCCTGAAATTCTTGAAGTTATGTACAGCATATGAAAAGAAATCATATATACATGTATGACCTGTGACCTATAGAATTTATTCAAGGTCAAATAAAGGCAATCCCAACCAAGTGTCCACCAAGATACACAATTTTACCACCGTTTATCAAGTCTCCTCATATTTACATAACCTTACCACCTTTCATCAAGTGTCATCACATTCTCAAAGAGTTATGGCACAGAAACCAAATGTACATATATTTGACCCTGTGACCTTTAGGATTATGTCAATGTCACCCAACTGCAAATACACCCAATGTCCAACCATGATACATAAATTCTACCACGTTTCATCAAGTTTCCTCAAACTCTTGAAAAGTTATGGCAGGGTAATGGAATTCATATCCATGGCCCTGTGACCAAGACAATTAGGTAGAGGTTAGGCAAACACAATCTCAACTCAGGTTTCACCAACATATATAACCTTGCCAAGCTTCATCACATTCTTTAAGAATTGAGGAGGAGGAGGAGGAGGAGGAGGAGGAGGAGGAGGAGGAGGAGGAGGAGGAGGAGGAGGAGGAGGAGGAGGAGGAGGAGGAGGAGGAGGAGGAGGAGGAGGAAATGGACAAGATAAGAAATATATAAAAAAATAAAATATAAAAAATCAAGTTGTCTCTCTGTTCCACAGGAAGACACTATAAAATCATAATATGTCCATTGTCCACATTAATATGAAACTACAAACTTGGACATTTTGACAAAATATTACTGTATTGTTGATTTTTTTTTTTTTTTTTTTTTGAGTCTGAACAAAACATAAACCACTGGACAACCACCACAAGAAAATCATTTTTTCCACAAGTATAACAAACATATGATCAAACTGACAACAAAATATCTGAACTTTTACTTGCCTTCAGATTTAACATCTCCTTTTTCATCTTTTTTATCAGATTCCTTTGTGTTTTGATCCTTGGTGGATGTAATACTGCTGTTAGTGTCATCATTGTCCACATCATTATGGTCTAATGGCGGGGTTTCTACACCTAAGTTCTCCACCTCATCAGACTGCAACACATGATGAATTTAACTAAAGGATGGTTCAATATTATCATAAGTTTTTAATTGGTACTTACGGTACTTAATTTCATGACCCCCTCCCTCCCCCCAATTTAGTACTTAAAAATTATGATCTTCCAAAGAAATAATACCAAAATACCACAAAAATTTTGGTTACAATTGACCATCATTTTCCAATATCTGTAGAAGTGTACAATCCATCCCCCCCCCCCCCCCCATACTGAAAGTACTGATTAAAAAATTATTACAATGTTGAACCATCCCTAACAAATGTGCTTTGTTCAACATACATGTAGCCTATCCATTTGGAAGCCAAGTGCTCTCTAAGTATGTAGGTTTGAGTTTTCCTCCTTTTTTTGTGCATGTGGAAGGGTCTGCATTGATCCCCCTCTTATAAGGCCACTCTAAATGCACAAGAAATGTGGCCTTATAAAAGGGGTGGCCTTTACTCAGGTGAAAAATATAATGAAAATGCCATACTTGCTGCATGGAGAGGTGGCCTTTGTAGAGGGGGTGGCCTCTCTTGAGGGGGGCCTTATAAGACAGGGACCACTGCATGTGATTTTTTTCATTTCTATATATACCACATATTTTGCAACATTGCAGAGAAAAACAAAGCTTTCACTATGCATGCCTAAAGTTATTAATACCCTGGCAACCCACACTCATTGAATATCTATCATGTAAGCCAAAACATTTTATAGTGAAAGAATTCAAGAACATCTTACCTCTCAGAAGCAACTCAGTCACACTGTAACTACTGTATATTGCTTTGATGTATTCTTATTTTCCCTGATTTTGCTGATGGCACAAAACCATGAAACTAAAAGCTCAGTGAAACAGAATTTTGAACATAGTTTGAATACAAATTATGTCAAATATACTGAAATTAAAAACTACAATGAAATGTCAAACATATGTAAATACCAGACAAGTGCCTGGCGGCTAAAAAACCCGCTGAAAATGGTAAATTTTCAATATTAGTTTTCTTGCTCAGTCCGACGCGTTTCGCCACCAACGGGGCTCATCAGGAACTGATTTCAACGCTCACTAGCTCGTTGTGAGTTACGCGCAATCGGCCATTGCCGTTGTTTATATACCCAAGTGTAACTTGTCCATAGTAACCTCGGTTACGTCACGAACTGACGTGGAGAGGGGCGGTCTCCATACACCGTGTCAACTTTTTGCTGACGTGTGTTTGGGGGTTCTGATGACACGTGCAGGGGGATGACGTGTTCCAGAAAATAAACAAAGGAAAGATGACTGCCTTTCCAAGGAAAAGCCAAGGAAAAAAGAGCAATGTCAAATGTCAAACATACAAAACTCACAAATTTAAACACACAAAAATAAGGCAATTTACAGTATTTCACAAGCTGTCCCCAAATGCATTGAACGGCTGCAACACGATCTTCCTTTCATGTCTCAAGTAATCTGTCTTACTTTATGACGGTATACACTGTATATATTTTACTAATTTATTTTTGCTTTCCTTAGGTTATTAACATTACCGGTGGTTCTTTGCTATCCGGGGATATATTCACATCAGCGTTGCCCTCCTGTCTGTTTTTCTTCAACACGCAAACTCTTCTTGATCCCTTTATGGAGAATTCACTTCCAATGGTTGGTTGATTTTCCCCTTTGTTCGGAGGTGATGGGCATTTGGTTTGGTTCTTCAAACTGCAGTGGTCAATGTTAATTTTAGCATTGCTTGGGCTCACTAAAAGTTGCCCATCTTTTCCAATAGACAACTGAGCACCAGGGGGTAGTGACACCTTCACACCACCGTCTCCAATAGGTTCTGAGCTAACAACACTTTTCGGTCGACCTGCTTTCTTTTTGGTTGCCAACTTTGCTATTGCTTTATTGTCATCCACTTTCTATTAAAGAAAACAGTAAACAGTAATGAAGACACAGTTAGTACACCAGCATATTCTAAAAGTTTTGCAGTGAAGTGGGAAATATTTCACTCTTTGATTAAAATTTAAAAAAAAAAAAAAAATATATATATATATAATAAAAAAGACACCCCCCCCCAAAAAAATACAATCTATGATCTCCACATAACAAAAAATTAACTGCCTTCATTGTCATTATTTTTGTTCCCCATTTATAGCATGTAACCAAATGGAGTTAAAGGAAAATTCATGCATATATACATCTACTATTTTGCTGCTTAATGCCTGCTTATTTTGGATCAGAGAATGTCATGAGGTTATTAAATATTGATAAAAATTTTACTTACATGTAGCCAAAACTCATAGTCATTAAGTAATACTGGGCCTACTATGCCCTCTAAAAATTGTACAGTTGTGAAAAATGGTGAAAAAATACAACAGGGCTTGACATTGAGGCTATTGTTTGCTAGTGCTACATGTCAATTTTTTATCAGGACAAGTAAAAGTTTTAAACTACATGTATGTGGAGATTTAACCCATTACTTGCCCCCAAAAAGTCCTGTTGGGTAAGTGGTGAACAACATATTATATAAAGTCCTGCAATGGCTTACTGATTTCTATATGCATGACTACATGTGCTTAGCAATTTGTAACTTTGGCTGACTCAAAATTTATTTGTCATTCAGAACAAGGTTTGCCTTAGACATTCCCCATTTAAATTCGCTGGAAGTAAAATATCATCTACTTCTTTTTTATATATTTTTTTCATCAGTTTTAGTTTTGACAGAAAAGTTTGATGAGAACTATGGGGGAGTCTTAACTCTTTAAGTGCCAAATTTTTGACTGAGTCAAAAGCTTTTCTCAGCGTGCATTGGGCACAATGTGCCCAATGCACACCGAGAAAAGCTGTTTATGATATTTTCTCTGGAACTAGAAGCATGCTGGTACTTGAATGAAAGGTCTTTTAATGAGGAATATGAATCTAAGATCCTAATGATAATTCAGACTAGTTTGACTTTAGACGCGATTGACACTGAAAGAGTTAATAGCTTGAGCATGCCCTGGGTCAACAGCTTTCCTGTGGCCAGGTCAGTGTTAACCTTACACCCAGGAAAGCTATTGATTCAATTCATGGGGGAAAGGGTTAATTTCCAACCCTGCATGGTCCTACCTGAGCCAGCCATCCACGAGCGATGCTCATGGCCTGCCAGGTTCCCTCTAGCGTCCAAGTGTGCCCTTTGTTTGTTAGCTCCAGACCTGCCCTGGATGCCAAGTCAGCAAACATCTCTTCCTGTGTAGCCTGCTCAAAATCTTCAAACGCCTTCATATTCAACTCCACCCGAACTGACCCAAATACCTGCAAAAGTCACAACAGTCCCAGTCCATGTTAGTGCAAGGTTAGGCTACACATGGAGCAGGAAGAGGCCCATCCTCATTGAGGTAGTCAACAAATTTTGGATGTGACTTTTATACCAGGCCAAGGTATGGAAACAAAAATTAGCCAGCCGTCTAGCATCAGCCAAAAACAAAATCTGCAGGACCAATGATGTGGAAAGGCCTGTCATTTCTTTGCCCAGTGGGCACTTTTTCCATTTCATAAAGCTGCAAACTCTCCTTTAACTCTGTATAACTGTAGTGCCATAACAATGCACTAGTAAACTACTGTGTTGTGTTCAAACAGAAAATTAACAAGATAATACATATTGGCTATAATGACTTCTCCATACCAAGGAAGAGAGTTAACCCTTAAAGTGCTGATTTAAGATTAAGTCAACAGCTTTAGACTAGGCTTGCTGGTATTTGAATGAAAGGTATCTTCATGAGGAATTTGACTCTTTTAACCATTATATGTTTAATAGTAATGAGAAAGCAACTATAGCAGTGATTAGCACTTTAAGGGTTAATTGTGGTGCTCACTGCTGCCAGGGCACTAATCCCTGAACTTGGTCACAATGCCACTGGGAACATCATTGAGTCACATCTGGTCAGTATTTTTTAAACTTGGTTTCAACCCGTCAGTCAAAAAACAAAAAGAAAAGGAACCTGTGGGTTCATGTAGCATTTGCCCTCATCAATTTGTTTCAATTTCCATTGACACTAGAGTGTTTTCTTCAACGTGTTTGGAAATGTGGCCCACAGTCTGCCTATTTGTTCACTTGAAACAAGAATTGTGACTAATCATCTGAATGAACATGCCACTATCACTTTCTTGGGGAGAATTGGCAAACTGCGGGTTCAACCTATTGAGTCACCTTCAAGGCTTAGGTTGAAAAAAAAACAATTAAAAATTACCAACTCCCAACCCCAGTGCTCACCACTGTATAATAATAACACTGACAATAACCATCAGACATCAATATTTTGCATATTTTGTACAAAAATATTCAGACAGTGGCCTTTGGACCACCTGACCATGACTCAAAACTCAGTCAGCCAATCACACAATAGGTCATTTCATTTATATCCACGATACGTAGTGAATGTTCTGCACATTTGGATCATTTTGTTTACATATCCATGATGCACAAACAGCATTCTGTGCATTTGTGAAATGAAATGTCCTGTTTGTACAGTTGTCATAAAACATAAGCTGAATTTACTAACATTTTGGTGGAATTTTCCCATGTCATGTGCCAAACACAGCATCAAGTTGGGACAGATGGTCTACTTAACTCTTAACCCTTCAGTGTAAAATATGGGACTGAGTCAACAGCTTTTCTTGGTGCGCAAGCTGTTGATCTGGGGTATTCTCTCTGGAACTATAGGTAAGCTGGTACTTGAATGAAAGGTCTTTTAACAAGGAATATTAAGCTGGGATCTTAATGATAATTCAGACTTGTCTGAGTTAAGTAGATTGACTTTAGATGTGATTGGTACTGAAAGAGTTACTATGCAGAGAAACATTAAACTTGCACAGAAACATAATCAGTTTTGACCATAACTGCAGTAATTTTGTCACATCTCACAACATGTACTGTGGAGTTGCCTGTGGATGTTAGTGAATGCTGCTGAGATAAGCATCTGTTCATACTTTGAATTTCATGTACAAATGTCTTGGAAACCACACTGAACTATAATGTCTAACCTGCAATGCACTCCTTGCATACCCCCCCCCTCCACCCCCACCCACCCACCCACACACAGCTCCAGTACTTTGACAAATACAAAGAAAAGGGTTAGGGTCATACAGTTCCATCAGACCCAATGACATGATGGTTAAGAAAGGTCATTGTAATGACAGATTTATCCAGAGCTATCCAAGTTTGAATCCAGCTGGATCCTTTGAATTTTGTTTTTGAAAATTGAGGGGAATGCCTGTTATGTCTAAGTCCACCTCCCACAAACAGTCCCAAAAACGAAAGAAAATAAGCAGTGGTTTAAGTGAAATCATTGAAGACTAGAACAGACTGATTTTCCAACAGAAAATCAAATGTCTCCCGGTGGAACACTTACGCCTCTGAATAAGCTACAGGTGATAACAAATTACAAATTACCAAGTTTGCTTGAAAATTACAATCCTATTTTAGCTCTCACCAAGATACATTACTCTAGCAATTTTCATCAAGTTCTTCAAGACTTATTGCAGAGAAACCAATTTCACATAAATGACCCTGTGACCTTGAAAATTAGGTCAAGGTCACCCAAATACAATCCCAACCTTGGTCTTACCTTGACACATAATCCTACAAAGTTTCATTAAAGTTCATAAAGTTCTTCAAGACCTATGGCATGGAAACCAAGCAGATCCACATGTACAATCCCATTTAGTAGGTCTCATTTTTGTACATAATTTCATGAAATTCAAAGTTTTGCAAACTTGCTGAGTTTTGTAATCACAAGGAAACCTATATATCAGCTTCACTGTGTGAACTTGTGAAGGAAACAGAATTATTTGACACCATACATCAACTTTCAGATAAAGATGTGTGAACTGTGAACCTTGAAAATCAGGTCAAGGTCACCCAACTATGATCCAATTGTGGATCTCATCTTGATGTATTATCCTTCCAAGTTTCATCAAATTCCATCAAGTTCTTCAAGACTTATAGCACAGAAACCTATTTCATAAAACTGACCCTGTGACCTTGAGAATTTAGTCAAGGTCACCCAAATATGATCCCAACCTAGGTCTTGCCTAGATATATATTCCTACCCAGTTTCATCAAATTCCATCCTGTTCTTCATGGCTTATCACACAGAAACCAAGTGTTGAAGAACCTGAACAACAACAACAACAACAAAACGCAGAAGAAGCGGAAGAAACCGGCACTAAAACAATATGTCCCCCGACTTCCACCGGGAGACATAAATAGCAATGAATTGTTTTTTTTTTAACCTGCATTTTGGACCCTATAAACACAGGCCCCACAGCACTAGGGTTAATGTGCAATATTTGCAAGGTAAGCTTACCTCAAATGCATCTGAAACCCTCATCTTCCTCCGAAAACTGGAAATTGGTAAAAGATGAGTTTTTCTCTGTTTCCTTGAACTTGTGGTCTTTTCCGAGGCTTTTGAACTCTGTGATTCTGTCTCTTCTGGATACTCCTCAGATATCCCTGAATACTCCCACGCTGTCTGCACCTTTTCTGTTTCTTTCCACGCTGTCTGCGTTTTTTCTGTTTCCTTCAGTATGTTCAAATGACACAATTGTACATGTAAATTTTAATAATTCAAGTTACAATCATTATTTATTTTTGTCCTCAACAGTTGTTGAGCAACTGGCAAGGAAGTGGACATCACGGCTGACACACTGTACAAATGTGGTCTCAGGCATACTGAACAATATTAACATCAAAGCACAGCATACATACCTGACTGTGGGTATGCTACAGCACAGCATACATACCTGACTGCAGGCATGCTACAGCACAACATACATACCTGACTGCAGGTATGCTGCAGCACAGCATACATACCTGACTGCAGGTATGCTACAGCACAGCAAACATACCTGACTGCAGGTATGCTACAGCAGCATACATACCTGACTGCAGGTATGCTACAGCACAGCATACACACATGATTGCAGGTATGCTACAGCACAGCATACATACCTGACTGCAGGTATGCTGAGCACTTGTCAGCAGGTTATTGGTGATGCATGTGGAATTGGAGGAGTATCATTTTCTTTTCTTTCAACAAATACATTAAAAACCAATCAAATCTCATATTAACACATGGATCCGAAACAAGTATTTCTATCCTTTATCTAATAGGAGAAGGCCCACACTTTTAATGGACTGAACTTAATATGACTCACTGTACAAATTAACAGGACTCACGTGGCCATTTACTCATCAAAACAAACTGATTGCTAATAAATTTCATGGGAATTTGAATGCACACCTAATCACTTTGCATTTACTGTGGACAAAATAGGAGTTAAGTCCCTAAAATTGTACTCAAGATTTAAAATGATCAAAAGTATATGCAAGGGTTTCAGGTCAGCTGCCACATAACTGTACTTATCTTATGTCATACATCGCAAATCAAGCTTGACTGGCGCATCGATCATCCAATTTACTGAATCTTAAACAACTAATTTGCCAAATAAACATATAATGTACAGAAAAATCTCCAATTCAGATGACCGCTGTATCATCTTCACTACATCATTATTTATAAATAAAAATGCATGTGGATACAAATATAAATAATTACTGTAGTTCTAGAAATGTTTGCGCTCGATTTAATTTTGCGCTTTTCGCGCTACCACCTAAAGCGTCAAGTTAAAATGCGCGAAAATAAGTTGCATTGTATTTCACTACATTGTTTGGCATTGGATTGCGCGAAACTAAAATGCACGAAAATTCTGTAATTTCAGAAAAAATGAGTTTGCGCGAAATTAAACACGCGCGAAAATTTCCAGAACTACAGTACCTCCAATTCACACATTGGCTCAGCGAGCCCCCTGTATATGCAAAGCTAGCAACATTAGGCCAGAGGCAACCACAACAGTAATAATTCTGTAACTGTACTCAATCAACACTACATTGTTTTAGGCCTCCGTGTTTTTTGCATTACTTCGCAGGTAATGCTTCAACCTCCTTTGCAGCAGGATTAAATGCCAAGTCACACGCCACTGAATTCAGATTAGGCATGTTGAATTTTTATGGAAATTGCAAACAAGTTAAATTTGATGTTTGAAGGGAATGTGTTTTAAAGCTGACTGTCTCTGATTACTCACCATGTCATCTCTCTGAATGTCAATGTCTGTGTCAACAGCTGGGGTGATGTTAATTGGGTCCGTGATCGCTTCACTCAGCTCCTTTAGGTCACTAGATTCTGCATCATCTATTCCTAAGGTTCCCTCCCAGGGCAGCTGCTCACTAGTGGCGCTGTCTACCTCGGACAAGTCTGTACCTTCAACAATTCCACTTTCAACATTTACAAAAAGATTTTCAGCCAGATGCTCTGAGTTAATAAAGTTTTCTTGCATTGGCAAGTTTTCAGTGATTGTGCCACCTTCCTCATCAAACATACTCAGAGCTTTAACTTCCTTGTCTGGGTTATCATCATGAGGGACAGTCTTATCGGGTGACTGTGAAGGTGGCGGATGTGCTGCAAGAGAAACCTCCTGACTGTCACAGTCTTCCTCAGATCGGCTTAACATACCATCATCCTTTTTAACCAGACTAGACTCTTTGCCTTTGGACTCTGACATCGAGCTCACAGGTGGGTCAGTCTCTATGTCATGAACAATACCAGAACCTTTATTCAAAGTCTGGCGCCGTGTTACCATTTTTGATGGCGTAAAAACAATTGCATTCCCATTTCGTTTAGTCTTTCCTGATTCTTCTACTTTCCTGATTTTTGCTGGCCTATCATATGTTATAGTGACATCCTCAACCACATCTGAAGAAACTGACTTTTTCCTCTTACTAATAGTTGAAGGTTGGGAAGGTGGGGTTTTTCGTTGACTTGCAACTGATACAATTGTGGTACCAGTACCTGCCTTTGCAGTTCTGCTCCGTGTATTTAGAGTAATTCCTGACCTAGACGTAGATGGTTGTGGTTCTGCTAGTGACTGGCTACTCCTGCGAGTGGCGGGACGCCTTGAAATGTTAGATGCCATGGCTAAGCGTAGTCATGGATCAATCCCCTTGAGTCTGAAAGAATATACACTGTACATATATATATGCCAATAAATAAAACAATTTTACACGGGTGTGTAGCATGACTAGTTACAAATTGCTTGATTTTCACAATTTATTACGTGTGGTTATAATGTACATGATGATTCATGTATCGATGGACTAGACACTGATCAGGGCATGAAATCTTAAAATTTCAAAGACAAGTTCATGTTTAAGCCCTGGCTGCTTTCCTCTTTTTAAGAAAAACAAAACATGCATTTTACCCAACATTTAATTATTTGTTACCCCAGGTGACTTGTTCGTCAGCTGAGGCTATAGGATGGTCTTTCGTCCGTCATCAGCTTCGGTCAACAATTCACGTTTTCAGCTTCTCCAAAACTGCCAGCTGGATTCACTTCCAACTTGGTGGGGCTGTACCTTGGGTGGGTATCTACCAACACTTTTACTACATTGGTCATGCTCAGTGATTTGGATCTTTTATGAACTTTTTTGGTTCATTATGTGGCAAACTCTTCAAAAATCTTCCCTGAAGCTGCTCAGCTTTGAAATTGCATAGGGACACTTCTGGGGATCCCCATACTTTAATTTGTTTAACAGGTGGAACTAATATTTTGGGTCTATTTCTTCATTAATTTTTGTACGTTATGGCTATTTTCAACTTCTTCAAAACCATCACTCAGATTGTTCAGAAATTTGGTGGAAATGCAAGGTGAAACAAAGTTGTTCAGCAGGTAGTGATACTCTGGATCCCTGATTTTTAGATCTAAGAAGAAAAATTGTTCATTTTTTGGGGTGAGCAAAATCTTCTCCAAAATCGCTCAATTGTTTTAAAACTGTATAGACACTTCTGCCCCCCCCCCCCGACCTTAATTTGTTCAACAGGTGGTTGTGTGCTCTCTCTCTCTCTCTCTCTCTCTCTCTCTCTCTCTCTCTCAAATTAGGGGCATTTGAAATTTTCAATCTTGAATATCTTCAAAAGTATAATAGATAGAGATGTCATTCCAACTTTTCCTAGAGGGTTTTTGACCATTGTGCATCTAATGAATTTAAAACAAAAGTTGCAGCAATTTAAATTATGCTAATTAGCAGTGTCCGCAATTTTTAATCTTCAATATCTTCAAACCTAATACAGATAAAGATGTCATTTCAATTTATACTAGGGGGTTATTGACCATTGCGCATGCAATGAATCTTAAACAAAAGTGGTAGCAATTTAAATAATGCTAATTATCAGCATTTGAAATTTTCAATCTTCAATATCTTCAACACTATAAGATGGCGATGTCATTCCAACTTGTACATGTAGGTTGTTAACCATTGCACACCTAATGAATTAAAAACAAAAGTTGTAGCAATTTAAATTATGCTAAGTAGCACCACTGGAAATTTAAAATCTTGAATAACTTCAAAGCTGTAATAGAGATGCTATTCCAACTTCTACTCCTATGTTATGGACTACATGTAGTATACATCTGATGAATTCGTAACGAAGGCTGCACAAACTTAAATTATGCAGATTAAGGGCGTTTGAAATTTAAAATCTTTAATATCTTCAAAAGTATGCACACCAGACAGATTTGTTCAGCTCTCTGATAGGTGGTGACACCTGGTGAGAGAAATTAAAAATGCAATAGAGTCTGAAGGTTTACTCTGTCATTAAAAACATAATAGTTACATGCACTGTAGTACTGACCCGTTGTACACTGTCCTAACATTGTCATACAGATCATATACTGTTGTACTTGAAGTGCCCATCATACATTGTCATACAGATAATGCACTGTGGTACTGAAATACCAATCATACATTGTCATAACAATAAGCTTTGAAGACACACACTGATTTGCTATGCAACAAATCATTTTTTCTAGTGTTTTTTGTGCAATTTTGTGTGTTAAGGCTATTTTTGACTTTTTGTTCAAAACTGTCACACAGATTGTTTTGAAATGTGGTGGAAATGTAGCTTGTGGGAGGATCAAACAAAAAAGTTCAAAAAAGTTCATTAGGTGGTAATACTCTGTATCCATGATTTTTAATGAATTTTTCAATCAGATACTTGTCAGTTTATGCATGCATTCCCATTTATCACCTTGTAAATGGCGATTGCAATGGAAATTCACCCTTTTTAGTTAAGTTTAGTTCTCTCTGGGCTGCAAGGTAATCCTGCCGATCCTATCAATTGTCAGTGCAGTGTCATCTATGCGCATGTTTAGTTGTACTATTGTGTAACATACTGTCTATTTACCCAATGCTGGTTCAATTCACTTTTGAATGAGTTCACAGATACAGCTGAAACCACATTTGTGGGTAGAATGTTCTAGTCGTTTACACTTCTGCTACTCAAGGTAAGACCACAAATATTCCTCTGTGCAACAGGTCTGAATAACTTCCATTGGTGTCCCCTTGTGGCACTATCACCATGTAATTGGAACCACTTGGTGTGGTCCAGCTGGAACCACTTACTTCCCCTCCCAAAATCCTTATACCCTGGACCAGAAGGAGACCTATTATGGGTTGAATGTCAATGTCAGCAGAGGATGGCCTGTTCACAAAGCCTTCTTGTTGATATATTACGTATGGCAAGAATGAGTTAATGACTTCGATGATATAGCCCTTTCATGTGATTTGAGTCCATAAAGGAACAAGATGGTCATAGCAACCAGAACATTTCAAACTTGTTCTGTCTCTGCAGGGACATGTTACAGCAGGTCCTTGGTTTGAAATTACCTTGCGCACATCCCGCCCTGAACATTTTTAGGAAACTTATCAAGGATCTCCAAGCATTTGAAATAATTGTGCAAGAAATGTATCAGTAAAAACTGAATCCATACAGACATGATATTGCACTTGTGTACCAATGTACAATTTAAAACTGCATGTGCCAGTGGTGGAATTCACCAACACTCTTCAAAGTTCAAACTTGCTCTGAAATAGGGCACAGGTTGGGGAGAATTACATATTGTACAAAACTTATTTAAAAAAATCATAGGATTACACATCTTCCAAAAAGTGACAAGTTTTGTTTGCGTAATAAAATAAGTTTCAAAAACTCACAAGAGGTTTCAAAACGTGTTTAGTTTCACATTAAATTTTAGTCTAAGATTACATGGCATCTGACTTTTGAAAACGTGTGTTGAGTCGTAAACTTGCATGATCTTATCTCCAGCAGTGCACTGTTTACAGTAACACATAATAATCTTTATTGCATACACTCACCCCACCTGGTGAGTATGGCAAGATGTTGATACAGACTGGGCACAGCTAAGCCTAAGGCTACATCATGGCATAAGCTTGCCGAGATCATAATCACAGGACATATCTGCCACAACAGAACGGGAAAAAGGGAAAAAAGAGAAAGAAAAGACCACCTAACTGAGTCTTGGTGGTAGTCAGTGATATATAATCAATGGTCTAATTTACGTTGCTCATAACACTGTTTGACCTTACTTCCATGGCTGAGTTAACGTATTTCAGTTTCAGTACTTGTTTTATCACATAATTGTCCCCATCATTGCAAGTCATGAGAAAATGAAATTACAGTTAAATCGGGAGGTCGTGCACACAGACAAAAACATACAATGTCCTCCTGGGGAACAATTTTGCCACAATTTTTACGTCCGTTTTTGTTTGAAGTGAAAACATCATTGTCAGTGATGCCGCTTTTGAAATATCAACAACACAAGTTTCCACGTGGGTTTGTATACGTTTGTGCTTATCCAGCAATATCAAGTTGACTTCAGACTGCTACGGCGCGATTCCAAAACAACGGAAACCAGGCCAAACCCTGACCATCCCACCTCAACATTGACCGACGCTTATCCACCCTATACAAAATATCACCTTCTCGATATATTTGAATATTAATCTAACATATCTTTGCAAAACAAAATCCTCATTTATATTTGTATGATTGCATTTAAGTATCTAAAAACTGATGACAACTTTACCAGTACTTCGGCCGCACAGTCGTTTTTACAAGATGGCAGATCACGCTGCCTCCCGCCTCGTCCTGGCAAAGCGCACCGCGCCATCACGTGGACATTATGGAAAGTAATTTCGTTTATTGCGCCAACCGGTGCCCTGACATGACATCAGTTTGTCGTTTTCGTGCTTGCTTTGCAAAGTCGATTTAGTTCAGTTGGTAATTTGTATTAAACAGAGTATAGATTGACATATACTAAGAACTATATTATCAAGATGATGCTATTTTCACCGTACGGTGATAATAGATTGAGGGGTTATTTTTGCTGTAAGTTAATAATAGGTTGGGTAGGCTATTTTCACCGTTCATTGAAATATTTCTGTTCCGGACAGCTCAAATTTTTTGTAGAAATCTCAGATAGTAATACTTAATGGTTTTAGAAATATTTTGGCAGATAAAATATTTTTTCACCAAAATATCATAAGGGATTCGTGAGTACCATGAAAACATCTATTTAGAAGCCTTAAAAGTCCAATTCTGTTGAAATGTATTACAATTTCTTGTTTTTTACACAGAGCAGGGAAAACCTACTAGACCAATCTTTTGACTTCATTGATAAGGCAGGCATTTTTAAAAGGAAATATATATAAGCATATATTTTTGGAGTAGTAAGGACATCACCCAAAGATTTAAAATCTTACTTTAATTTCAAACTTGTCTTGTAATTGTCAAACAAACATGCAATAATGTGCATTTTTTTCTGTGAAATAAAGTTTGAAATTTGGTTAAACTTGACAAGAGTTATCGCCACATTTTCGTGGGGGGCCTGACATTTGACATGGTTACCATTGAATTCAATGTTTATTCAACTATTAGCTCAGAAAGTTGAAATTATAACCATATTTTAAATCTTTTGATAATTTTCTCACTTTATACATGTGTGCTTTAATATTTTTCACTCTATGAGCCTTGTTAAGCGGTAGTTACCCAAAAATGCATTGAGTGTCTCACATGGCTGGCTTTACAGCAGCGTGTTTGGACTGTGATAGGGTTAATGCGTGAGAAATGTTGTCTCTTCTTTCAGGTTCCAGTTTCAATAAACATAAGCCTGGATAAAATGACTTGCTTAGCTCATGGACATATTATGTCCATGCTTAGTTTAATGAATTCAAGGCCTGAAAAGAGGCATAGAGCTCTGCTTTTAGTAACAAATCTTCACAATTTACAGTTCATGTATATGGTGAAAGGAGTATCTTAAATTTTGCATAATAGAACATGGTTAAGCCAGTGCAACGGTCCTTCAAAACAATAATGGTTCATTTAAGCCTGGGCCAATGATGTTTTGTCCTGGTATATGTTATGGGGCAGGTCTTACCTCATCCCATATGCAGAGAATCCGACTTTTTAACACCATCTAAAAAGCTAAGCTTTTGCTGAAAACATGTTTTATAAATAACGCAATAAAATCGAAACAGGTTTGTGTTGGTTTGATGCTAACATGTAATACCCATATAATGTGGCATATCGGGGAAATGCTGATCATCTGACTTCATTAGAGAGATGTTTTGTGAAGGGAAACAAAGCTGTTGTAATCCTTGCTGTAGGTGTAAAAATTGTCTTGAGTATCATATGATTTTAACCATGTCATATTTGTTAATCAATTAGTTATTAAATAGGGGTGATCTGGGTTGGTTTAATTTCTTGACACACAGCCTTTTGTTCCCGTGATGCGTGTTTGTGACACCTAGGAACCCATGCCATTTGAGGTCAGGTGGGTCAGGAAAGCGCATTACATTACAGTGAATCTGAAAGTTTCAGACTGCATATGAGAATGATTTTCGGAATTATCATCTTTTAATCTACCTGAAGTACATGTTGTTATCCTTCAAATACACCCAGGTGTGATAAAATGAAAGTTTCATACTTATTTGACAACATATAGAGAGGTTAAATTTATATGTGCTAATTCCCCATATTAATCTATGGAGAAAAAGTGAGGGTCATGGAGAGTGACCCCAAGATGTAGGCGGTCAACCAAAACAGGATGGGCAGCACCACCTCTGGGCGAATTTAGAACTAACCCAGATTTCCCCCATTAGTCTGACCATGGAGGAATTCCTCCATGATCAGACACTATTATACGTAGAAACTCCAAACTTGGCATTATTGTACCTCCATACAGGGAGTTTAAACCTTTTTATACAGAGGAATGAAGATGTTTAAAATTATGCAAATTAGGGGCATTTGAAATTTTAAATCTTGAATATCTTCAAAAGTATAATAGATAGAGATGTCATTCCGAGTTCTACTAGGAGGTTATTGACCATTGCGCATCTAATGAATTTAAAACAAAAGTTGTAGCAATTTAAATTATGCTAATTAGCAGCATTGGAAATTTTAAAACTTGAATATCTTCATAACAATTATAGAGAGATGTCATTTTAACGTCCACTAGTGGGTTATTGACCATTGCGCATCTAATGAATCTAAAGCAAAAGTTGCAGCCATTTAAATTATGCTAAGTAGCAGCATTTGAAATTTTAAAACTTGAATATCTTCAAAACTATTATAATAATATTCTGTGGCACTCTGCTTATCTGCCGCGGTCCTGACTAGCTTAGTAGCTAGTCAGGTGGCCTTTAGTACGAAAACAAGAAAAGAAAAAAAAGGAGCCCTATCCCACTGTCGCAACTTAGGGATGTCATTTCCACTTCGAATAGGGGGTTGTTGACCTTTGCACATGTAATGAATCGAGAACAAAATTTGTAGCAATTGAAATTATGCTAATTAGCAGTATTCGAAATTTTCAATCTTTAATATGTTTAACGCTATAATAGATAGAGATGCCATTCCAACTTCTACTCCTGTGTTATGGAATAGTTGTACATTGCCATACCAATATGCTTTGAAGACACACACACTGATTTGCTTTGCAGCAAATAATCTTTCCTAGTTGGTCTTTACATTTTGTAAACTGAGGCTTGGTTGTTTATCATGGCTGACTCAAGATTCACTCAGTTAGGGCTTTCAGTAGACCTTTTGTCATTCTCAGTTTCACTTTCACTACGTGCGAATAATTTGCATATAATTCTCAGCCAGATGAAATCATCATCATGATTAAAAACAACTTTAATTTTTTAGATACTTGACTAAATCACAGAACGTTTCTTTCAGTGGAGTCTCGCCGCATTCACGTAAAGTTCAAGGGGGTCTACTCTTTATTTGTAATAATGTGTACTTGATGACTCTTTCAGCGGCTAGGCCTATACAAGCAAAAAACACCCTTTAACCTCCCCTCCCCTCTCCTCTTCCCACCCCACCCCCGCAACAGGCCAAATACTAGACTAGTACTCATCTGTGACTGTGTATTTGATGAATGCATATAAATGTGACGATGTTCAACATCCATCGATCGATCGATAAATAGATAACACGGCAAGCCCAATGTTTTTGCGCACAAAACAGTCCAAAGGCACTGAGAACCCCAGCGTAACAACGACGTGTGGGCCTAGCTCCAGGGAACTTACCCCCGCGGACCGTTGGCTGGCGGCGGTAGCCAACGGTCCGCGGGGTTAGTTCCCTGGAGCTAGTGTGGGCCCTGCTAAATGTGGCCTTAGCCCTCACTCTGTTATAGCCCAGCAGCAACGTGGCGACGTGGTAAGAAACAGCACGAGAAAATCCCCTCCTGATCTCCGCTTATCCTATCCTATCATGCTTCAAAAACTTAAGAATTATGGTATAGCTGGTATCGAATATGATTGGTTTAACTCATATTTATCTGGTCGGTCACAGCAGACTGTGATCAATGGAATGTGTTCTGAACCAAAGAATATAACATGCGGTGTCCCTCAGGGATCTATTTTGGGCCCGCTTCTATTCATCCTTTACATCAATGACCTACCATCAGTTGTCAGAACATGTCAGATCTCTCTATATGCAGATGACACCGCCATATATTGCTCTGGGCTGGACCATGCTGAGATAGTGAGAACCCTTAATGAAGAGTTGCTCACTGTCTCAGGTTGGTTCCAGTCAAACAAACTTGCTTTAAATGTCAAGAAAACTAAATTTATGCTTTTTGGCACCCCAAGTAAAATAAAAAAGCTTGAACCAGCACAAACACTAGTCGGCAATGAAGAAATTGAACATGTTTCTGCTTTCAAGTACTTGGGTGTCATACTGGATAGCACACTCTCATTCAAACAACATGTTGACTACCTTACCAAAAAGGTTAATGGAAGGATTGCAGTTCTTGGTAGGACCAGTAGATATCTTCCTCAGCATATTCTTTTAACACTCTATAAATCGCTTGTCACCCCTTACTATGACTACTGTGACATTATTTGGGATGCTGCCCCGGTACAGTTTAAAAAAAGACTTCAAATTCTTCAGAACAAGGCATTACGTATAATAACTAAGACTAACAAATACACTCCTGTCCAAGAACTGCACAACCTCTGTAATCTTTCCATGCTAGACGACAGAAGAAAATATCACCTGGATATTTTTATGTATAAAGCTGCGAACAGTCTCCTACCAGTATCAGTTACAATTAAGCAACTTCACTTACTCCCATACCATCCATTCACATGCAACCAGAGCAGCCCAAAGTAACAATTTTCATGTGCCTTCGGTCAACCTGAATTATGGTAGAAATACAATTGCCTACCGAGGGACATCAAAATGGAACTCCCTTCCGCTCGAAATAAGGCAGCTTCCCTCCCTTTCCCTGTTTAAATCCGCAACAAAATCCCTCCATCAGTAATCCATTACCCTCCCAGATAAGACACTGTTCACATTTTATATATTTATTGTTTTACCTTAGTTAATATGTTTCTATATACCTGTTTTTACTTTATCTATATGTAAATGTATATTTTATGATTCTGTTATTCTTCTTATGTGTATTTTATTCATCAACTGGATCATCTCGTCATATTGTCATTGTATTCCCATTGCACCATCCAGGGCCTGGCGGAAGACCAGTGAATCCTCACTGAGCCAGTAACCCTGGTTAAAGAATAAAGAATCGATCAATCAATCATATGCGCCGCGGTCCTGTGTGACACAGGTGGCCTAGGGGGAAAAAAATGATGAGATGGAGGAAACCATGGCTATCCTGTAAACGTTCCTATTCAGTGCATGTCTTTCCTGTTTATGCTACAAACAATGATGATGATGATGATGATGATGATGATGGCAGACTTTACTGCAATGTATGACCCAGAGTTAAAAGTGGTTAGGCGGGTGTCGTTTTCTGTCGTCTGGCTGGGTTCGGGAACCAGACTAAAAAATTTCGTGTGACACCGGCAAGTTTGCAAACATGTGCAGTTCCAAATGATTTCAATTTCACGTGTTGTCTTTGCGTGCAACGATTCTGTACCAGGCCAACGTCATCGACACACTTATGTCACTCTGTAAGTTTGTTGCAGATGCTGTCGTTATTTATTTCAGATGACTATCATTACAGAACTGAGTCAATGGGAACGTGCATGGCCCGTGTCATGGGGTAGTGAAGTGTCACTGAGTGAAAGTTGCATGTAGTTAGTCTGACGCTTCATTTGTCCGACACTTCATTAACGGTGCACTACAGAATTAAAAAGCTTATACATTTCTTTGTTAATCTTGCTGTATTTATAGGCCCATAATGTTTTTTCAGTAACATTTACAGGAAAACCAAAATATTGCAATAAAAGTACAGGATTGAAGCAGTCAATTTTTGATCAAATTTCAAAAATGTTTTCCGCGGATTTTTTTTTATGGCTGTACAAAGATGACACCTGGTGGTCACCAGACAAATTTAAGACAAATTGACAACACAGAACAAAATGTTTTATGTATTATCATTTCACCTGATGCAAGGTTCAGTCAAAAAAACTTATGTATCTGACAGCAAAAATACTGTGGGTCTCAATTACATGCACAATATTGGTCTTCCCCTGAAATAACATTTGGTGGACATCACTAACTTTTCCCTAATATAGTGGAGATTCCACATACCTTGTGTATTGTCAGATGACACCTGGAGACGCCCGTTGGAAGGGGGAAAGGTTCCTCTCGTGTACCACACGTCCGTCTCGGTCCAGGTCTCAAGTCATCTGCACTCTCCCTGTGCCAGCTACCACCGCAGCGCCCTCTGTCTATGGTACCTGCCGGCACAAATCAGCACCACACTCTCCCTCTGCGTAAAAGGAGCAAGCCATATGTTTGAAATGTGTCACCCCAATTTCCGGAAAGTCTGAGGTCAGGTTACCGCGGGATGCCCATGCGTTGCAGCCATGTACCCCTAGCCCATGTAATAATGGAAAAAAAAGATTAGTTGTTGCACACTTATGCCGCATAACCAAAACCACGTATCAAGTACTTCACATACAGATATGAAAGAATGAGGTGCTTCCCATTTCAGCGCTTACCATTATAATATACAGGGGATACACAATAGACACCTGTAACCACATCCCATGCAATCATGCTTCGAGAGCACTTCTATATATTCAAAAACCCATTCCATATATACATGCTTCCCATGCTGGTCCTGTGTCTGTTCCTCCAACCAACATGCAAATCTGCAAAATACAAAGTAAAGTATTAGAACATTAATTATTTACATACAAATACATGCAAAAATAAGTATTACGACACACTGTGCAGAGCGGTGTCCCTGGCATCAGAAAGAACCAAAAATCAATATACCCCTAGATGGCATTTACTCCACAACCGGATTGTCTTTATCCATGGGAGCCAGATCAATGATCCGTCTCACTTATGTACGGTAGAAGCGACGGGTATTCTCCAATGTCGCTCTGCAAATGAGGCGCAGTGGCAGGTTTTTGAACTCTGCTATGTGCTTGGCCACCTCCAGCACCATCCCAGGGTTGCTGTGCTTCACTTTGGGCTTGAAGATCTGTGGCACTAAATGGGGAGCATCACTTTCCAGCAGGATCTTGTCCAAGGGGAGAGACTTGACTACGTCAGCGAGATGTGGATTACGGTCCCTTGACAACAGGGCGGTGAACCCAAATATGGCAGATGGAAATGCCTTTGTGATCAGCTCCATTTCTTGGACATCACCGGTGAAACAGTGGAAATGGATGGGATGCTCTCTGCTCAATTCCCGTTTTAGAATTGCCACACAATCGGCAATAGCACTTTCCCCTCTGCAGTGCATCACAACCGGTAAGCGGGACTCTCTGGCTAAAGGTAGAACGTTACGCAGGACTTCTTCTTGCCGATCTCTGTCTTTCATTCTGACACTGGAGCTGTAATCCAGGCCGATCTCTCCTACCGCGACCACTTTTGGATTGCTTAAATGGCGTTTAAGCCGAGGGAGATCATGCCTGGGTGAAAATTTACCAGCAAATCGGGGGTGTACCCCAAATGCCAGTCGCAGGCGATGGTCCCGGAGAATGTAGTTCTGCTCCTCCCTGGATGGCCAACTCCACGGATAGCAATATATTGCGATCCCTAGTGCCATTATGAAGGATTCCTCTGCCCCTGGCTCCTGATCCAAAACCTCTTGCAATGAGGTCATCTTCACATCTCGCAGAAGCTCCGCAAGATGGAAGTGACTGTCACTGATCACATAGGGATCATCCCTAAGGGCTTGGGTGCCATCGGTCCTCTCCACAATGCTCTCCAATTCTTTAAAAGCTTTACGCCTGTCTTTTGGAATTTGTAGTAGCAGCTGAGATAACACCCTCCAATGAAAGAGTGTGCTGATACCGTTAGGAGGCGAAACCTCATGAACTGGCAATTCCGGCAGACCATTCCTTACTTCGTAGAAATTCCACAAAGCATGGTCAATGTCAGTGATTCTGGCAGTCTTGTCTGGATACCACTTGTGTTTGCGGACCTTGCCCAGCAAACCTTCAGGATCCTCTCCCAGCTCTTGGCAGAAAAACTGGATGACTCCCCTCATAAAAGATATCCAGATTTCCAGTTTTTCATCAGTGAACAAGGGATCAGTGCTACCATGTTGCGCCATGTGCCAGAAGGTCACCTTATACTGTTGTGCCTCTTGTTTCCCACAACCCCAGCAGGCAGTATCAGGACTCACGTAAAAAGGTAGGTGGTCCATTAACACGTGACGCTTTACATGGGCCACCTTTTGGGGACAAACTGGACATGCCCGTCTGCGTTGCGATGTCCTAACCTGTTGCGGAATATCACAATCTTCCTCACTGTCAAAGGTTTCGTCCAGCACAGTCCACTCTTCACCAGAATCCATGCTGTAATATAAGATATATTGAATAATCATAACACAATGATTTATATACATATATATACAATAACTATATATGAAAACATACACCTGTAGTTCCACATTTATTTATTTAACACTTGAATAAGACAGAAAACCGTCTCATCCCAGTTACCTAATGAATGCTATATACAGGACAGAAGTCCGTCCTGTAATATAACAAACAATCTACTGCCGATAGTCCTGGAGGTACGCTGGCCTCCTTACCTGCCTACCCCCTCTGGTGGCCACCTGTGCGCTCTGAATGATGTTGCTCACCGTACCCTCTTCATTGCTGGAAGAGTCTGAGGAATCCCTCTGGCAGTGTTGATCCGGTGAACTGTTCAGTATCAAAGTACTGGGAACAGAAGCATTATCATCATCCCCTGCAGTGTCAAACAGGGTATTCAAATGCATTCCTTGTTCTTCCTCATCAAGCTCCTGGTCATCATATGGAATGGTGGAATCCAAGTCAAGGAGACTATGCCGCATTCGTCGCAACCACATGGGGACAAACCTATCCTGGCAGATTTTCAAGCGATCGTGGTGTATCACACTCTCTTTTTTCCTGTCCTTGATTTTATAGAGCACTGGTGTCAGTACCTCCGTCACCAAGTATGGCCCTGCCCAAATTGACTTAAGTTTACGGCTCTGTCCTATCTTAGAGGATGAGTGTAATTTATACACCAGATCCCCCCTGTCGAATGCTCTTTCGGCCAGCTTAACGTCATAATCTCTCTTCTGTCTGGCCTGTGCTGAATGTAGGTTCTTCCGGGCCAGATCATGCACTTTGTTGAAACGATCTTTCAGCTTGACCACATATTCTGGTATGGAACGATCCTGAGAATCCACCCCATGTGTCCCAAAAAGGATATCTACGGGTTTTGTCACCTCCCTACCTAACATTAACATGTTGGCAGAGAATCCCGTTTGACGATGGACCATGTTTCTTACAGCACTCCCTAAAAGGGCAAGATCTTGGTCCCAGGTATCTTGATTACCTCGGATACAACAACGGATGATCTGCAAGATCACCCGATTGTATCGTTCCACCTGCCCGTTGGATGATGGCCGATAGGGTGTTGTCCTGGTTTTAGCAATCTGAAGGAGGTCACAAATGGCATGAAACACATTCCCGTCAAAATTTTTACCTTGGTCGCTATGGACCTGCAACGGGCAACCAAACCTAGAGATAAACTCGCACACGATGGTCTCTGCTATAGTTTCTGCCGATTGATCTGGCAATGGATAGCATTCCATCCATTTGCTGAATTGATCCACCAGCACCAAGATATAAAGATTTCCTTTTGCACTCCTTACTAACGGACCCAGGATATCGATATGAACCCTTTCCAGTGGAGAACCTGCATGATATGAACCAAGTGCTGCCCTTGGCCACTGGCGAGGCTTTTTATTCTTACTGCAGATCGCACATGACTTAACATATTCAACCACATCTGATGACATCCGTGGCCAAAAGAAGGACTCCCTTACCCGAGCCAATGTTTTAACCTCTCCAAGATGCCCAGAACACCGTACATCATGGTTGAGATTAATAACTTCTTCCCTGAATTTGCGAGGAAGTATCAGACACTTCCTTGGAACAGTATCTTCTACCCTGTAATAAAGGACTCCTTGCTCCAGAGACAGCTGACTACTTACCAACCAAAGCTGCTTGGATCTGGGGCTACTCAAGGCCAATTCGGCGTCTGTAGGTTGTTGTCCAGACTCGACCCATGAAATAACCTTCCCAATATCCAGATCTTCCCGCTGTGCCTTCTGCATGTCCTCATTGGAATATGTATCAACCCAATTCACAGATCTGACTGAGGAAGACTCTAAGGAGACATGGCGTACTGCTAAAGGGACTACGTCATCCACTTCTTCCTCAAATCTAGCCCATTGGTTCTGTGCTCTGGTACAATATGGACAGCCTCCACAAGGTAGTGACTCTGGTTTAGCCCCAGCCTCATAGCAGTCACACACAGACAAGGTTTCAGGGATCCTTGACAACATATCAGCGTTGATATGTTTCTTTCCCGGACGGTGCAAGATGGTCATATCGAATTGGGACAGTTCTTCCATCCACCTTGCCAATTGGCCTTCAATGTTTTTAAATCTCATGAGCCAAGTCAAGCTGTTATGATCTGTCCAAACCAGTATATTATGCCCAAGAAGATAGTGCCGGAACTGTCTAGTAAACCTAACAACGGAAAGCAATTCCTTCCGTGTGGTGCAATATCGGCGTTGTGTAGGTGTTAACACAAAACTTCTATAACAGATGGTCCTTTCCTTGCCATCCTGAACCTGGCTGAGCTCACATCCAATGGAAAAGTCGGACGCATCACAGTCTAAAATGAAGATTCCTTCAGTACTAGGAAAAGCAAGTACTGGTGCTTTGGTTAGAGCCTCTTTTAGATGTTTGAAGGCGGCCTGGTGTTCCTCATGCCACTCAAATATGGCTTTAGGGCCTGTCAATTGATACAGACTTCTGGATATCTCGGCAAAGCCCTCAATGTGGTCACGATGATAGTTACTGAATCCCAAAAAAGACTCAACATCGCGTACTGACTTTGGCACTGGCCAATCAACCACTGCACGAATCTTATCTGGGTCAACAGCAACCCCATTCCCAGACACAAGCTTTCCAAGAAACTTGACTTCTGTTTGGAAGAGCTGACATTTTTTTGGCTTCAACTTAAGATTAAATTGACGAAATCGCTCCAGGACCTCGCAGATATTCCGCAAGTGTCCAGGAACGTCCTTTCCCAGGATAATTACGTCATCAAGATAGGCCAAAGTTGTTTTCCACGTTAGGCCACGAAGGACTAAATGCATGGCTCGCTGGAATGTCCCAGGTGCCCCTGATAGGCCAAAGGCCATTCGGCGATGTTCGTACAAACCATACTTGGTTATAAATGCCGTTTTGTGCCTATCGCGCTCATCAATCTCTATCTGATAATAGCCGGAGGCCATATCGAGGGAACTAAAGTAGACACTACCACTCAAGGTGTCTAAACATTCTTCGATCAGAGGCAGAGGATAAGCATCTTTCAAGGTCACCTTGTTCAACTCGCGATAGTCGATACAATATCTGACCTTACCATCCTTTTTCCGCACCAACACAGGTGCCGCTGCCCAGTCCGAGCAGGAGGGGGTGATAACTCCATGATCCAACATGGTTTGAAGATGCTTTTCTTCCTCACCTTGGAACCCAAGTGGTGTTCGGCGCATGCGCTGCTTAATTGGAGCTGCTTCATTGGTGGGTATTCGATGTTTTATCTCTGAAAGACAGCCTATGTCCATGTCTGATTTTGAAAAAACATCTGCATAGCTAATCAACAGCTCACGCAACTGTTGTTGTTCTTTCGGATTTAAATTCTCTGTGGAATTTGCATACAGCTGATGCAGATGCTCTGGAAGTTCTGAGTGATCCATCCCCACTTGCTGCACGGATATAAGATCCTCACATCTCGCAGAACTCCCGCAAGATGAAGAATACTCGGAATTATACCTCAAGTTCTTGTCATTGTCCTCATCATTTCCACCACCAACTGGAATGTTCCCACATCTGGCAGTACTTCCGCAAGGTGAAAAGTTATCCCAACTGCAACTGTCATTAGTGGATCCAATAATGCACGATGTATCTGCCGGTATGGCATTGCCAACCAGATATCCTGGTTTCAAAGTTAGAAACCTATCAGACACATTCAAAACAGATATGATAACTTCGGGACCAGCAGTGATCAATAAAGATGGAATAATTAGTCCCCAACGATCTTCAATAGGCGTAATCACATAATCTTGGCCATCTTGTACTGTCGAATAGCATTTAGCATGTTTGATGCTATTGGGAGGAACTACAACCTTTTTGGCCAAAGTAATTTTAGAGACACTGAAAGATTCCTCGCCATTCCTCTTCACAGTTGCGGACATCAGATGATCCCCTACTTGTAAGGTACAACGGTCGAAATCAACCTTACACCTCTGGTCCAACAAGAAGTCTAAACCCAAAATCAAGCTGTCAGTGATTGGAACAACATACATATCCCAGTAATATGAATGACCTCCGATAACAATGGGAACATTTTTCACATGTCTGGCCAACATTGTCCCTTCCTTTGCTGCTCCTTTTAATCGCACTTCCTCTAACACCTTAGGTCTAACCTTAAGGCGGTGGAATAATTCTGTATTCATCACTGTAACCTGTGCAGCCGAATCCACTACCGCTTCCACCACTTCGGAATCCACATGAACTGGAACGACCATGCTCATACCCTGATGCACTGACCGTATACTTACTTCTTCTATTGTGGTCCTATCGCTCCCTACTACAGGAGACTCCGTCTCAGAAGTCAGAAATTCCGACTTAACTGGAGACAAGTTTTTTTCCATCGGCAACTGGTCATTTGGGAAAGGTAGGGTCGGAGGTAGACCAACAAGTCCGGCCCGCCCTAGTTTTTTGGTGACCCAGGTGACTGGGTACCAAAACTAGCTCTAGGAGATGACTTTTTATTAGGGCAGTCCCTAACAAAGTGTCCTAGCTCTTGACAGCCATGACACTGAACCTCTGCTAGCGCCCTCCTTGATGGTGAACCCAACACTCTATCTGGACTAGCAGAACTGCTTGTGACTGTCTTTTGTAAGAGCATTGTCATGAACTTCCTGTTCTCCTCCAACAGAGACCTTATTATGTCCTGGTTTCCCTTCATAAGCTTTTCCATCTCCTGCCGGTGTTCCCTGTTCTGATCAGCCCATGACACTCTGGAGCATGAACTCTGAGCAGATGAAAGCGCTCGGACACGCTGATCTTTCTCATCCACTTCGAGGTGTCTTACGTGCCCTCTTGGGCTAGAATTGCCGAACACAATCTCGCGACTGTGTATCACTAACTTAAGTGACTCCAGGGCTTTTTCTAACGTAAGCGGATCCTGACTCAATACTTGAG
This sequence comes from Hermodice carunculata, assembly GCA_964020975.1. NCBI lineage: Eukaryota > Metazoa > Annelida > Polychaeta > Eunicida > Amphinomidae > Hermodice > Hermodice carunculata. The sequence continues at coordinate 98,606,732 of OZ026616.1, read as the reverse complement.
CAGCCTCTGTCTTATAGGAGACAGCTTTCAGGAATGCCCCAACAGCTATTGATTCCAAAAACTGTTCCCCACCGTCAGGATATCCGTCGGTGGTAAGCCGCTGGCAACGCTCTGCCAACTCCTCTAGTGACTCCCCTTCAAGTTGCTTAAGATTCTGCAACTTCCGCCTGATGGTCACCGGTGGATCACGCAAGCCAAACCTCCTACTGAGTCTGGAGGTCAAGATGTTATAATCTTCCCTCTCACTTTCCCTAAGCGTGCTGTAATACGTTAGGGCCTTATCCCTAAGCGACTCCACCAACCTATCTAATTTGGCCTCATCTGACCACATGTATCTCCTTGCAGACCTCTCGAATTGCAAAAAAAACGGCCGCCAGTCTTGAGTTCCATTGAATGTAGCTGGTTTAGGCGGAGGAGGCCCCACCTTTTCCTTCTCCTTTGGTTTGTTTGTCCCAGTAAACCGTGTTCTATTCGATCTGGTTCTGCCACCTTGCAAAACTTCATCGGCCTCCCGATCGCGGTCATGTGTACTATACACATTGTCCCTTGTGAGTGAGTCTAGAGTGTGCAACAAATTGTGGTGAGTATCCATTTGGGATACATCACTACGCTGCAATGGAGGTGGCAGTTTGAAATCAGACCTAGGTGCTGATGTCGCCTCTGCCACTGCTGCGGAAGGAGGAAGGCTATCTTCCATTGATGCCACACTTACCTTCTCCGTTTTTTCAGCTAGTTGCTTCTCCATATCATCCGCTCTCGCAGATAATAAATTCAGCTGGGCTGTTAAGGTGTCAATCCGCTGTTCCATTTTATTGCCGAAGTGGGAGAAGTTTTCATCGGCTCTTGATTGTCTTTGCAGCAAACTGAGCAACATATTTTCCATTCTCTCATCCCTGCTGCTTTCTCCAAAATCAACACGTCCTTCTCCGCAAAGCTTGGCAAACAACTGGCCGATGCCCTTCTCTTTAATACCAAGTAAGCTTTCCATGGTGAAAGAACCTCCAAATTCCTGCCTCTTATTGATAATTATCCTGGCTTTGGTCTCCCCAATGGTATCCAGTTGCAATAAGGTATCAAAAGTGGCCTCGTTGATGAAAATCTTTGCCATGTTGATTGAAGATGGACGCGCAAAAATATGTGTATGTGTGAATTATAAATGTCACAGAATTCCGTAACACTTGACTTTAACGACACAAATGTGCAAACACAACAGTGTAGTAATAATAGAGAGAAAGTCACCAATATAAATAAGTGATTCAGCAATAATACATGTACATGAAAAAATACAAATTTCTAATGTACTGCAGAGTTCAATAGCACAGAAACCCGTACTGAATTTCAAAGCTGCACATCAGGGAAAAAAGAAAAATTCTTTTCAAATTTCATGTACCCAGAAGTTTGGAAATAAACAAAAAACTTTCTAAATATTATATGGGTGACACTCAACAATGATAATTGTTGACACTGCTCACAAGTTTTTTCTTTCCTGGAAACCAAATTTCAAAGATCTACTGCAGCAAACTTGTGACGAACAAAAAAAAATAGAAGTGTGTATGCAGTCCTGAATATTTTATGCTAATGGGCACAAGTCCAAGCTACCTCAAAACACAAGCAAAACTGCCGATCAAAATGCTGTGTGTGTTATACTTGTGTTTGCATGGCACACAAACTATAATTTCTATCCAGGAAGGCTAAATATAACTAAATAATTGCAGGTATACAAACAGCGTTGCCAAATGTTGACGTTCACATTTACCGCCACTCACGTCAGCTGGTATACTGTAATGGCGATCACCATAGAAACCCTCATTTGCATACTGCTTCGCGGCAATCTTTGAAATTCTTTCATACAATAACTTTCGCCGTTAATGGTTGAAAATAATCATTCAAATATTACCTGGATCAGCAATCCGACCCAAAGCAACTAAGAATGAAAACACTCCAGTTTAAGATCAGAAAACCGACCTTAAAAACTAATCTTAACGTCGATTCTGTGGACGATCGTCAATGCCGTATGTAGCACTCACACTCGTCAATTATCTTCTCTGATTTGTCAGGAAATTACCGAGAAAATATCAGTAAATCGGCGTAAATTCGAATCGATGTCTGACACCAATATAGTGGAGATTCCACATACCTTGTGTATTGTCAGATGACACCTGGAGACGCCCGTTGGAAGGGGGAAAGGTTCCTCTCGCGTACCACACGTCCGTCTCGGTCCAGGTCTCAAGTCATCTGCACTCTCCCTGTGCCAGCTACCACCGCAGCGCCCTCTGTCTATGGTACCTGCCGGCACAAATCAGCACCACACTAAGACTTCACTCATTAATTCTTGAGTGCACCCTTGATCCGACGGTGTACTTGTCTGACGGTTAATTGGTCCAACGGTTCGCTATTCCAACAGTAGCTAGCTCAAACAGTAACTTACGATAACTAAGCTTCTGTACACTAAATCCAGTTCCCTTAGCCTTAGAACGTCGGATGTTCAGAAAGCAATAATATGTAACAGGCCAGCCAGTGGCAGTGGGAGCTCCCGAAGGCAGAAACAAAACGCAAGCTAAATGCCAACAACAAAGACAAAGTACATCAATGCAGTCATCATGATCGAGAACATTTAAATTTAATATGTGGGCATGCGTATGTACAGCAAATGGAAATTATTGGCCCTACAGATGGTGCAATTTCAGAACAATCAAGGCCTGTATTGTATAGGTTTTTCGAATTGTTAAAAGTCGCGCTTTGGAGGAAGGGTGGCTGCATTCAGAGAAATCAAGATGGCAGCCCTTATGGGAGCACCTTTTGTCACCCAGTCTCTGGTGCTCGCATCTCTTGGTCTCTTGTCAGAAATGCATTTTCATCCAATTTCTAATAGATTAAGCATATGCAGCTGATTTATCATACAATGTAAATTTGTTTGCATCAAGATTTTTTTAATTTTAAAGTTAAACAATATTTAAAATGATATATTTTACAGGGATTAACACACAAGGCTAACCTTCTAACATAACTGTTACCTGATTACTGATCAGTTTGGAACCAGTTGATTTGCACATTTCATTGTAGCCCTTGGTCTGCAGCTAGTATTACCAGGTTACAGGCAAGATGAACCAAATCTGGTTATTTTTAAGGTTTTAAAACTTGAGGAACAACTGTTAGTAATTCTGATATTTTTCAAGTCTCTTTCACTTGGCTGATGAAAGGGAAAAACATCAATCTTAGTTCATTCCTAAAGAAAGTTTGAGAGCTATCCAAATTAGATGCTACCCATGACTTTTGGTGTTGTAATTACAATGGATAAAATAGGTTTAAGATGAAAAAGAAAAAATTCAAGAATACCTTTATTTTAAAGTTGAAGTAAGTGAAATAACACTGGCGCTCTTCGGTTTGGCCCCATATGGGCAGCATCATTGTCCAGAGTGGAATGACGACATTTCGTCTCCTCATGACAAGGCCTATTCATTAGGCTATGACCTGATATGTAATGTACAATGTAATTTCCAGGCCTATTTGTTTGGTTTATACTCCCGACCCACCATCCCTATCAGCCCTAACTTCTTGTGTGCAGTTGAGTTGTAGGCCTATACCCATCCATTTAATTACAAATCACAGTGTCATTTAATGATAGTGTGTCTGTTGAGAAAGATATTTTGAAAGGAAACCAGAAGAGAATGCCCGTGCCCTGAATATGTATGCCTATAACATATGGAGTGAACCTGGTCGTCAAGCCGACCCACGAAGGAACTGAATGAAAAGATCAGTCCATGCCTGACGAATGAGTGATTGGCCATTGCCAATCCTTCAATAGTGTAAGGCCGTGTTTGTTTACAAATGTGTGGAATGGTTGGTACAGTGGGAAAGACCAAAGTCTGTTCTATATTTATATACTCAGATGCTTGCCTTCCAATGGCAAAATTGTGTGTTGCTGTGTGTTGATATTGCCGCTTTATGAATCAGCCTAATTTAATGATAATATCCATATTTGGAAACTCATTCAAGGTAACGGGGTCATCAATCCAAATATGGTACTTAATTTGGGCTGACGACAATAACAGAAAAGTCTTCCATTTCTGACAACTGCCGAGCAGTGCATTGAAACAACCAAACAGGGATGCTGTTCTCCGATGAACTTTCCAAAATGGGTGAGATAGATGTGACGCAAGACGTTTATTTTTGCTGTTCATTATTAAATTTGACAGAGAAACATCCCACACCAACTATACGATTTAAAGGGGAAAGATGCATACTGAACAAAACATGTGGACATGAGCTGTGGCAAGAGTCAAATTCATTGAATGTGCTGGATATGCATTGTAAACCGTGTAATGTTGATTGATGGTCTTCTCCGCACGATCAGTTATTTCACCAAACAAACACCCCACCCTGCTTTTTAGTCACAACGTTGGTATGGCGATATGAAGGAAATGATGCGAAGTGCCTACTTCAGAGCATATATGGCTTTCGTGATTTTCCTATAAATGACTTGATAATGAAAGGAAAAATGATTTCTGGGCATGCATTGAAAAAGGCTGGATTCGACTCAAGTGCCAAGTGCAACTGCGGGTTTAGCACGCCACCTCGCAGGCACCAATGGGACTGGGGAAGAGACAATATGCTGGTCGCTTGTGACTTGACAGCACATGCACACAAATGGTATCTGTGCAATTGCTCAATCAAGATCATCATTATTGCTGTTATCCAGGAAATAATGACAAACAGTGGATAGAAATCTTTCAATGTTTTTTCTGTGTGATATCTTTATATGTTGTGGATAATGGGAGAGATTTTTAGGCCTACCAACATGCAATAAAGTATTCTCTGCATATAGCGGGACATTCTGGTTGCAAGGAGATTTTTCACTGCGGAAGACCGGAAGCTCGTGATTTTCAAGTTGGATGGTATGGTACTGAGTATATTGATTTGCTATAGAAATATACATATTTTCAATATATATACATGTGTTATAGTAGAATGCTCCCTTCGGTCGCTGTTACACAAAAATGATCGTGACAGCCTCCAGAAAAGAGTGCCATGTCACCTATGGGTGCCTCTTGCTAGCTATGACCTATATACCAAATGACTTCAGTAAATCGTAAATGGGTCATTAACTCATATATGAAGGTCAAGCTAAAAAAATTTAAATATGCTTCATATCATATCTCCCAAAGATGAAAAAGATGCCAAACCTATGAAATTTATTTTACTTTTTATAATAATTATAAAGGAAATACCCCCCCCCCCCCCCAAGTTGGATAATTTTGTTTTTTGTGAAACCTGTAGACTTTTCCATGAATTTCTTCGTCTGGACAAGAGATGGCAGCAGACCAGAATTTTTAGAGTCGGCTCAAGGTAAACTATGCATCGGCGTGGGCTGGCGCATGCCGATTTGAACCAATGGCTGGTGCTGCTATGGTTCACATGTTTTTTTAAAATGTGAAAGTGAAAACAGATGAAAAATTTAGTATGGGTTAACTAAGGATTAATCTTTAATTTTAATTTTATTTGTGTCTTTTTGTCCAGAACCACTTCCTAGTAGTAATTACCCAACTCCGCAGTCCGAACTCTTTAATCTCCATTTAAGCCAACTCGTCACTGTCTAACCTATATACATGTGGAAGTACTATTGTCCATACTGCACACATTCTGTAGAATTTTGACATAGCCTGTATTATCCCAAATAAATTAAAGGGTCTTCAGTGGGTAACTACTCAGAATATGTTTCAGAGCCTGTTCCCGTATATGTCTCTCTGAGTAGCGGCTCCTTGTCTAAGCTAAATATTCAGCCAAGACAACCCACATAATGAATAAATAGGAATGTGTTAAATGATGAATTAGCTAAATATGTGAAGTTTTGCTTATAAATGCAGAGCTTCATTATGAAAGAAGAATACCTGTCAAACCAAACATAATTAGTAAATTTGTATGGTACAAGTTCAGATAAGAAAAATTTGACTTACCCCTGAACCAGTATGTACCCTTCGTAGCTCGATAGCTTATCATAGTTAAACCATCTGCCAGTTTATAACTGAAGTAGAAACAAACTGGGGCATTATATTCAGTCCTAGTGATTGTGAACTAAACAGCTGTGCAGCTAGACCACCTGTATAAACCGAGAGAAATCCTAACAAGTACTGCAACAATGGACATCCTGCACCAGAAATGTAAAACAAACCCCATGGTGACACCTACTCCTCACTCTGAAAGTCTCCAAACAATTAAGCTCTATTTCACTGCCAACCCAGAGTCAATGTTTCAATGTAATGGGTCAGGTTTGTGACATTTGAGTAAATGCTGTCAAATTTGAGTAATTTTTTGATATTGAGTAAATGTATACTTAGGCATGTCAGAAAAGAATGAAAGCCATTAGTATTTAAGTTAAAAAACATGTTACTAAACATAATTTTTCTTTACCCGATTCTAAGTATGATTAGGCAAACTTGTAACTGTCGTCAGCCATTGCTTGCTACCGATAGCCCCTGGGGCTTTAACCCGACAGAAAACATGTAAGCAAAATTTGAAGGTGCAGTGTTTTTTTTACATTGGTATGGTTCTGCACAAAAGGATTATGACACATCTGATGTCAACAATACATGCATGTACATGTATAGACCTACAACGTTGGGCACCGTAAGAATTTTTCAGAAGTAACAAAAGCAAAAACAAAAAATGCAAACAAAAAACTAACAACAAAATTAACAAAGACAAAAAAAACATTAACAGCTTTCTGCTCAAAACGCCGCGTCAAGAGCCTCTCTGCAAACATCTGCATGAATATTTCAGATCATTATAATTTGCTTTACCCTGTTAGTATTTTGCAAAATATGCAGTTCTGGGTCATCAGCTTTTCTTGGTGTGTTCTCGCTTGGCCCGTATAGTGGCCCAAGGAAAGCTGTTGACTCAAGTCTTAATTCATTCAACCAGGAAAGGGTCACGCATTCATCAGGTCATGGCAACAGTAGGCCTAGGCCTAATATATCGTGGCTTATACCCCATGGTCAAGGATTCAGCATAATGGTTTAGGCCTACATACTGGTAGCTAAAACGTGCCCACATGCCCAACGTTGGCCAAGCCAGAGACAAAACCTGCTATCGCATTATAAAGATTAGAATTGAAAAGTTGCTTAATATGAATAAATAAACAATGATTATCAAAGTAAATATATAAACTGGATGTTGGGCTTCATGAAAAATAGGCCTAATAACAAGTTTAATAGAAGACCAGTCCTGGGCCTGTGTATTAATAGGTCAAATATAATGGTCTAAAGCATACATATGATGCACAAGGAAAAGATCAGTTGTGTGTCACAGAGGTTTTGTTTTGACGTTAAGGGGAGGGGGTGGGGGTGGTCAAAAGGTCTAACGTCAAATGCCGTTAAGCGTGATAAGTGACATGGCCAACAAGGGCGCAGATCCAAAATCATGCTGGCAGGTCCTTGTGACGCAATCTCAAAAATGACGGGGAATTGATAAAATTAAAATATCATATATAAATATATATATATATATATATATAGTGTTGGGTTCCTGCCCAGAGGATACAAGTTTACCCCTTCTAATATGTGTAAAAAGTAAGAGTCAAGGGGGGCAGAAGAAGGTAGTGTCCTGGCACTGTTGTATCGGTCAGTGGAGGCAGTCTGGCCCGTAAGGCACACAGCCATGGAGGCCTGCTAACCACTCTACCAACACAACAAGTTTCCCCATGGGGGGTGTGTTGCCGCTTGCACAGCTGCATGTGGTCAGTACAGCAGTGGAGTATGGGGAGTTCCTGAGTTGCTCAGGCAGTGTTGACCTGTTGTCGGCGGGTCTGATGAGCCTCACTGTACCGGCAGTTCAGGCAGGCCATGCAGCGGCACTCCCTTCCCTGCTAATGGATCCAACAGATGTGGTGATTCAGAGGTCCACATGCAGGTAACCTGATACCAGTAAGTTCAGCATGGATAAGGGCCGAGGGTCTATCCCAGCTGATTTACCGGTGGTTGGATGCCACACTGACCGTGCAAGTTGGAGGGGGCAACACACCAACTCTACCCTGCGCAGGTCCGCGCAACTTCTGTCTTGCGCAGTGGTCCGCGCGACCCCTGCGCAACGGCCTTGGATAGTATAAATAGGGGTGCCTCCCAACCCAGAGGGCAGTTGGAATGGGGATCTCAGCCAGTAGACAGGGGACCAGCACATAGCAGTAGGGCTACAGTAATAAACTACATTTTTCATGTCCACATACCTGGACCAAGGCCCAGTGCACCTGTGCTGCGCAGATCACAGTATGAAATACCCCTACCAAGGCAAAGCACATATGATGGCCAAACATCATGGGAAGGTTTTATCCAGCCCCTGACTTCTCTAGCTACTGCCTGTAGATGGACTGAACAGGAAAAACTGTTCAGACTTATAAACAGCTTGAGAGGGGAGGCTGCTGAGTATGCTTTCGCCCAACTGCCACCAGACTACCTTGAGGACCATGACTTGCTAGTGGAAGCCCTGGAAAACAGGTTTAAAGAGAGACATACAGTGACCTCCTACTTGGCAAAACTAGAAGCCAGAAAGCTGGGGCCAAAAGAGAAACTGTCTGAGTACATAGCAGACCTCAAGCGGCTTGTTATTAAGGGGTACCCTACTGCTGACAGGGACACAAGAGAGACTATTGCCCTGAGGCATTTCATGCGTGGTTTGCCTGATCATCAAGCTGCCTTGACCATAGGTATGAAAGATCCAAGCAGCATTGAGGAGGCAAGGGCTGCATATGAAACCTATTGCAGCCTGCGCGATGATGTGAATCGTGGCCGATCTGGTGTGCGTTTGGTAAAGCCAGGTGAAAGTGATCCGAAAAGTAGTTCTTTTGTGACTGAGGCCAGGTTACAAAAATTTGGGACTGAATTGAAAGATTCATTCTCATCCAAGATTGATGAGCTCAAGGTGCTCATTGAGGCAAAACCAAAATCACAGAGACCAGGAAACCATGGAAACCAGAGAAATACAAAGGGTGGTCGTATAGACAAGGCGACTGCTGAGTGCCATCACTGCTCTGAAGTAGGCCACTTCAGATATGAGTGCCCAAAGAGACTGGCTGAACAACAAGCTAAGAAAGATAAGGGTGAAACTGAAAGAAAAGATACAGAAGTGAAGTCGGAAAACTAGAAAGGACCGGCCCGTCCGGCCAGGTACCGGTCCCATCTGTGACGGAGGACAGAGTTATTAGAATAAGGCAGAATAGTAGCTCTGATGGCATGTCAATGTTTGTGCCGGCAAAGGTCAATCAGCTAGAGACTGAATTGCTGCTTGATACAGGGGCTGTTGTGACTGTTTTGTCAAAACATGTGTATGACCAGTTTGACATGAAACAAAAACCAGAGCTCAAAGCTCTACCTTCCAATGTATATTTAGAAGTGGCTAATGAAGGTAGACTAACTGTGGTAGGCACTGCTATGGTGAACATAGAACTTGGTGGGCACTCATATGAATGGGAAGTGTTTGTGGCACCCATTGCAGATGGTGGTTTGTTAGGAATGGACTTCCTATATCATCAAGACTGTGTTGTTTCACCTAAACTAAGTGGCCTGCAAGTTAATAATGAGTGGGTTGATTGCAAAATTAAAGGCTGCCCCCCTCAAGTTGCAAGGGTGAGCCTGAGAGAGACAACCGTAGTCCCTGCAAACAGTGAATTGGTCCTTGAAGGTGAAATTGACTGTAATACCTGGGGCTCACAATGTGCTACAGTTGAGCCAAGCCATGAAGGTATAATTGCTGAACACTTATTTATTGGTAGTACTTTGATTGATCCTAACAGAGTTGACCTGGGTGTGCCAGTGCGCATTATGAATACCAGCAATGAGGACATAGCCATAGAGCAGGGTACAACTATAGGGACATTACATGAAGTAGACCACATAGAGAATAACATACCTAGTGAAGGTAGTAGACCAGTTCGAAGTATTAATGTGCACATGAACCATGAGACTGAAGAAAGAAAATCATGTTTGCCTGGGAAAGATTGGGCAGAAGACTTGGTAAATCTGTACAACAGCAGTTGCACAGAATTAAATGAAGCTCAAAAACAGACATTCCTGCTTCTTCTCGACAAACATAAGAATGTGTTTGCTAAGTCACCTGAAGATCTGGGAAATACTTCTGTAGTGTGTCACACTATTGATATAGGTGATGCAAAGCCCTTGAAGCAGAGGCCTAGGAGAGTCCCAAGGGCTTTTGAAGGTGAAGAAGAGAAAATTATTGCAAGTCAACTTAAAGCAGGCATTATAAGGGAAAGCACTTCACCTTGGGCTTCCCCCATGTGTTATGTGAGAAAAAAAGATGGGTCTGTTAGGCCATGTGTTGACTATCGTTATCTCAACAGTGTCACCAAGAAAGATTCTTACCCTTTACCCCGTATTGATGACTGTTTAGACTGTGTAAGGGGAATGCGTTTTGCATCATCGATCGATCTCCAGAACGGCTATTATCAAATTAGTGTGAGGGAGGAAGACCGTCCCAAGACAGCATTCATTACCCGATGTGGTTTGTATGAATACAATGTTATGGCAATGGGCCTGACCAATGCCCCATCGACTTTTGAACGTTGCATGGAGATAATCATGCGCGGTCTACAGTGGAAGCGCTGCTGTATATATCTCGATGACCTTGCCTGCTTCGCATCTTCTGCAGAAGAAATGTTTGAAGTTTTGGATGAAATTTTGGGCCGACTGGGAAAAGCGGGCTTAAAAGTCAAAGCAAAGAAGTGCCAGTTCATGCAGCGAGAAATTAAGTTCCTAGGACATGTGATATCTGAAGAGGGTATTAGAACAGACCCAGATAAAATTAAAGCTGTAACAGAGTGGCCAACCCCCAAAAACATCACTGATGTTCGCAGCTTCTTGGGACTGTGTTCATACTATAGACGATTTGTAAAAGATTTTGCAGCAAAGGCAAGCCCACTGCATGACCTGTTAAAAGCTGGTCAGGCTTTCAATTGGACTAATGAATGCACCCAGGCTTTTGAGATACTGAAAGCAGCACTGATAAGTGATCAAGTAATGGCGTTACCAAATGATACAGGTATATTTTACCTGGACACTGATGCCAGTAGCACTTCGGTTTCTGCCTGTCTGTCACAATTAACATATGACGAGAAGACACAATGTGAAGTGGAGAAACCTATCGCATATGCCAGTAAGTCACTTACAAAAGCTCAGCGCAGATACTGTGTCACACGTCGTGAACTGTTGGCTGTTGTAACATTCTTACAAACCTTCCGACATTACTTACTGGGGAGAAGTATAATAGTAAGAACTGATCACAGCTCCCTTCGCTGGTTAATGTCATTCAAGGAGCCTCAAGACCAAATGGCCAGATGGCTAGAAATGGTATCTCAGTATGATTTCAAATTGGTTCACCGCAAAGGGTCCGCTCACCAAAATGCAGACTCCTTGACAAGGCAGTCATGTACTCCTGAAGAATGTGACTGCTATGATGGGAAGATTATACTACAGGAGTTGCCATGTGGTGGTTGCCCCCACTGTAGAAAGAAACATGAGATGTGGTCAGAATTTTTTGATACTGAAGATGTGCTCCCATTGTACCTTCCCACTCGCAGTGTTCAGGAGAAGAATATGCCTGACACCCTGCCCAGCATTCAAGAAAATACTGCACCACCTAGACTGGACAGTACCAGGCAACCCAGTCAAAACAGACTGTTTGTTAAATTTCTCATATTGTTCACAGTGCTTATGGGACTTCTAATTAGCTTTGGTAGACAGGTAGCATTAGTTGCTCAGCAGGCAGTGCTGATAACACAAGCCAGGGTTTTGACTGGCTGGAACTGTGTTTTGGGGCTGAAACAGAGAGTGTTCCCAGTCTGCAAAATACAGTGTGGCAAGAAGAAAGATAAGGCTTCTTCAGAAACTGCTAAGGACAGCAGTGCTGAACTGGATGGGGAAGTCCAGCCGGACAAGGGTATTGGGCCAGGAACAGGGTTGAGCACAGGGGCAGGCCTGTACGGAAACTGGATTGGCAGCCATACCCCAGTTGAGATAGCAAAGCTGCAGGCTAATGACCCAGACCTGGGGACTATAATCAGCTGGTTAAAGACACCAGAATCATGGCCACTCAGGGATCAGGTCGCAGCCTACAGCCCAGCAGTGAGAAATATGTGGCTTCAGAGAGAACAACTTGTTCTTGCTAATGAAGTCTTGTATAAAAAGTGGGTTTCTGAGAAAGGGGAGGAAGATAAGCTGCAGCTTGTTGTTCCTACCTGTTTACATGAAAAAGTTTTGCAAGCAGTACATGATGCAGTAACTGCTGGACATCTGGGGGTCCGAAAAACTTGTAGCAAGGTAAAGCAAAGATTTTACTGGTACAAGATGAAACAAAGTGTGCGCAACTGGATTAAAAACTGTCTCAAGTGTGGGGCTCGAAAAAGGCCCCATAAAAGGCCAAGAGGCAGGCTCAAAGAGTACAGGGTGGGTGCCCCCATGGACAGGATTGCAACTGATATCCTGGGACCTTTCCCAATCACTGAGAGAAATAACAGGTACATCTTATTAATCGGCGACCACTTCACTAAGTGGATCAGTACTGTAGCAATTCCAGACCAAAGTGCCAGGACGGTTGCAAATGAAATTGTCAAGTTTATGTCCATTTTTGGGAATTGCTTAGAATTACACTCGGATCAAGGCTCTAACTACCAATCAAGGTTGTTTAAAGAAGTTTGTAAGCTTCTAGGAATCCACCAAACTAAAAGTTCACCATTTCGTCCATCTAGCAATGGTTTTATTGAACGTCATAACCAGTGCTTAGTGAACATGATAGCCTCTTATGTGCACAACAACCAAACAGACTGGGATGTCAATCTGCCACTGTTATCTGCTGCTTATAGAAGTTGTGCACATGACAGCACAGGGTACAGTCCTAATTACTTGATGTTTGGGAGAGAAACAATGATGCCCATTGAAGTTATGTTTGGAAGCCCTGTTGCTGAAAATAATGAGACAGTCCCAACTGAAAGTGAATATGTGGCAACCCTCAGACAAAAACTAAATGAAGTCTATGCCCATGTCAGACAGCATCTACAGAAAGCTAGTGAGAGACAGAAAAGGGACTATGACAGCAGAGTTCATGAAAGAACATATGCAGTGAGTGACTTGGTTTACTACTGGGACACAACAAGAAAAATTGGCAAAAGTCCAAAGCTGAACCCTGATATATGGAAAGGGCCCTGTGTTGTTGTTGAGAAATACAGTGACATGCTGTATAAAATTCAGACAAATCCTAAATCAAACCCAAAAATATTGCACCATGATAGACTAAAACCCTTCCTTTCCGACAAAATTCCTGACTGGGTTATCAAGTTTCAGAGGAAATTGCAAGGAAAAGGGGGAACTCCCACACCCAGAGGCACCACCAGTGATGGCCTAATGAGCAAAACAGGTGCCACTAATAAAAGTATCAGACCTGCTGTTGAGGGAAATAGGCCCCAAGGCACAATGGTGGAGGGGGATGACTCTGAACCCACTTGCATCCCGGAAACAAAACCTGATAATCATTCAGGCATGAGTGCTTCTAGGAGAAGTCCAAGAAAAAGAAAACAAACAGACTTCTTCAGGATTTAATAAGCCGCGCAAAGTTCTGTGAAATAGATTAGAGTAAGTGACTTTCCAGTAAATTGACCGGATGAGACATGGTATCAAGGGAGCAGAATAGCGTCCCCTTGTCACATATAGAAGAAGACTGTGCAGCAGACACCCCATTCCCAGTATCTTCCTTGAACAGTCAAGATCAGAGATGGAGTTCCAGTGTGACCTCTGCACAGCCATATACAAGTGTAAATCTAGCCTGGTGAGGCACAAGTCTGCCAAGCATGGGACGGCTGGAAGTAGTGATTACCTGCCTCAGTATGGCACAGACATGGACATACTGTCCATGACCACGGGGACTTTGTGGATGCAGGGATCCACCACACCACTAAGAGATGAGCCCAGTTTGCTGGAACTAACAGCAGGCTCCTCATCTTCTCCCAGCACATCAGCCTCGGAGGGACCCAGCAGCCTTCCTATGACCACAACCAACACCAGTGATTCGGAGGATACCATTGGTGTCCCAGCCGAGGGTGGGCCAGTAGCTGAGGTACCAGCCTACTCACCACAGCCCTGCAAGAGATCTGCCAGCCAAGCCCTTGGGGATGAACAGAATGCTCCCCTGTATGTGCCCACTGCCCTGCCTAGATTGGCAAAGATAACACCCATTGAGGGGACCACAGCAGGCAAGGCCACGGAGTCTGCGAACAGGAAGGCCAGCAAAAGGCAAAAGAAATCTAAGAGTGGGGACAGTAACATCAACTTCCAGTCCATGTTAGATGGAGTTGTGACAGCCGTCAAAACCAAAATGGTTAAAGTGGCAGATGCACAGACTGTGCATTTTGAGGGCAGGCTGTCTCAAATGCAGGAAAAAGTCCTGAAGAGCCTGGAGAAAATTGAAGCTAAGCTTGACCAGGGAAACTTGTACATGCAGGAAGCCGTGCAAGCCCTCCAGACGGATATGTGCACTGGCTTCTCCAGGCTGGCAGACACCTTCACAGCTCTGGAGGAAAAGATTCCACTGCCTGCAGACCTGATCCGCCTCCAGGCCAAGGAGAAGGCCAAGAACCACTTGCATGGCCTTCTGCACAGCCTACATACCCTGCTGAACCACCAGGAGCCTATTATGGCCTGTGCTCCCTGTCAGGAGTTGGGTAGACAACTGCAGGAGCAAATAACTTCAACCTAAAATAAGGAGCAGATGACTTTCACGCCTACTGAGATCCTATTTTATTTAGTGGACAGTCCAAAGTAAGTGCAATCCCCCTGTAAATATACCTAGAGTGCAACACCTATGAAGAGCAAGGACAATGCGGACATTAAAACTGACCACAAGGACTAAGCTGGTATAATGTAATGTAGCAGTGGAAGATTTATTGTGATGAAATTATTATTTAAACAAAAAAATGAACAGTGTGTGAGCAACAACTCTGGAGGACGGACACTAACAGGTGCACATACGCAGCCTGGACTGCTTCCTTACGGATGTGTAAAAATATATATATATGTAGTAAGTAATGCATATACATATATATTAAGTAGAACCATATATAGCATTGATTTGTAAGATTGATTTTATGTTTTTAGTTGATTTTGTAGCTATGCTGCTGGTCTCATTCTGATCTAAATTGTATTTTTGGGGGCAAAAATGAGTCTGGTTGGGGGGAGTGTTGGGTTCCTGCCCAGAGGATACAAGTTTACCCCTTCTAATATGTGTAAAAAGTAAGAGTCAAGGGGGCAGAAGAAGGTAGTGTCCTGGCACTGTTGTATCGGTCAGTGGAGGCAGTCTGGCCCGTAAGGCACACAGCCATGGAGGCCTGCTAACCACTCTACCAACACAACAAGTTTCCCCATGGGGGGTGTGTTGCCGCTTGCACAGCTGCATGTGGTCAGTACAGCAGTGGAGTATGGGGAGTTCCTGAGTTGCTCAGGCAGTGTTGACCTGTTGTCGGCGGGTCTGATGAGCCTCACTGTACCGGCAGTTCAGGCAGGCCATGCAGCGGCACTCCCTTCCCTGCTAATGGATCCAACAGATGTGGTGATTCAGAGGTCCACATGCAGGTAACCTGATACCAGTAAGTTCAGCATGGATAAGGGCCGAGGGTCTATCCCAGCTGATTTACCGGTGGTTGGATGCCACACTGACCGTGCAAGTTGGAGGGGGCAACACACCAACTCTACCCTGCGCAGGTCCGCGCAACTTCTGTCTTGCGCAGTGGTCCGCGCGACCCCTGCGCAACGGCCTTGGATAGTATAAATAGGGGTGCCTCCCAACCCAGAGGGCAGTTGGAATGGGGATCTCAGCCAGTAGACAGGGGACCAGCACATAGCAGTAGGGCTACAGTAATAAACTACATTTTTCATCATTTCTGTTCTACTACTCCGTCATATTTTGGCCTGCTACCTAAGAAGAAATACCAAAGTGGTGGAACAGAACAATATATATATATATATATATATATATATATATATATATATATATATATATATATATATATATATATGTATATATATATATATATATATGCAAAATTTATGCAGGCCTATTATCATCAAAAAGTGTCAGACTAATGAAGAGTTGGACTAATGAACCGTTGTACCAGTGAACTGTCAGACTAGTGAAGTGTTGGATTTTTGAAGCGTCAGAATATCGAGACATCACCGGTCCTGAAGCCAGTTTTAGTGGCACGCTGAGCAATTTCAGTCAATGCCTGACTGCTCCCTGTGTTCACATTTTAATTTATTCAATATTGGGTAGTTTGTAAGCATAACTGATATTTTTGAATGCTGTTTTGACTGGAAATTATTTCTGACATCACAATGCTGGGGCACAAAGTCAGTACCATGAAAACTGTGATGCCCCTAAAACTGGCTAAGACACCCTATCACAGCTTACATAAGAGCCCTGTATTGCAACCCCATACCCTCCACATAACCCCCCTGAATTTTGGAATTGGGTGGGAATTTCGCAATTGCACATTTGGTAAATAATTGAAAATCCCCACCCTGTTGAGGAAAGCAAACAAGAAATTGCCCCTATCTGTTGGGACTGAAACTTGCCCCAGGATAAAGTTTCTGGAAAATCTCCAGTGCAAAAATATGCAATGCACTACACTCCCAAGTGAAGGAAATGAATTAATACAGAAGAAATGAAATAGTTCCTTTAGTTGCAAAAAGTGAAGTCTCTATTCTTGTTTGTAACTGAAAATGAAAGTAATTTTGTGTGAATACAGCCCAGGGCTTATATTCATCTAGGCCTCTGAATTATGTCTCCCGGTGGAAGCCGGGGGACATATTGTTTTAGTGCCCGTTTCTTCCGCTTCTTCTTCTTCTTCTTCTTGTCGTTGTTGTTGTTGTTGTTGTTCAGGCTCTTCAACACTTGGTTTCCGTGCGATAAGTCTTGAAGGACTGGACAGAATTTGATGAAACTTGGTAGGATTATGTATCTAGTCAAGACCTAGGTTGGGATTGTATTTAGGTGACCTTGACCTAATTTTCAAGGTCACAGGGTCACTTATGTGAAATTGGTTTCCGTTCGATAAGTCTTGAAGAACGCGATGGAATTTGATGAAACTTGGTAGGATTATGTATCTAGGCAAGACCTAGGTTGGGATTGTATTTGGATGACCTGAGCGAATTTTCAAGGTCACAGGGTCACTTATGTGAAATTGGTTTCCATTCGATAAGTCTTGAAGAACTTGATGGAATTTGATGAAACTTGGTAGGGTTATGTATCTTGGCAAGACCTAGGTTGGGATTTTATTTGGATGACCTTGAGCGAATTTTCAAGGTCACAGGGTCACTTATGTGAAATTGGTTTCCGTTCGATAAGTCATGAAGAACTTGATGGAATTTGATGAAACTTGGTAGGATTATGTATCTTGGCAAGACCTAGGTTGGGATTGTATTTGGATGACCTTGAGCGAATTCTCAAGGTCACAGGGTCACTTATATGAAATTGGTTTCCGTTCGATAAGTCTTGAAGAACTTGATGGAATTTGATGAAACTGGGTAGGATTATGTATCTTGGCACGACCTAGGTTGGGATCGTATTTGGATGACCTTGAACGAATTCTCAAGGTCGCAGGGTCACTTATGTGAAATTGGTTTCCGTTCGATAAGTCATGAAGAACTTGATGGAATTTGATGAAACTTGGTAGGATTATGTATCAAGGTAAGACCAAGGTTGGGATTTTATTTGGGTGACCTTGAGCGAATTTTCAAGGTCACAGGATCATTTATGTGAAATTGGTTTCTCTGCAATAAGTCTTGAAGAACTTGATGAAAATTGCTAGAGTAATGTATCTAGGTGAGAGCTAAAATAGGATTGTAATTTTCAAGCAAACTTGGTCATTTGTAATTTGTTATCACCTGTAGCTTATTCAGAGACGTAAGTGTTCCACCGGGAGACATTTGATTTTCTGTTGGAAAATCAGTCTGTTCTAGTTTTTATCTGTTTCAACCTTATTTATCCCATGTAATCCTCATTATCAAGCCCTGAATTACAATGGAGAAAAAGTGAATGTGCAACCTTGGACCCGCAGGAGTGCCTTCAGCTGAGCTTGTGTTCCTACGCATCCCTGAGTGTATTCATGCATACATAACCCAATACACAGAATTCTGGTAGGCTTGATTTATAGTTATGTTTGCTGAAGTGAATACACAAGGAACTATGCAAAATTTGTTTGACTAGAATGTCAATTTTATGTGCATTCAATATGTTCAGCTGAATACACAAACCAATACACAAATAATTTATTTCTTGAAACTAGAGATGTACTTACCATTAGATTGTATCTTAAAGGAACTGCAAAAATAGACCAGGTACTTCTGCAGCTGAAGTGACACTGATAGCTGTATATGTAAATTTTAGCTGTATTAATTAATGAAGCAGTAATCTACAATGGGAATACACAACCATAGTCTTGATGACTAGTGTGATCTGTAATGAATGGTTTACTGAGCCTTCTTTTCTTGGTTCGCCCCATTGGAACACAAAGCTAACACTTGTTTTGAGTGACCTGTCAAAGTTGTGTACCTGAACTGTCTGGCACTATCCTGCATACTGTAAATTGCATTATTTTCACAGGTATAAATTTTCATGGTTTCTGTATTTTTGGCATTTCACTGTAGTTTTAATTTTACTATTTTGCACAAGTTTCCATTCAAACAATGTTAATTTTAAATAAAATACTGTTTCACTGTATTTTAAATTTTATTTTCACGGTTTTGTGTAATTAGCAAAATAAGCAAAAATAAGAATACAGCGAAATTAAAGCAATTTACAGGAATCTTCAGAGCAACATTTAATTATTTTCAAAATAAATGAAAATCTGATTTCAGATGCTGCTACTCACTGTTCAGCAAAGATTAGCGCAGCTACAGCAAAGACCAGTTTGGAGGTGCAGTTTACGACATCTGTTTGTGGCATGCTGCAACATGGCAAAGAGCAAGTTTGAATATGTAAAGCAGTTTGAGACAGAGGACAGGTGCTTGCCCAATACCTGGATAGTGGTCCGCATTGATGGCAAGGGTTTTCATAAGTAAGTCTTGATTCATAAATAATGACATTATGAAAATATATCAGAATTCCAGGTGACTTGGTTTCTGTGTATCAGTCCTTGTGTCCTTTCTTTTAAGGGGAGGTCCAAAGTGCTCAAATAGAGCAAATGCTCTGTCAACAGAAGTTAAGTGACATGGAAAAGATGGAACAAGGAGCCTGGTAAATACGGTTCTTTACTAAAAGGCAGGGCATCTCCAAGGAGGAAGCTGGGCTAGCAGTTAGCTAGTGGCTAATATAAATGGGATCTGGCTAAAGGTTTTTATGTTTAACCAGTTTGGCTAAAGAAAGTTTAGATTTCTGTAGTGGCACTAAAATATTGAAATTTCCTCATATAATACCAGCCTGATGATTGAAAAAGAAACAAAAACAAAAAAATAAACTTAGAATTTGCTTGGTAATATAAAGAAATGTGAGTTGGGCTAATGCATTTGAGTCATTTCAGCCAAATTGGCTAGACTTTGGTAATTCCTAGTGCAAGTCCAGGGCAGAACAGTAGTACTGTGAATTCAAGTTTCTTTGGTTCTGTCTTTGCTGTTAGTTTGTGTTTCAAAAGTGAGAAACCAAACCAGTACAACTGTAGCAAAATAGTCTTTGTTAACCCTTAAGGGGTCCGGTTATTTTTTGTACCAGTAAAAATAAAGGTAACAATTTTCATTGAACACAGTGCAGTAGGAACAGTTTTCTTTGTAGCATACCAAAAGTATATATCATTGTGATACCTGGAATGCCAAGTTTCATTATGTGCAGTAAATTGCTAATAGTCACGTGACTGGTTGCCATGGCAACCATTTAAATCGCTAATAAATGGCAAAAAATCATTTAAAATCTGCTAAATAAGAGAACAAAGTATCTCCTCATTTTATGTGAAGCACCCTTTTCTCCACATATGCATGGTATTTGGATAACTAGAGGCATAAACTTTCAGTAAGCTTTGAAAATAAAACATAGATCACATGACCTGTTTCCATAGCAACTGTTAAAATATTGCTTGAACTTGGCTAAAAACCGGAAAAACTGCATTTTTACACAAATCTGCAGAACCGGTAACAGGCAGTTACTTTGCATAAAATAAGTCACCATAACTATTCATAGATTATATTCCAGGTTCAATATTATGTAAGAAAATGACTGAAATAAAACAACACTGCAGTATTTTAATTGAAAATTTGTGGTTCCCCCCCCCCCTGTTTTAATATGTTTCCATGGAAACAAAGCTTGATTGGATCCACAATCATGTGTGCCAGGCCTTGTTATACTGATATGTAGTTTGCAAATGTGGAGGACACCATGCATGTATACAGTGTACATGCAATTCTAGTCATCAATTCCAGTGCAAAAGGCAAAGTAGGCCCTCCCTATTGGCTGCCTATCACAGTCTTTGAGACTGACAACAATATTTATCATGTATCTGCAACCATGCTCCTCTCCGCCCCCTTCCTCCTTCCCTCCCCCCCCCCCCGTGTAAATTGAGTGCATGCAGAGAAACAGTTTAGGTTTCAATGCAAGGTTCCATAACTGAGCCAAGGCAAAAGGTCTTGCTCATAAAGTTTATTGATAAACACAGGTTTGACAGGGAAACATATTAGGGGATACTTTGGAAGAGCAGGCATTGCATAACTCATTGATTGAGTGAATGATCGGCTGCAACGAGCTGAATGACTCTGACTGGCTGTGGGAGCCACAGCGGAACCACATGGTCCGTTGATACGCTTGAATTCTGTGGGCTCCAGCCTCATTATAAATAAAATACTTACATCCTCACACCCAACATCAACTTCACTGTCCCCTCCTCTACATAATCCCTCCCTGCCCACTCCTGACTAAGTTTAATAGCCTGGGCACTTTGTATAATTGACGGACACCTGCAGCTGAACTGGTGCTCGATGCTGCCCTCTTCGTGATGTCACGCACCTCAAGGGAATCACGGGGGGGGGGGGGGGAACCCCTTTAATGACAAGCAGAGATGCTAGAGGGAGTGGTATACATAAATAGATCGATGTGCTTCTCGCGGGAAACACAACAGCTGTCTGTGTACAGTTTGGTGATGATTTATGAGTTGTTTACACAAGTAAGGCTAAGCTAGTGTGAGCCCAGCATAAAATCACGTGATTACCGGTCGTTAACGACCGGTCTGACCGTTTAAGGGTTAATAAAAACTTGCTATGTGATTGAATCCAAACTCTGGAAGTTTTTCCAGCTCATATATATATATGGTACAAATCTGTCAATATGATGATAAGTTAATTATTATTTCCTGCAGCATACAGGTGGTCTATTGAAACAAAAGATTCAAATTCTGTTATGTGTATGTACATATTTCACAAACATAATCATTCTTATGTATCAATGCATTGTGAGATACACCATAATGATTTTGTTTGTCAACATCAATTATATCTGCATGTACATGTACATATTTCTTACATTGTGTTTTGGTTTGAAACATTTTTATACAGGTTTTCTGATGCTCATGGTTTTGTTAAACCAAATGACGATCGCTCTCTTACCCTGATGACCAAGGCAGCAGAGCAGGTAATGCATGACTTTCGTGACATCATCCTTGCCTATGGCCAGAGCGACGAGTACAGTTTTGTGTTTAGAAAGAAGACGGAAACTTACAACAGGAGACAAAGGTAAATTGTTGAAAGCAAAATCACATAAATTGAAGTGTCCAGCTCATTTTGAGTTCATACTTGGGTCTGCAGAGCTTCAGAATTGTGAAATGTGATGGGAAGTTCTAAGATTAGGATTGACTGCTCTAATGAATTAACTGAAAAGTAAACCTTGCACTTGGAACTGCCATAACATCAATAAATATGGATGAGAAAGGAAGTGTCTTATGCAGTAGGCACACAACTTTTAGAGACTTTAAAATTTTCAATTAATTTAAATTGAGAATTTTGTTCTGTAGAAACACAAGTCAACTTATGCATTGGTTTTGTTTTGAGAAATTATTCTTTGAAATTTCGAGTAATGAGAAAATTTAAAATGATTTTCGAGGTTTATTTGCTAACTTAGCCAACTTTTAGCCCTTGAATCTGATCGGGCCATCCGTCAAAAACATTGGTTTAGATAGGCTTTCCAGTCAAAGCAGACAAAGGTGCAAGGATGTCATACAACCTCTTGTTATCTCTCGCTAATATTCTAGTTAACCCTGTCCCACTCAAATCACCCCAAAGTGCCCATATGACATATGGTGTCAGCTTTATTGTGTCAATTTCGTAGTAATGGAAAACATTTTGTGGAGAATTTTAGATAAGACTACCATAATGGCACCTTACCTGTGCCAAGGAAAACCATTGATTCAGTCATATTCTGGTTAAGAAGGGGTTAATAAATATTGTTTTAAATGAGAATTATAGATGACACCTATCCAGGGATCATACCCCACTTTAACAACTTTTCTGACATTGGTTGGGTGCTTGGTCCCCCAAACCATGTCAAGAAAGATTATTGGCTTTCATGCACGCAGGTGCATGCATGCATGTGTTATATTTCAGTAACATTTTATGTGCCTATGTTTACTTACATTTCAGTAAGCTGATGACCAACGTTGTCAGTCTCTTTGCTTCCACCTATGTGTTGCACTGGTCCAGTTTCTTCCCACAGCTACAGCTCAAGTATCCCCCTGCATTTGATGCTCGAGTGGTACTCTATCCCAGCAACCAAAATCTGCGGGACTACCTCAGTTGGAGGCAAGCTGATTGTAAGTCTGAAGCAGGTGTATAGGTACTTAACAGAATATGGACATGGTCAATTTAGACCCCCCCGCAAAAAATTTAAAAAAAAAAAAAATCTAGAACTTAAAAACATTTTTTTTTTAATGTATAGAAGCATTTATAGAAAGCATCACATACTGGTAAATGTGCATTGAAAATCAACTCTCAGCTGCTTGCTCTTTTACAAAATTTGCAAAGAGAGTAAGAAAATTTAAATTAACTTCCAGAAACAACCTAAGCACACTCTTGAGACTAACTAGCTTTGATCACAAAAAAATCTTGTGTGGTTTTTAATAATAAAACTCTGAGGGGTGTACCTCTGTTGCTCAAATGTAAACAGGAGGCACTGTTGATAGATGGATATGAATGTTACCCCTTTCAGTGCCAAATTTTGGACTGAGTCAACAGCTTTTTTCGGCACCCATTGGGCACAATGCGCCCATGTGTGCTGAGAAAAGCTGTTGACCTGGGATATTTTCTTTGGAAGTATAGGTGTGCTGGGACCTGAATGAAAGGTCTTTTTACAAGGAATACCAATCTGGGATCCTTATAATAATTCAGACTAGTCTGACTTAAGTAGATCAAATGTAGTCGTGATTGGCACTGAAACAGTTAAACTTCAGCCAAGCTGTGAGTGTGAAATGTGCAGTGTACACAATAGACCTGTTCATACCGAGTTGTACCGAACTTTTCCGGACCATAATTAATTATGCATTCCATTGTTGGCCTGATTGTCCAATCAGCAAGTAGCCGAGTTGGGCCCAAGCCATCATATGTTGACAACGGATGCCACGGCTAACGCCAGCGATTACAGCATGAATTGTGTTGCACAGTGCAAATCTTTCACCTAAAATGTCACATCAGTGGTGAAACTTGCATTTATAGATTGCTGACGGTTTGATTTTTCGTTAAATCCAAGCACATCCTGTGTTTTACTTTCTTATGCTTTCACATGTAATCCGGCCAGCTTGGCTGAGCACAAAATGTAAACAAAGCAGGGTGCGCTTCCCGAAGTGAACTGAATAAACCCGAGTCCTATGAACTGGTCTATTCTAGGTTTGGGGCTTCAACGCTCCTAAAAATGTTCTCATCATACAATATCCTTCTGTCCAGGAACTATTAAGACTTCTAATTATGGACCTGTGTAGCAATTCCCCTTAGTGATCACTCTTTCCTTGTATGTGTTTGCATCGGTCAGTTGCCAGTAGGTTTCTGAATAGTGACCCTGCAGCAATATCACCTACATGTACTTTTAAAGACATAGTGTTGATGTGGTATGAAGGCCATGTTGGGATCCTATATGGGTGACCTTGACCTATTTTTGGATCACAGGGAGAATGTGGCTTCTCATGTGGGTGGATGCTTGCTGCCAATAGTAACTAGTTTAGTGTTGAGTCAAAAATATGTTCAAAGATCTAAATGGCACAAGCTGAAGTTAGCTAAATGTATATCTGTATTCACACACCCGAGACTCTGGTATGTTTAACCCTTCCCCCCCTTAAACTGGCCAAAACCGGCTGGTGGTCAAATGTTGTCTGCTTCAGTGTTTTCAACTAATTTCAACAGTTATGAAAAAGAATGTGACTGAGAAATGTACTTGAGACTTATCAAGATCACATGGCCCAGGTCAACAGCTTTCCTTGGCATGGGTTGGGCACCTAGTGCCCAACCCATGCCAAGGAAATCTGTCGACTCAGTCTTAATTCAAGGGGGAAAGGGTTAATCCTGATACTTTGTAATGTGCCCCACAGGTCACATCAACAACATGTACAACACCTGCTTCTGGAAGCTGATACAGGAGAAGGGCATGACCCCCACCCAGGCCCAGCACAGACTCAAGGTACAATTACTGTCAATCGTTTTATTTTGAAATATAAAATTTTTAATGGTTTTCCCCATAAGGGATTTCACTGAAGCCATAGATTCACTATTTTGAACAAAACTTCTTTTAAGCCCATGTTCATTTTTCATTGTTTTGATTTGTGTCATGAGCAAAGAAAGTTTCTCAAATAAAGACCTCGATATTGAATGATTTGACTTATAGAAACTAACATCCTTTCTGAAATTGTCAGCATCAATAACATTGCATTCAGTTGTGCTGACTGACAAACTGGTGCAAACCAAGAGTCAGTTGGAAATTAATTTCTGTGGGGATAGATATTTCTGTATTGGAGATTTGTAAGAGCTCATTTACATAGTTTTCATGGGCAAAGAGTGAAATGCTGCCTTCTTGCTGTGATGTAATGTTGATACACTTGTGGGAGCACACACACACTGCAGAATATGTGTGGTATGTAATTTCAAGTACTAATTCTTGTATTTCTTATTTGTAGGGTACATTATCTAGTGACAAAAATGAGCTGCTGTTTTCAGAATTTAATACAAATTATAACAACTTACCAGAAATACACAGAAAAGGAACTGTTTTAGTTCGAGAAAAGGTAAGACAGGACAAATATCAGCAATTAATCATTCCTTCCTCCCTTAACTCATTCCACCCTGATGACGCTTTTTCCCGCTAATATCTAAATGTCGTCTGCTAATTGTATTTTACTAATTTAGGGATTATTTTTCAATATTTTGGATGAAACTTGCATGGAAGATCATTCCAAATTATATGCCCATGGTCAACAGCTTTCCTTGGCGCGCTCTGGGCGCAATGCGCCCAGAGCGCGCCAAGGAAAGCTGTTGACTCAGTCTTCTACCAGGGTGGAATGAGTTAAACCAGCCAAAACAGACTGATGGTGAGATGGTGTCTACTTCAGTGGTTTTGACCAATTTAAACAGTAACGAAAAATTTTTAATGTGAGGATGCAGGTGCGGATCCTGGAAGGGATCTGTTGCTAGTCATCCATCCATCCATTTACATTTTAAACTTCTCCAAAATCACAGGCCATTTTCTCTTTAAACTTGGGGGGGGGGGGGCAACTTTGGGTTGTATGAAGTTTGTTCAAATGGTCATGGTCCAATGCTTTTTGGATTTTTAATGAATGTTTTTGTTTCTTTTTCTGGCAAAATCTCAAAAAACTTCCCAAAACCACCAAGCCAATTGCTTTGAAATTGCATACTTCTGAGAATGCCTAGACCTTTATTTGTTCAACAGGTGATGCTGTAATTATTTTTTGCTTTTTTAAGAATTTTTTTGTGTTTTTCACTTTTCTTGAGTTTTTGTCACAAACTGTTAGTTGGATCCTCTTTTAACTTACTGGTAATGTATGAGGACTTGATTTCAACCAAGTTTGTTTACCGCATGGTGATGCTGTTATTTTCTGATTTTTAACCAATTACCAACATTAGGACAAACCAGTAAGGTATATGTCAGTGTTAGCATTGTTACCATACAATAGGCATACATATAGCAGCAAATCTGACACATTAGCTTATATCTCAGTAGCTCAGCTGAGCACAGGACTGTCACAGCCCTCTTGTTTACTTTATTTACTTATTTTATTTTATTTTTGTAGGGAACAGAAAGTTCCACCATCCTTGTTTCCTTTTTAAAAAGAAAAACAGGATTGTGACTTTTGTTTTAAGTTGCTGGATGACAGTTGTATAAACAGTATTCTTATGGTGTACATGTACATTCTAAAGACTTATACTTTATAATCTGCAAGTAACAAGACTATTTGGTACTACAACAAGATACTGAATGTAGCTATGGTGTAATATCTGTAAAATTTTAGGTTTTTAACTCTAAGTGCCAAATTTTGGACTGAGTCAACAGCTTTTCTCAGCACGCATTGGGCGCAGTGCGCCCAATGCTCGCCGAGAAAAGCTGTTAATCTCAGATATTTTCTCTGGAACTAGGGGCATGCTGGTACTTGAATGAAAGGTCTACAAGTTTGAGATCCTAATGATAATTCAGACTAGTTTGACTTTAGTAGATCAATTTTAGAGGTGATTGGCACTGGAAGAGTTAATAATTGTTGGCAGCATGGCTCAAAGATCTTGAAATTATTTACTGTGATTCCAGCTATTGAAATTGCAACAATATTAATTTGTTAATTTGTTTCAAATGTCTTAATTATTACAACTTCATTGTACTTCTTTTGTTTTCCTTCAATAAAAAGACTGGACCATTAAACTGACCTCCCCCCCCCCCAAAAAAAACCAAAAAAACGACAAAAAAAAAAAAAAAAAAAAAAAAAAAAAGTCCTTTCAAACATTGTAGAAATAACACACTGCAAATGTGAGTCATTTATTCTGTGGTCTGCCTGCTTTTAGTGATCAGCCAGCTTCATGCTACAACTTGCTTGCATTGAGTTAACAAATTTGTATCACAAGACCATGTATCTTAACTCTTTCAGTACCAATCATGTCTTAAGTCGATCTGCTTAAGTCAAACTAGTCTGAATTATCATTAGGATCTCAGATTTGTATTCCTCGTAAAAATACCTTTCATTCAAGTACCAGAATGCCTATAGTTCCAGAGAGAATACCCCAGGTTAACAGCTTTTCTCGGCATGCATTGGTCGCAATGCGCGCTGAGAAAAACTGTTGACTCAGTCCAAAATTTGGCACTTGAGTTAGTTTTCTGCTGCAAGAGCCTGATACATCAATTTTAACATATATATTTTTGTTTTTGCCAAGGTTGAAGAAACTGCCACAAGAACTGTGCCAAGTGAAGACGGCGACAGAAGAGAGGAATACAAGAGAATCAAAGTACACATTGTGCCCCAACATGTAGACATTATTGGCAATCAATTCTGGACTGAACACCCAGAACTTCTTGGTGAAGACAGCTAGCATCACTTAAACACGTGTACAGAGATAGCCATTGCACAAAGCAGTACAGGGTGGAAATGAGAAGAACTGATCGAAACATATGTATGGGAGTTTTGGGACATGAAGAAAATGACATTGATACAGATTCATTTGCAGTTTGCAGCATGCAGAACTTTACAGTGAAAACAAAGTTCATCGCTGCACATGAAAGGTTGGCTAATACATGTGCAGATAGATTGAACATTCAGTTTTGCAGGTGGAAACAGCAACGGTAAACAGAGCCAATCTAGAGCATATTGAACCACATGTACTAGAGCAAAATGTGTGGATTCCAACACCAGGATAAAAGCTACCTGTGATCATATTGTGCCTCTACCATACTGGGAACTGTGAGCACATCATGTATGTATGTACAAATGTACAATTATACACACAAAAAGACTTGTATGATGAGAGCCCACTCCCTCCCTCGTCCAGAGGCCACTTCTCCATGCAGCAAGAATGGTACTTTCGCTTTACATTTCCCCTCAAGAGTGGCCATCCCTCTTACAAGACCACATTTGTAGTGTACTTTGGGCAGCCTTTTAAGAGGAAGACTACGACTCTATTCATTCCAATGGTAGCACACTGTTCTAATGCAAAGATTTCATGGAGCATATGTGGTTTGCACGGAGTTTTGTGATAATGATATGTCTTAATTTACAATACCACAAGCAATTACACTTATTGTAGAATCCATATAGCATAAAATGACAACAATGAACCATCTTCTTTCATCAGAAGCAATTAATTTTTAAAGATACTGAAACATACTGAATTTTTAATACCCCCAAGGTTAAAAAGTAGGGTGCGTGCTTTTATTAGGGCATGTGCTACAACTGGAATGAATATGGTACGTATTTATACTGTAAATTGCTTTATTTTTGCGTGTATAAATTTTCACATTTTAAAAATTTTTGATATGTCATTGTAGTTTTAATTTTTGTTTGGACATAAGTCCTATTCAAATAATTTTCAAATATAATTTCACTGTGTTTTTATTTTCACTGTTTTGTGCCATCAGCGAAATAAGTGAACATAAGAGTCCAGCGAAATTAAAGCAATTTACAGTAGAGTAGCATCTCCCAATTATGACCTCCATAAAGAGACCACTCCACTATTAGAACCACATTTCTGCAGTTCTACTATTTGTTCTTGATATTTTGTGTTCTGTAGTAAGACCATTCCCAATTAAGACTAATTGATGCCAGTCCTATGGTTGGTCTTAATAGAGAGGTCCTATTGTGTATATATGCTGACAAGCAATTTTGAATAGTTAAATGCACCAAAAGTCCAATGTGACCAGTGAGCAGGGATGAGCCTGGCCCAAAAAAGAATCCCAGGAAATGGCCGGGGGTGTAGGGGCTGCCTATGACCCCATCAGGGTACAGAGGTTGTTTATTTTTCAGGAATATACTGGTCAAGAAACTCATGTTTAGGAGTCTAAATTATTAAATTCTTTCCACATAATTTGGCCTCACTTGCAACAAGAAAGAAGTATATGAAAAATTACAGCAAAGAAGTTTATTAGAAATAAAACAATTAATGAAATATTATTGTACAGAATACAAGTGGTCTGGTTTGGATAACCAGAATACATGTACGAGCAGAAAATGCAGTTTTTGTTGGCAGAACAAAGGTGTAATATAAGTCTGCCAGTAAAGGTAGGCTCTATGATGGTATGGGTCTCACCTTCAATGAAGTGTGTCATCCAGTCGAGTTTTATGTTGTCAAAATGAAGGTATAGGAAGCTTTCACTGGCTCTCAATGAATCCATGATGAAATATAGTCTGAATAGGCATGGGGAGGTTGAAAGGGATAACGGTATAGGAGCAGAATAATGGTGTGTGTGACGTCTATATCATCATAACACTAGCAGTTTGAGGGCCCAAGAATGAACTTCATTTAAAAACGAAAATCATAAAATAGTGTCTATTCTTTATGTAAAAACAGAAATATCCAACACAATTGTTCTTGTTTGTAATTTCCATTTTTATCATCACAACATAAGCATACTGAGGGTCACAGTGACCTACTTCTCTCTATTCTAGATTTAAAAATCACTAACAGTTATTCTATGCTATATAGATACAATGCTGCACTAATACCTACATGTCCCAGGAGTAACCTTTTTGTATAACTAAATACTGCCGTTTGATATTCCATATAAAAAGTGTTCTAATTAATACTTGAAATAATAAAGCAGTCATAAATTTAAATATTCAGCACAATATTTCAGCTGTCATTACCTGACTATGAGAAAATATAACACAGAACTTCAGTTTCCATTCCCCTCATTATTTGTACTTCGTGTACTTTTTGGTGTATGGTCTGTATCACTAGACTAGCAGTTAATAAAAATGCAAATTTTGAAAATATCTATGCCAAGTGTAGCACCACACATATCTAACTAATCAAAAATTGAAGCAAATTGCACATGAATTGTATTTGTGTCTTTTTGTCCAGAACCACTTCCTAGTAGTCATTACCCTATTCCCCAGTCCAAACTCTTTACTCCCCATAAGCTAACCTGTCACTGTCTAATTATATAACCTATATACATGTGGAAGTACAGTGAAACCTGACTTTAGGAAACGCTTTTCGGACCGGGCAAAAGTGTTCACCAACTGGAGGTGTTAATGTCAGGGTTGGCTTATTGATGAACATGACACAGAGTACAATGTACATCTGTACATATACACTGATAATACTTGTTTATTCACTTGCATTTTATATGCATTAAATGCTGAAGTAAATGCCTGTATCTCAAGCCCTGTCCATATTTTAAAGAAAAAAGTCAAGTCTAATCATCGAAAAAGAATTA
This sequence comes from Hermodice carunculata, assembly GCA_964020975.1. Lineage (NCBI taxonomy): Eukaryota > Metazoa > Annelida > Polychaeta > Eunicida > Amphinomidae > Hermodice > Hermodice carunculata. Next base: position 98,576,303 of record OZ026616.1, on the reverse strand, counting down.
TGTGTATCTCAACTACAAGTACACAAGATTGTCTTCAACCACGACGGTTCAGTGACTAATCACTTCTCCAGTATTTCAAAATCATGTCCTCACCAAAAATAGTGAAACATTTTCAATAACATGTACACCTGCACTGTATATTGTGTATTAAATCTTAATTAAAATGATGCACAGGCACATATACATTCTAAGTTCAGTCTCGTAGCTTTGCTTAAAAATCAGCTGAAGAAATGGAAATGTTCAGTTATCACCATGATACGACCTGTGGGTTTTGTCAGAGACAGGAATCCTAGTCTCAGGTATTGCACATCTCTACTTGAAAAAGTCAGTGATGCATGTTTGTCTGGCACCAACTTTTTTTCTAATCACATGTTTCTTCATTTGGCTTTCTAGATCCAGGCACTTTTCACAGACTGTATCCAGTTCAGGGATATGCTTTAAATAAAGCATCACATTTTTCAAACTCTTCATGGCACAGTCAATGTTAGGTACAGGGATAGAGTCCTTCTCCTCCTCCTCAGCATCACACTCAGCATCTGATGCCTGAACATCTCTGTTTCCATGTGCTTCACCACTCTGCAGTCTCTGCTGCCAATCATCATCATCATCTTCATACTCATATACTTGAAAGTCATTTTCCAAGGTGGCAGATTGATCCCTATTAACATTAGTGTTTGGGCTTGTACCTTGAAACTGATGTTATTTCTATGCAGAAAAGATGAAAGCCATCCATTAGAAGCCTTGAATTCAGTCAGATCCATTTTTTGGGCAAGCATCAGGGCTTTTTTTCTCTTATAACTGGACCTGATGCTGGAATGTTCTTAGACCTTGCAGTTCTAAGGCAACACAGCATCTGATCATTGGATTCATCATACTGTCCAGTGTATAGGAACTGTTTAGCCTTAGGATTCTTATTGTCCTCATAAGCATCAATGATGTCACTCTTCCTCTTGAGAGCTGTGTTTACAGAACCCACTAAGACCTGATACTTTTCTGCCAGCTTTCTTTGGCTCAAGCCAGTTTCAGCATCTTTTACTGTGGCATATTTATCTGCCAGAGATAGATTCTTTCTGCCCTTGAGACTCATTGTTCTGAACTTTGCACATGCAAGCACCAGTGTCTTGCATACAAATATGGTAAGACCAATATGAGAAATGTTACTGTGTGTAGATGTTCACATATATGCAGTGGGTCATAGTGCCTTTTGTTATTGAATTATGTTCTGTCTGAAAACAATAGAGATTATTGCTGTATCAGCACCGCAAACGAGCATGGCCCTTTCATTTGTGTTCACTTTTAAGTTTTTAAAATTATTTGTGACACATTGTAAGCTTGCAGCAGTGTTTATTATTATTATTATTATTATTATTATTGTTATTGTTATTGTTATTGTTATTGTCATTGTCATTGTCATTGTCATTGTCATTGTCATTGTCATTGTCATTGTCATTGTCATTGTCATTGTCATTATCATTATCATTATCATTATTATTATTATTATTATTATTTAGGCTTCAATTTCTGGAGAAAGGTTACCATAGTACATGTAGATAAAATGACACAATAATGCTCAGTAAAACATCGAAGATATGTCAACAAAAATGTGAATCCATAATGTCATGTGGCTTGGCACAGAGGCCCTGCCACTACTGCTGCAGCCCTCTGGCGACCTGAAGAGCACCTAGTAATGATATTTATGTTATACAATGTATTTCATTGAACCCCTGTTTCCGGAAATAAAAGTAAGGTATGTCTAGAAAAAATCCACCTGAGAATAAAATACAATACACCTTATGGTTAGTAACATACTGGATCATCAACAGAGTAGTGACCATTAATGGAACCATAGCATGTTTGTCAGTCCATGACTTTATATAACTCTCAGATATACTGCATATGGTCAGAGATACATGTGTGATAGCTTGGGGATCACTGATAAAAGGAAAACCGTCCTTGACCTTTTGTAATTTTATATATATCAAAATACCATGTACAAAGTACAGGCTTCTAGGGTAAGAACGTCCAGTGCATCCTTTTACCTGCCAGCCTCCTGCTCCTGTCCTGACCTGTCTGCCCTGTATTTGGGCCAATCAAGATTGTCCAAGCTAAGGGTTTTGTTTATGTAAATTTGGCATCTTGCCTTACCAGCTAAAGTGAGTCCCCCTTTTGGGTAGTACACTTTAGAAAAGCTATTTACTACTTTAGGATTGAAACTTAGTGAAACTTAGTGAAGGGGAGGGCTGGAGCATACACTCCCCCCGGTCTTCAAACTAGTGTCCATTGAAGACCAAACCTGTTTAAGAATCATGTGCTTCTAGTAGGGCTATTTTAGCTACTGGTCTGATCAAATGTCCATCGCTAGTTTTAACCTTTGCTTTGCGGATCCATCCATCTTCACTGGTGTAACATTGTACAACTACCTCAAGGGGCCACAGTCCACGTCTTGTATGGAGAATTACGACAATAACAATGTCACCTGGTTTCAAATCACGCATTTCTTGAAGCCATTTCCGTCTTTCGGTTAGGTTTGCTACATACTCATGTAGCCAACACCATCAGAACTGGTTAGTTATAGCAATCCACCTACGTTTACTTGTAACGTCTCTTTCTTCGACGATGCCCGGGGGCATGTTCGGATTGGCGTGGCCAAGCAAGAAATGATTTGGAGTTAAGGCCTCCAGCTGTCCTGGATCTATGCTCACATGTGTAAGTGATCACCCGTTCAGCAGGGCCTTGACCTCAACTACCACTGTCGCGAGTATTTCTTCGGTAACACATTGATTTCGGAGCACCACTTTCATTGCACGTTTCGCTGATTGCACAACACGTTCCCACACACCACCAAAGTGGGGGGCACTGGGTGGATTAAAGTGCCATTCAATTTGCTTTCTGGCAAGTTCACGTTGCACACTGTCATCGTTCAATTCTTGCAAGCTTTCAGGTAGCTCACACTCACCAGCTGTGAGATTTGTGCCGTTATCCGAATATACTACTGCTGGAGAACCTCGCCGCGCTGTCTTGCATCTAAAAGTATAAATGAGTCCATATGTAGAGAGTTGGCAAGTTCGAGATGGCACACACGGATTGTAAGGCACGTAAACAGGCACCCGTACTGCTTCTCAGTTTTCAGGCAATGTTGCACATGTAAAGGCGTCGTCTTAAGTCTAGGTAAATATAACTAAATATCAGGGACTGGTATGGAATCAGTTAAACCAGCCTACAAAATCAGAAACCGTGTCAGCATTTACATTACAGGACTCCCTGTTACCGCAATGTTGCGTCATTTCTCGGTATTTATGCTTCACTGAGTCAGTGATACGCTTCTGGTCTGCAGTGAACTCATCATGTTTATTATCCATAACAGATGAATAATAGTTGGCTACATCTTATGCACAAAGTGATGAATCAACTCTTTTATGCTTTAACCTTCTAAAACCTTTCCAGAAACACCCAATTTTCTTCTCATGAAAAAGATTGTTTAATTTATTATACTGGATATTAATCTTGTGGTGCATACACCATCTAATAAACCTTCTAAATACCTTTTTTGTGCCCTTGTAGCATTCATAAATGATACCAGTTCTAGGGCCAACACTTTGAGTCCATATATCCCACCATATTTTTTTTTCTTTTTACTCATGTTACTAAGCTCTGGGCACCAATATTTTTTGGTTTAAATGTTTCCCTCGGTGAACAACCTGACTCTCGAGCATCATCATACATGGCATCATTAATCTGTGATAGATAGAGATTGACCTTAAATTTGATGTCCTCTTCGCTCATACATGTTCCGCTGTCTGTATTCAATGAGATAATTTGCTTGTCAATATAGCATTATACTTAATAATACGGGTCTAATTGCCCCAGTATATTTAGGTAAGGTAGAGTGCATGTTATCTCTAAATACTTTATTCTCTTCAGGTTTACTATTGATTTTACATGTAAATGTTGTCACAATGGTGTAAATGTACTTTAACCCTTTCCCCCTTAAACCAGATGGTGGTCAAATGTCATCTGCTTCAGTGTTTTCAACTAATTTCAACAGTAATGAAAAACAATTTGAGTGAGAAATGTACATGAGACTTATTAAGATCACATGCCCCAGGTCAACAGCTTTCCTTGGCATGGGTTGGGCACTAAGTGCCCAACCCATGCCAAGGAAAGCTGTTGACTCAGTCTTAATTCAAGGGGAAAGGGTTAAACTGGTACATGTAGGTGAGCAGCTTCAACAAAAAATATTTGAAGTTTATACTGTGCTTTGTGTATGTGATGTAATAGGGCTTAGATTGAGTGGGACCTTGTACAATTCTACTCAAAGTGAACACCCTGCTTGATCTTGTACAGACAGCCTCTTCACTGCAGTGTAGATACCCTTGGGTAACAAACCTCCTTTTCTTAATTACATGAGATAATACACAGCATAGTTGGTGGACAGAAATACTTTACTGCGTAAACCCGCCCTCTGGTGGGTATGGCAAGAAGTACAAAAACTCAGAGCCTGGCAACATCAAGGTGTTTGCCATATTGATTTGAGTTGATGAGAATATGAAATCACAGTGGCAGTTTTGGTTTAAACGTATTTTATTCAAAAAACAATCGGCCGACAGGCTCACCAGCCTATATTAGGGCCTCTTGTACATATATGACGATACAACAATGAAATTGCGAACACCAGTACACAGATAGTTGAGCATACAGGACCACAAGAAGATAAAGATAGGTGGGAATATAAATGGATTGGTGTGTGAGCTGGAAAAAAAAAAAAAAAAAAAAATTCAGAATACAGTAGGCGTAACACATTTTTGGTATTATATTTTGAACCTATTTGACTCCTTAATAAATTTATGGACTGCTTCAAAAATTTGCTCATTTTGCTTCTTTATATTTCCTGCACCCTTAATACCACATAATACTGTTCTTATATTGAAACTACCATGCACCACTATTTTTTGCTGCAGATCGTTTCGCAAAATAATATATTTATTACGTTCAAAAAAGTAATGATAACTGGTTTCTTCCCTAGCACCACATGAACATGATGGGGAGTCAACAACTCCTATTCTAAAGAGATCTCTGTTCAGATGACTGCAGCCCATTCTCATCCTAGCATGGATAACAGCAATTTTTCTTTCACCAAGATAGTAGTGATCATTACATTTGGGCTTATTTCTGTTTAGTTCTCTTTTGAATTCGTCTAAGTGTTCCAAATTCCTAGTGGATCGGGGTAGTGAGTTCCACTCACGTATGGTTGATGGAAAAAAGGAATTAAAATATGTATTTTTCTTAGCCTCGAAAGTATGAAGGTGGTTTGTTCGTGTTGAAATTTTTCCGGGTAACAAGTTTAAGAGATAGTTTGGAGCAATACCGTTAATAATTTTGAACATAAGCACTAATCTATGTTTCCTTCTACGTTCAGCCAATTTTTCCCAACCTGTTTCTGAATAAATTTGTTCAAGACCTGTATGTGCAAGTGCACCTGTTACCACACGGGCTGCTGCCAGCTGAACATATTCCAAACGGTCTTTGTCAGCTTTTGTGCATCCATCCCAGACTACACTAGCATATTCCAAACATGGAAGAACAAATGAGAAGTAGAGTGCTTCCAACGATCGCCTATTAAACTTATACTGTAATCGCTTAAGAACTCCAACTAGTTTTTTTGATTTAGCAACCATGTGGTCAATATGAGTTGACCAAGAAAGATCTCTAGAAAACCAGAGACCCAGATGTTTGTGTACATTGACATTCTCAATATCGCTATTGTTGAATGTCAAGGAAGGATGATCAATAATATTAACTTTCCTACTGACTACCAAGGACTTAGGTTTTTGGGGATTAAACGAGACAAGCCACTGGTTGGACCATTCTGATAATGGTGACAAGTCATGATTTAGTGTCTCTGTAGCTATAATAGGATCATTTACTGTAATGTATAGAGTCGTGTCGTCTGCAAAGAGTCGAATTTCAGAATTAACAATTTCAACAATATCATTTACATAAACGAGAAACAGTATTGGTCCCAAAACTGAGCCTTGTGGGACGCCTGCTCTGATGTCCCCCCAAGATGAAGCCTGGCCTTGGATGACCACCCTTTGGGTCCTTGCAAACAGGTAATCCTCGATCCAATGAATAAGTGGACCTTGAATTCCTGCTTTTTTTAACTTGTGTATCAGACCCGGATGGTAGACTCTGTCAAAGGCTTTTGTGATATCACAAAATACCACACGTACTTCCTTCTGCAGGTCCACAGCTTTTGAGAATTCATGATAAAGATAAACCAACTGGTTTACTGTTCCATCTCCTGGTATAAAGCCAGATTGTTTTTCAGAAAGAGCATAGTTGTCACGTAAGAAATTGAAGATGTGCTTAAAAGCAGCACGCTCAAGGACCTTGCCCACGCAACTTAACAGTGAGATTGGCCTATAATTACTGCATAATTCGGGTGCACCACCCTTGAGAATGGGTGTAACGTGTGCTTTTTTCCATTCCGATGGTAATTTACATTCTTGCAAGGAGAGATTCAGCAGTTTAGTGAGGGAAGGAGCAATACTGGATGCTGCTTCCCTCAAAAGTATGGGACTAATACCGTCTGGTCCACATGCTTTATCTATATTCAAGGACTTCAAGATATCAAGTATACTTTCTTCAGCTAAAGTTATACTGTCCAACAAATTTTGTGGGGATGAAGGTTCGCTAGGAAGTGTGAAGCTAGAATCATCTACATAACAGTGCTTAAGAAAAAATTTGTTAAAGGCTTCAGCCTTGGATTTACTGTCCGATATGACATCGTCGTCGGTTTGAAGGGAGGGAACTGACGCGTTTGAATTACCGGACATAAAAAATTTTACCATTTTCCACCACTTTTTACTTTTGAAGTGTCCGTTGTTCACTGCGTCACATTGCTTTGCATGATAATTTTCTTCAGCTTTCCTTAAATCACTAATGTATTTATTGCGCAGTTCACGAAAGTAACCCCAGATGTGTGGGTTTTCATTAGATGCCTTAGCTTTTTCATGAATTCTGTGAACTTTGCGCTTTTGAGCCCTTAATTTAGAAGTATACCACGGGGAATCGTTTTGCCTAATACAAACATTTTTGCTTGGAATACAGTACCGAGCTACATCCAGAAATTTATGAGTCCAAGTAAGACAGGCCAAGTCGACATTCGGTTCATCAAAGCAGGCGCCCCAACCAACCTCATTTAATTTTTCCCTGAAGAAATCAAAGTTGGCTTTAAAGTACTGCCAAATAAATCTTTCATATGGTTTATCATTTTTAACCAGAAAAAGTAAACTTGCCGTCACTGTGCAATGATCATTTTGAGCAACTGGAGATTGAACAGAGACACGTGAAACAAATTGGGGAATATTACTTAGTATTTGATCTAGACAAGTCGATGAATGTTCCGTAATCCTTGTTGGTTCAGTAACATGAATAGTTAAATTATTATCTAGGCCAAAATTTAACAGCCGCCGTCCATGCGGAGTTCTGGGATCTGCATTCAGATCACCCATTATAATAATTTTCCCAATGCCTGAATTACAAGCTTGATCCACATTTACCTGGAAGTCATCCCAAAAAGACATGCCACAACTAGGAGGCCTGTACACAACTGCAAGTAAAAATACATTGTTGTGGATCCTAACTTCAACCCACATAATTTCAAGATCTGGGCTCTCCAGGTCAATGCGTCTCTTCACCACCAAAACACAGGATGCGTACAGCGTGACACCACCACCGTAGCCGGTGCTGCGGTCTCGTCGCATAATCGGATGAAAGCCTGGGATGTTATAATCAAGACTATCTTTATGTGGCGCAAGAAAAGTTTCAGATAAGGCTATTAAGTCAAACATTGGAGCTAAGGAGTTTTTTATGCACAAAAGTTTGTCTTGTGAAAGACTTCAAATATTTGCATGGCATAGATTTAGGTCTCCGAAGGATTCCGTGGGACCTGGGTTTGGATGCACATCACCTGACAATACTAACAATATAAAATGTAAGAAAGCAAAACCGTCAAAACAGTTTTCTATAGAACGATGGAACTGAATAACAGTTATGATGTACTGAAAAGACAGACTTCTAAATTGTTTACTACCATGTAACATTACCGTAGTGTATAGAATAACTATAGTAGTGCAGGTAGTTATGACAATAACTATCAAAAGATAGAGGAAAATTATAATATACACTAATAATGGCCCAGACACCTCAAAGAGTAACAGATCTATACATAGGTCAACACCAAGTAATAAGTAATCAATACTCGTACATACATATAAACATATCGTATCCACTATGTATTTAAAAAAGATAACGGTAGTGCTTACAAACCTCGTCTGGTTAATAATGATTATTCTTATCAAATACAAGTATACATGTGCGAGTAACCGCTCTGTAAGTGATGGAGAGAATAAACGTTCCCATATGTCCACATAAACGTCATAAATAATTCCAAAATTTAGATTCGTACGTATTACCAGGGACTTATAACAATTCCCTGGAATTAAAAAGGCTCAAACAGTTGAATACACAATATATATAAGGAAGTGGAAGTACCCAGCTCGCACCAACGTATTCAAGGCAAAAAGGACATGTCTATTAATTGCATGAAACATTTTTCCCACCAGATGTGAGGATTTCTCTACCAAAGTTAAACTAGATGAAAAACACTTTGCACTATTTAAGAAGCTTTGTCGGAGTACCAAAAACATGAACATTGAGAGAGTTTTCATTTGCAGGAAAATAACAAGTATGAGTCCACACCCATTTGGATGGAAAGCTGTCCAAGAACACACTAATATACTGTATGTAGAGCTCTTGGATGTAACAGAATATATTAACTCGAATATACCTATAAATATTACTAATATAAACACTCTTATTCTTGTGAAATATGATATGAAAAACCTGCCCACACACCATAGGGAACCTATACATACATATATTGCAACAAAATATTGTAGAAAAGTATACACATCGGCACAAAGGTACCGTACATGAAATGTAAAAAGAGTATTGATAAATGTTAAATAATAACAGCGCAGCCCCGGGCAGTAAGAGCGATAAATTATCGCCCCACAAACTAATATAAAAATAAACCAAAACAAAACTACCCTAGGGGCAAAAGGAGACAGCGGCATGTACCGGTACTGTTAAATTTGAAGGGCACAGATAGTTATCAAAAATGAAAAATATAACTCGTTAGTTGGTTTGTTGATTTCAAGGAAGGTAAATGTAATATGTAATGTGTAATGATAAATATGATCCATACAGCCATTCCTACTACAAGACATGTGAACAGGATAATGGTCAGTTACTGCATAATTGGATGAATGTCCAAGGAATCATTTAGTCTCCTGCAAACATACAAGAAACTTCAGAGGTTGTTTGAGCAGCAGATTTAGGGTCGTGTTTACCCTATAGGTGGAATAATTAAACAAGGACAATCCCAAGTCACTGACTCATTAGAGTATGAAGCTAAGAAGTAGACAAAACTCGTATATGTGCCCACTGCCCCGCATGATCCGATAATAATGGTTACTTAATTGAATGAATACTTATACTAAATACCTGCAATGGTGTCTGGTTTGTCATATGAGACAAGTAAGTAGTTTGTGCCGAGGGTACTGATTCCCTCAAATCAAATACAAAATAGTGCAACATGATGTATTGAAGATACCAACTAGTCTTAGCAAAATTGCTTTGCATACATGTAGCACTTCAGATACTGTCATGATAAGGTAGCAAGTAGTAACAACATAGAATAAAGTTTTAAATGTGATTACCCTCGCTGAATCGTATTTCTGGTACATCTTGATTAAATTAGATCGTATCAAGTGAACAACTATGGACACCTGCATGGCAGGCCCGAGCACGCAAAGGCAACGGGGCGCAACACTCAGTACTGCACCCCCGCAACCACGGCGCAACCGAGCCCGCCACGCAGGCAACAACTGGGGATTTCTAACACGTCACTTCACAAATAACTTCCACCCTGAAGTGAAGCGTATTAGCTGGTCATGTGTTGGGTTATGCCAAACTGGCATTTATCTTAAGTTCGATAGCAGATAAACATGCAGCACTGGCATAGTGCCTTGATTAGAGTAGCCAGTATATAACAAACATAGTGTTTGTTTTATAGAGACTACCTGTGCAGGTATCAAGTATTGGCCTTTACCTAAATATATGCTTGTCTGTGTCTTTACCTGTCGTTCAATTCAAATTGAAAAATAGATTGTCATCCTGTGGCAAAATATATAGTCTGTACAGTATACAATTATTTGTCTATAAAAATACTTTAATTGGTAGGAACTTCGGGAGACTAGTTGAAACATTGTCAACAGAGACTGATAAATTAATAATATAAGAGTAATGACTGGTATGCAATACAATGATCAAATACATGATGATGCAACATGATGTATTGAAAGTACCTGTTAGTATTAGCAAGATTGCTTAACACACATATAAACAGTATAAATAAGTATAATGCAGTGTCTGTCAGCCAGGTATGTATAATTTCAGGTAGTGATGGCCGCGGTACAACCATAGAAGTAACTCTATAGTACAACACAAAGTTCAAGGTTTCATCTTGCCTTCTGTAGAAATATCCTGGATTGTGACAAATGTCCCGAAAGTCAGAAATGTCACGAAAGTCAGAAGTGACAAATGTCACGAAAGTCAGAAGTGACAGGCAGATTTAAAAGTCATTTAATTCAAATTCAGATCTCACCTCCATAGATGATGTTTTACCTGCAGGATCCTTGTATTTCACTATGATTCATCCGTCACGAGTGTAAGTGTCCTCAATTTTCTGGTTCTTTTTTAACAGTCTTGCTTGGTAAAATAGCTGGTTTCTTCATTTTGTCAGGTCCTCGGAAATGAATATTTCAGTATTCTTCAACTCTCGCTTGGCTGCATAAACCCGAGCTCGGGTACGATAACTTCCAAATCGGGCCAAGATTTGTCTTGGTTTGGAACGCCCGGGACGACCGGTGCGATGAGACCTTTGTATGTCGTTGATGTCGATTTGGACTCCTGTCTTTTCGTTCATTGTTTTGAGTACTAACTCGTCGGTGTTTTCGTCTTTTTCTTCGGGGATCCCGGAAAATCGCAAACTCATACGGCGCCCGTATTGTTCTAAATCGTCCACCTTGTTCTGCAGATCTTCGATTATCTCTCCCATTTCAGTCAGTTGGGTCGATTGGACTGCATTAATCAATTCGAGTTTCTTGACCCTTTCTTCCAGCAAATTAACTTTGTCTACCGTAACAGGAGACGCAACTTGTGAGTGCTTTGCTAGCTCTTGACTAACAATGTCCTTTACGATTGGCACCAGAATTTGTACTTGAACTGCAACAACACTCGGTGTTACAAGAGCCAGCGGGAGCACTTTAGCCAGGTCCTGCGCCATTTGTGATACTTCTTGTTGACCCTGGTCCTGAGAGTGAGCTGGACTGGCGGAGATGCAGGACTTTTTTGACACTGGCTCCGCTGATGGACTTTTAACTTCTTTTTCCACTACATGCTGACCAGTGTTTGACGCACCATGCATCAGTTCTGCAGATGCAGCATCCATTTTTTCAGAGTCAAATGAATCCCCGTACAACGTGTCCATAGTTGCTCTTATCAAAGAGCCGAGGTCGGTACTGGCCATGCTTACGTAATATCCCAACCGGGTATATAGTGGCAGTTTTTGACATAATACAATACATACATTGTGTATACAATACACTTGTGATGTAAGTTAACTACCATATAAAATTCTTATATCTTAAGCAATAATAAAGAACCAAGAGATCTTAATTAACTAAGAGCTACCTAAATCTAAGTTGACAAATGAGCGCCACTTTACCAGTCACTTGACACCTTCTATTTAAATTTTTAAAAAACAACAAACTTGTGATGTAAGTCAACTACCTTACCAAATTCTTATGCCTTTAAATAATGATAAATAACCATGAGATCTTAATTTTGTAAGAGCTACCTAATTCTAAGTTGACAAACGAGCACCACTTTACTGTCACTTGACACCTTCGATTTGAATTAATTTGAACAAGATTTTGAAGAAAAAAAATAGACAAGGTACACATGCCAGTACTGCGTCCTGGTGTGTATATGGAGTCCCTTCTTTTTGAGAAGGCAGCATGTATAATGGTTCCTTCAGCAAGATATGATAATTTTGATAAGTTTTCCAGTGACCTCAAGTTGGGACACTGTTCGAGCACCGTTTTAAACAGATTTTCTCTTTCGTCATTATAAAATCTGCATGTTATCAAAAAATGACATTCATCTTCGACCAAACTACATTTTGAACACACTCTATTTACCACTGGAATTTTTGGTTTGGTATAATGTCCAGTTTCTATGTGGAGGTTGTGGCTGCTGACCCTTAATCCTGTAAGGTTTTGTCTATGTTCACTGACAAATATTTGGCTCAGATAATTTTCATAATTTGTACAAGATTTGAATAATGCATAAGTTCTTAGCTTACCTCCACTCTCATTAATGTTTTTCAACCATTGTTCTTTGTATGAACTAATATGTTTCATTTTTATTTCATGTGGTGATAGGTTTGCCAATTAATTTTTTTTCCTGAGTTGATGTCATATTCGACCACTCACTAGAGGTTGTACTTTGAATTTGCGTTAATGTCAGACCAATAAGGGAATTGAGTGGTTTTGATATCAAGTGTTTTTTACTGCTTGGCCCATAAGGCCGAAGGGGTATTATCATCATCTACACGTCTGTCCATCCATCCATGCCTTGTTAACGCCGTATCTCCAATAAAACTCACTTTACAGACCCCAGATTTTTATGACGGGGTAACTGAGGAGCTTCAGGTGCCTACTGAAAAGTAGGTCACTAGGTGTCATTTTTAGGTCAGAGTACTACATTGCCAACAAAACTGCGTTAACACAATATCTAAAAAAATATTTTGTTAAGCTTCATCAATTATTTATGACAGTTGGACCTAAAGATGCCCCAGATGCCTATTGAAAGCTAGGTCCCTGGGTCACATATTTAGATCACAGTGCTGCATTGAAGAAAAATAGCTATACCATGATATCTTCAAATATTAAATTACTCAGGGGTTTTGTGGTCACTGATCGGCTTCTAGTTATATTTGTAAATACATCACATAGCATCTGAGGCTAGGGGAAGAGAACCCAACACTCCATAAACTGTAGCTGATGCTGTGTGCTTGTAAATGCCTATAATGTATCTAGCAAAATTCAGTTGTACGTTTTCCAAGGGAGCATTGTGAAACTTTTTTCATCAAAGTGTTTGAGTTCTGTGCAAACAATGAAGTAACCCAGACTTCTGAACCACACAAGGCTATTGGTTGTATGAGAGCGAAATAGACTCATAGCGACTTTGGGGGATAAACCATTCATATCAATGGTCTTTTTCAGTTTAAAGTTTGCTTTCATTGCTTTGATAACTTTGGTTTTACCAAGATTAATCTCAAGCCTCCATGTGTGCCAATATTTTCCCAGATTATCTAAACGTTTCTGTAAACCTTCTTTAGAACTAGATACAAAGACAATGTCGTCAGCAAATATTAAACACTGAATTTCTGAGCTCCTAGCTAAATCATATCCTTGTTGTCAGAGCTTATAGCCTCTGGTACATCATTCAAGTGTAGTAAAAAGAATGATGGGCTTAATACCTCACCCTGCCAAACTCCCTGGTAAATATTGAAAGACGGGGTAACACCAAATCCTGTTTTCACACAGCTGCTTACATTTTCATACATGTTCTCTATGCTATTGTAGAAATTACCACCAATACCCAAATTCAATCATTTGTAAAATAGACCATTCCGCCGAACCTTATCAAATGCCTTACGCAGATGCACAAAGTAGGCATGAAATTTTCCATTTTTCTTAGTATACATATCAATCAAACTTTTTAGAATAAACATGTGGTCTGAAGTCCTACATCCCTTTTTGAAACCAATTTGTTCTTTGGCACCTTTATTTCTCTTTTCTATGAATGTGATGAGCCTCTTGTTCAGAATCGTGCTATACACTTAAGCAAAGTTACTACGCACTGTGATTCCTCGATAATTTTCAGGCTGGGACCAGTTACCACTCTTTAAATTAAAATATAGTGGAGATTAACCCTTCTCCTCACAACTTAGGATAGTTACCACATGTAAATACTCTATTAAATATGACTGTCAGCGGTTTACTTAACTCATGCATACTTGATTTGAGTATTTCATTGGTAATTCCATCCAAACCATTTGCTTTACCAAGTTTTAGAGTTTTTAGTACTTTTACCACTTGGGATTTTTTTGATAGTGTAGTAAAGTTCGTTGGAAACATGTTGACCTTCTATTGTTGCTATCCAATCTTAGATGTCTTCCTGAAAAGGGAAATCTACTGGACAAGACATTGAAAATGAATCTTTAAAATATTTATAGTATTCTTCAGGGCTGATTAAATCAACCTTCGAGGTTTCATCTTGCCAAGTGTATAATTCATTCATTTATTTCCTATAACTTTTTGAATCATTACAATGCAGGTGCTCAATTTTTTGTACTATAGAATTTTTGTACTCTCTTTTGGATCATCTAATAAGGGACTCAGACTGATTTTTGGTTGAGAATAACAGGTCTCGTAGGCCATGGTTGAATATGGCTCACTCTGCAGTGCTTTTGCTAGTGCTTTACACTTATCTTTCAGTTGTGCACAAGATAGATCAAACCATTTTTGTCTTTGTATTTTGTTGTTTCCTGTAAGGAATTTCTTTTTACACAATGATTTGTAAGCAGCTTCCTGAATAATATTTGTGAATCATTTCACCAATATATCTGTGTCTGTTTCCATCAAGTGAACATTATCAACAACACTATTTAGCTTACATTGAAATTCAGGGGTCTTTAACACCATTACAAACCTATACCCAGATTCTTTGTCCCATTTATATTTGTTGCTCATCAGTTTTATTTTAGTACTATTGTTGTCTTACGGTTTTTATGGTACAGGGATGGAAACCTTGTGCATTTGCGCATGTGCGTCCATTTGTTCAGTGGAATTTGGTGTGCTGCTTCCAGTACATATGTGTTAAGAAAGACAATACTAGATAATCCAGACGTAGATCCTATTGTCAAAGAAGCGGTAATGAATTCCATGTATGCAGACGATCTTACCCAATCAGTTAATGATGTATCACAGGTATACAAAATTATATTTGATTTTCCTGTTGTACTTCAATCTGGAGGCTTGTTGCTCACAAAGTTTGCTGTCAATGATGAACAATTGTTGAGTAAGATACCGTTCGAACATTGAGCAAAAGAATTCCATACTTTTTTTGCAGAGTCAACGTGTCGTGCATTAGGTATATCATGTAGAGTACATGAAGATATTTTTGTTTTCATGTACTGAGTTCACACATGAATCACAATACTCGCCGTAAAATGTTGAATTTCGTGGCCTCAATATTCGATCCTTTAGGTTTCGTTGCACCTTGGGTGTTGCTTAAGGAAATTATTACTTCAACAGGCTACCCGGTTGCATTTAGATTGGGACACCGAAATTCCACTTGCATTGAGTACCCAGTGGAAAATTTGGTCTCTTTCTTTAGCAAAACTGGAAAATTTCCAAATTCCATGTTGTATCAAACCATTTCAATTTGACGGTGGCTATTATGAGTTTCACATATTCGCCGTCTCAAATGATAGATCATAAGGCACTAATAATGTGCATATCTCAGGTGTGTCAGTGTCACCGGACACGTGTCATCTTGTTTGTTACTGAGTAAATCTCATCTTGCCCCAATGAACAAGCCTTGTACAATCCCACATCTTGAGTTACAAGCGGCCAAAACTGCGGTGGACTTTTAATTAGAATTGAGAGATGAGTTAGTTCTACATACGGTACCTGTGTATTTTAGGTCAGATTCGACTATAGTTCTTGGTTATATTACCAACAAGTCCTGTAGATTCCATGTTTTTGTAGAAAATCGTGTGAATTAAATCTGTAGCAATACTGACACATCGTTCTGGCGTCACGTTACATTGAATGACAATCCAGCTGACTTGTTAACTAAAAGTAGATCATTAGGTCAAGGTGTGATTGAGTTGTGGCTTAGCGGTCATACATCTTCTGTCACTTTGACTGAAGGAAGGACTCAACTCGAACCGTTTAATCTCCATGGGCATTTATTGACACCAGGTCATCACTGCGACATCACATGAACATACTGAAACAACATACATATAATCAACATAAAATCATCCTTACTACTCATTTGGTATAACTTTTAACTTATATACCATTTATCGTAACTATTTTTAACACTTGTTCACTTAAAACTTCATATAAAATATTCTATTAAACAATATATCAAGTTTTAACAATATGACATTTCACCATTTAACAAATACTTAAATGATTTATGCTCTTGGTAAATAATTAATAGTTAAATAGAATTTCTAACCATTAATACAGCCAGTGAAAAAAGTAAGCTGAAACACAACAGTGATACCTGCTGTCGATATATGTAACTAAAGAGAACAAAGCGTAATGCACATTGAAACAGTCTTTTTGCGCCCAGATTTCATCTTCTTACCTCTCTTCTTAAAACCCTTGGTTAAAGTTTTTTTGCTCAGCAACACACGATGAATCGGAGTTACTTCCCGTATCAGACCTTTCTTACTAGTGTCTTTATCACTGAAATAATTGTCACTGTCCATAATACGGTCACTTCCCAAGTGCTGTTTGCTGCCATGTTTGCTTGCTCGACCCTTTTCTGGCACCCATGTCGTTATTCTTAGAACTACGTCCATGTCCGTCTTTATTGGCACCCTGGAACTCCTTTTGGACCCCTGCAAGAGAACTTTCAGCTTTTGCTTGTAACTTTTCCATTTGGTGCAAAAATTTGACATCAACACCAACTAAATCAATATCATGAGAGGAAGCTTTCCCATCAGAAACCGCCTTAACCTTCTTTGACCTCCTGAGCGACTGCTTTTTATCCTTCTGTGAACTCGAAAGTGGAGCAATTTTTAATTGATCAATCTCAGTCGAATATTGTCCATTTTCAACTTCAAAGCACTAATTCTGGCGATTTTCTTTTGCCTCTCAAGTTCGGTCAACTGTTTCTGCACAAGATCTTCCAGACCTTGTAGAGTTTGGTCCAGCTCATCACCTCCCTCGGGAAAAACATCACCAGTACCACTCAATAGATCCTCAGTAGGTCCAATTTCAAAATCATTGTACAAGTCCAAATTTTTAGCTGCGTCTGTACCACCAACGGCACCTAAATCAGAATTGTCTGACATATCTGACATGGTGACTTTCCCCTCGTGCAAAGCTTTATAATCAACTCTTTGCCTGTCCCTCAATTTGTACAGATTAGGATCACTCATCAGTACAATCCACCAAACTATTGTAAACTTCCATAAACAGAAACTCATCTTCCGATTGACTAAAATTTTTCCCACTAGACAAAGTCCGACATGTTCACAATCTGAACTACAAAGAACTAATGAACAGGCGGGAAGGAACAAAGGAAACTAAAGAAGTCACATGACCATATATATTAACATATGAAAATCAACAGCCTGAAAGGTTGTGACCAGACCATTATGTAACCTCACCCAAGACTATGTCACTGTATGTAAATATGTGAAACAGTTTCTTATATAAATTTTCTTAATTTAATAAGTAAATCTTTATATAGAATACATTTCATCAGTCAAACAGGATCAAAAAGATTAGATTTAAAATCATAGATCAATTAAATTTTTTTAAAACAAAAAAACACACTGGAGATTGTGCTGTGACTTCAGCTGGCACTGGGGTTATTGGGTTGGTTGCTGGATGCACCACTTCAGCAGTGTCCATCCCACTTGTCCACGAGTTTCCAGTGGTTATGGGAATGGTACTAGATCAAATGTCAGACTTACCAGTGGTGGAACAGGTTAAAGATGTATAGGTTTTTTCAAACCGGTGCCACCTGTTGCACTAGTGATTATATAGGATCTGGGATCTTTACATATTTGCGCAACAGCTCCACTTTCCCATGTTGCATGTTTTTTTAAGGGATCCGAGTGGTCAAAAAGCACTTTGTCACCCACTTTTAGCAGTGTTAAGTTCTTAGCCGTTTTATCATACATGCTTTCTTTTGAATGGATATTGTTTTTTTACAAGTTTTAGCATCCTGCACTTTTGGTGTTAGGAAGCTTGGATGTATGGATAATATTGTTCTTGTGTATCATGAGAAAGCAATCTGAGCAGGGCTCATATTAATATGTTGCATCGGGGTGTTTCGTAATTCCAGAAGTGCAACATACTGGTCATTGCCATCTTGTATACTTTTTTCATTAATGTCTTTGCAGCTTTTACGGTGGCTTCATTTTGCTGTTTCATTGGCTGTGGCCAGGGGAAGAAATTTTGTGACTTATCCACAGTCAGTTGTGAATCTGTTAACTTCAGCTGATGAGAACCGGGCGTTGTCAGATATTAATAGCTCTGGTATTCCATGTCAAGCCATGTGAGCTTTTAGTTTGGTTATTATGGTACTAGTGTTGGTTGATGGCAGATTATCAACTTCATGAAGTTGCTGAGGTATTCCAGTGTCACTAAATAATTTCTGTTCTGGATAGCTAATAAATCAGTTCCAATCTTCTCAAATGGTCTCTCTCCCCTTTCATGTGAGATCAGTATTTCTTTTTGCTGTTGTGGGGAGGCTTGAAGGCATATTTTACATGACTCAGCAATTTGAGTTATTTTCTGTCACAGACCTGGCCAGTACACAAGTTATTGGGCTCTATGCAACATGCTGTCTTTGCCTAGGAGATCTGCTTGCAGACGTTGCTTTATGTCACCACACAGTTTAATGGTATGACTAGTGTTTCACCTTTAACACAGGACTCTACTAGTTCTTGTAGATTGGCATCACGTTCAGCTTCGGATATGCATATAACGCCAGATAGGCCTTCAAGAGCCTCAGATAGGCGACACTGGAATATTTCGCCTGAGATGGATAAACCAAATGCCAGACGGCACCAGCAGTAACTGCTGAAGGGAGTGATCATTGTTGTAAGCATACTCGAATCTTCATCTAGTTCTTGGTGCCAGTAGGCAGAGCTAACGTCAGGTTTGCTGAACACTTTGCCACTTGACAAGGCTGTCACTGTATTGTCCAGAATTGGTAATTGGTAGTGTTCACGCATGAGTTGTATTTGTGTCTTTTTTACATTTAGTTGCTCATATTTATTCTTACCTAAGTTTGTTCTTTGAAATATTCAACCGCCATAAGACATCAGTTATAAATCCTGTGAGTGTATCTGCATTTGTCTTTGCAGTGCTGTGTAAACCCAAGAAACTTTCATGAGATATATCTTTATTGTCCAACCATCTCATTCACACAAGTTACTCTATGTTGGACATGGTCTGTAGTTTAATCACACATGATTGTGAGAAAGGGAGAAGCCTGGACACCTATCAGAACCTTGCATAAAACCTGAAAACAATTTTAGATTTACAGTAAGATGAAACAGTATAGCATGTAAATGCACACAGGATCACTGTGACTATACACCACAAGCAATTCTCATTTTTATCTTCTACATACATGTGCTCATCTGCGCGCACTTGCACGCAAGACTCCTGGATCCATCTTAAAATACTATTTATGTTTCTTATTATATTTACAATTTAGTAGTACCTGCTGTCAGCTGGTTTCTAACAGCAGCGGGCACATATAGCAGGTATTGTATACCAAATATAAACTAGAAGCAGTAGCCGAAAGGCATACTGGATACCCCTCACAACATGTGAGTAAATTGTGCCTCAATGTTTTCCATAACCTTCAGCTGAGAAAAAACTGTTGCTTTTAAACATACATGCCATTTGTATTTTACCTTCAAAAAGGGAGGAAAGTACATGTACCCTCATGTTCCCTTCCAGTGTTTGAACAGTGGATATAAATGAGGAGGTGGCCCTTTGGTTTCAGAATATTTGGGCCCCCTATTTGTAAGTAAATGCCTTGCAGTGGATATAAATGGGGAGGGGCCCTTTGGTTTTAGAATATTTGGGCCCCTATTTGTAAGTAAATGCCTTGCAGTGAATATATATAAATGGGGAAGGGGCTCTTTGGTTTCACAACATTTAGGCCCCCTATTTGTAAGTAAATGCCTTGCAGTGAATATATATATAAATGGGGAGGGGGCCCTTTTGTTCCAGAATATTTGGGCCCCCCCTATTTGTAAGTAAATGCTTTGCAGTGGATCTAAATGGGGAGGGGGGCCCTTTGGTTCCAGAATATTTTGACCCCCTATTTGCATGTAAATTCCTTGCAGTGGATATGAATGGAGAGGGGGTCCTTTGGTTCCAGAATATTTGGGCCCCTATTTGTAAGTAAATACCTTGAAGTTGTTAACTCAGTCATCGATTCAGCACTGACAGGGTTAATATTTCAGGTCAGAAAGCCCATTCTACTTTTAAAATTAAATGTTAAATTTGAAGAGGGCCTTAATATTCTTGGACAGAAAAGCCCCTCTCAACATTCAGTACAACAATGAAAAGGGGAGGGGCTCTGTGTACTTAACTATAATTCTGCTTAAAAAATAACACAAAACAACAACAACAAACACTGCACATAATAGAGGATTTGTTTTAATGGTAATATTTTGCAATGCTGCAGATGCAGACTAAAAAAGCCGAAAGACTAAGCACTTGTTACCTACATTCTTCTTGATCAGTTTCTTGACATTACTTCAAGCTTAATATCTACTTAAATACGATCACACAATGTCGTAAAAGTATATAAAACAAAATGTCATCAAAAGTAGTGCATATGGTATGTTCATTACGCATCTACACGAACCATCTCTTTATCGTTTACTGTACTGACAGGACAACATTGTAATGATCATGGCTATTCACCAGGTACAGAGCTTGGTCTGTGTATTTGTCGAGGGAGAGGTGTGCTGGGAATCTTTGCCATTTCATTGTTTGTCCTTGACCACTAAATACAAGAATGTCTGTCCTGAGCAGGCTGGCAGTAGCTAAAATTTCTGTATCTGTGGCCCATTTCCCCTCTTTCGCCATCTGGCTTTTATTTAGGTACCTGTCCACATTTTCACACAGGTAATCACTTAATTGATTGCATTTGTCCATGGACATATAATTGACAAGCATGCTTCTTAAAACATTGTGCTCTTCTTCAGAGCCACTTAATATGAAGCATATAGCCCAAGACACGTACACGGAAATAGGCAGCCAAAATATTCCAGATCCACTTCAATGCATTTAGATACCAAAAGGGGGCCCAATAGTGTGGAATCAAAGGGCCCCTTTCCCATTTATAGCCACCTCAAGGCACTTAGATACTGTTGAGGGGTCAAGTGGCCCAAACATTCAGGAATCAAAAGCCTCTCTACATAGCTGGAAATTAAAAGTCATTTATAGTTATTTACAGAAGTACATGTACATGTAGTTTGGGTTAGCTCAGATATTCATGAAAATTACTGGTCCAATTATAACTTTTATACTCAGATCCGAACATACTTGCATCAAAGTTAAATTTCCCATTTTCTATGAGAAAGTAAACTTAGGATTGAGTCATCTGGTCATAATTCTGTATCGATTATAATGACATGATTCAGGACTACATTTTTACATTTTGCACTGAATCTACTCTCATGCTGAGCTGACAAAACACTCTGACCAGCACCTTTTACCTTTAGTCTACTGTAACATGACCAATTTTGCTATTTTGCACTATTAACAACATCAATGTTACAACAATAGTTAAGATGTCTTATGAAGTATAACAGTAATCAAATATGAAAGGGGGCCCAAATATTCGGAAGGGGCCAAATATTCTAGAACATTTGGGCCCGGGGCCCATCCGTTCGGGGGCCCAAATATTCATTGACACCGGGTCCAGAGCCCCCAGCCACGAAGAGCTGACAGGCGCATACAGACCCGACCAAAGCAAAACAGCAAAAAATACATCCCAGCAATTTATCATCTGGATTCAGACATTGTCATCTCCTCAACAGACCCCACAAGATGATCATTGGGCTCACCAAGCCACAATGATCATCTCCCAGAGGTCTCTCATGTTGCTTAGCTAACATGAGAGACATCCCACCCCACCCAGTGCGAGCAAGCCTGGTGTCAACTTTACTCAATGGTTTAAATAAATCCGAATATTTTGTGACCACCGAACTTACACACTCCATGTTGTTATAAAGTATAAAAATTCACACCAAAAATTAACTGCTGGAAAATGCATGAAAGACATATTTTAGCTACACTAAAGATAGCATGAAACAAATATAGAGGACTGGGAGATCAATATCACCATTGCGCACATACCGATTGACAGTGGTGCACGCCTTCTCCACTTTGCTGTTGCCCGGAGCACTCCGATAATTAGAATGGGGCAGAATGTCTGACGCTATCACCAAATCTAGTAGAAATCTGTTCTGCACGAAAGAAAGGAGTTCTGTGAGTCTATGTCGCAGTGACCCCGAGGTCATCGACCCTAAGTCATTTCCACCTGTGTGGAGCACAATAATCTGGGGAGCTGGAAGGCACCTGGCCATCTCCTTAAAACTGTCGTGGGTAACTGCCACACCAGCCCCACCAATGCCTCTCCAGACTGGTCGACATGGCATGTGCACCCTGGTGGTCTGCACAAACTGGCCCAGTCTCTTGATGAGGGAGTGCCCCAGGAACCAGGTCATGGGCTCACCTGCAACATACAATCATAGACGGCAGTAAAATTCAAGTATGAAAAAATGATGAAGCCATAACTTGGGTAGGGGGTCTTGTTAACATGCTCAATGTTAAGCTAGGCTTGATTACTTGAACTGATCATTTGGTAACCGCTAACAGACAGATAGTCAACACAGACACACTGGTGTAACTTAACATGTTTACTTCTGGCTTTAGTTCATCACGTCTTCAATGTAAACAAACAGATAATGGGAGGTGTCACAGTAAAATAGGGATCCGGAGTAAGGATGTGTCACAGACGTAACGTTATCAACATCCCCCTTTATAAAGAAAAAAAAAAGATAGTCTATATATTGATCATTCACCATATCATTGATTCTGATTGTTATTGTTTTATCACTTGTCTGGGAATGCTTCTTATACGGAGTGTCTCTGATTATTACATTATTCTAAAATGAAAGTTATCATCAGATTAATTAAGCAAAATATATCTTTAAAATTTATAAATAGACTGATAAAAGGCGGTTTTCAGACGTCGCTTTTATCTTCATTATGGGTCAGTCCACAATATCGAATAGATTAATTATAAAGTATATAGTCTTTAAAACGCCCTGGTTGTCTGTGGATTCACTGAGGTCTTGCGTTCACCTCCTACTCAGGATTCTGTGTATTGGCATTGCGTTGTTCTGGCTCTACAATGTCTGGCACAATGAAGTCATCTTATGGGTCTGGAAGTGTATCCTGGATTTCCACCTGTACTTGTGTGGGACGGATATGAATGTGATTCCATCTGTATATGTCTCCATTTTCACCCTGAATGATATTTGTACGTTCTCCTGTCGCCTTCTCCACTACGCCTTTCCTCCACAACTCATTTTTCTTGTTTTGGAAGAAGACATTGTGTCCAGGGTCTATTTTCGACATATTATGTGCAGTTTTATCGTGATATTTCTTTACTGCTAATTTTCTTTTCTCTCGTCGCTCAAGACTGTCTGTATCTAGGCAAATGTCATTTCTTAGCAATGGTGTGACAGAACGTGTAGTTCTTCCAAACATCATCTCTGCTGAACTTTGACCAGTATCTTGTCTGGGAGTATTTCTAAGTTCTAATAATGCAGTGTACTGATCTTTACCATCTTCCAATGCTTTATTCATCATGTTCTTTATTATCTTCACTGTGGCTTCAGCTTTACCATTACCTTCTGGGTGCATTGGTGAGGACATTATGTGATGAATTCCCCACTGTTTTGTGAATATAGCAAATATTGACTACTAAATTGCGGTCCGCTGTCACTGATCATAAGTCGTGGACTTCCTAGTCTTGCAAACTGCTTCTTCAATAGAGTGATTACATGTTCACTAGTTGTAGTTGTCAAATATTCTACCTCTATTAAGTTGCTGTAGTAATCCACTGTCAGCAGATAGTGTCTTCCGTTTATTTCAAACAAATCTGCTCCAATTTTGTTCCAAGGACTTCTGCCATCTCCATGTTGTATCAGCTTTTCTTTTTGGTTATGTGGCTTCCTTTCTTGAGAGATCTCGCAACTATCTGCCAATTGCTTAATGTCACTGCTCATACCAAGCCAAAATAAAGTGTTTCTTGCTCTGCGCATCATACTGTCATATCCAAGATGTGCAGAATGCAGTCTCTTTTTAATGTCTGTTCTCAAAACTTTGAGTATCAATGTGGCTTCACTTCAGGTGGTACTTCATCTTTTCTCTCTGGCCATCCTTCTTTTATTGCTGAAATTAGCATCTGCATACTAGCATCATTTTCTGTAGCATCTTTCACTTCTTTTAATCTAGCATCAGGTATTTCTTCTAGCGCTTTGATACTCATGATGTGTGGTCGTTCAGCAGTCTGTGGATATGCTCGGCTGAGCGTATCTGCTATGACCAATTTTGGCCCTTCCAGGTACTGGAATTTCACATCATATCGATGAAGTCTCATCATTAAAGCTTGTAAGCGTTTCGGCGCTTGACTCAGTGGCTTTCTAAGGATCGCCGATATTGGTTTATGGTCATTAATTACTGTCACAGGTCGACCATATGTGTATTGGTCGAATCTCTCTAAACCAAAAACAACAGCTTATGTTCCTTTTTCTATCTGAGCCCAGTTTTGTTCAGTAGGGGTCAGTACTCTTGATGCATATTCAATAGGTTTACCGTCATTCATTAAACAGGCACCTAAACCATCCTTACTACTGTCTACTTGGAGTACCAGCTCCTTGTTTGGGTTGAAGTATGCTAGCACTGTTGCTTCAGTAAGCTTAGTCTTTATTTTCTGGAATGCTGATTCACATTCTGCAGACCAATTCCATTCCACATTTTGTCTTGTCAGTGATCTGATCGGCTCCGAATCAATGGCTAAGTTTGGCATAACCTTTGCCATATACTGCACCATGCCACACAGGCGCTTGACTCCTTGCACGTCAGTCGGTGCAGGCATATCACATATTGCGGAAACTTTGGTTTTGTCTGCTTTAACACCTTGATTTGTGAATACATATCCATGAACTGTAATTTCAGTACATCCAATTTCTCTCTTCTCATGGTTCAGAATAATGTTTCTCTCTTTACACCGCTGTCACCATGTTAACATGCTGAATGTTAAGCTAGGCTCGATCACTTAAACTGATCATTTGGTAACCACTAACAGGCAGATAATCAAAACAGACACACTGGTGTAACGTAACCTGTTTACTTCCGGGTTTGGTTCATCACGTCAATGTAAACAAACAGATAACGGGAGGTGTCACAGTAAAATAGGGATCTGGATTTTGGATGTGTCACAGACGTAACATTATCAACAATTATGTCTACAGGTCTACCAACAGATGCCTGCTGTGACCTTGACTTACATCACCCAAAGTCACTGTTGCTCCATGACATACCCTTTAGTAAAGAGAATTACTATACAAAATTGAAGGAGATCCATGCATTAATGAAGGAGTTAAGAATCCAGAAAAGATTATGCCAACAGATGCCTGCTGTGACCTTGACTTACATAGCTCAAAGTCACTGTTGCTTCATGACATCCTTTAGTAAAAGATAATAACCATCAAAGTTTCAAGAAGATCCATGCATTAATGAAGGAGTTAGTGTCCGGTCAAGATTATGTCTACAGGTTCCTGCTGTGACCTTGACCTATAGAACTGAAGGTCATCGTTGTTTTAGGACACACCCTTTAGTGAGAGAGAATAACCATACAAAGTGTGAAGAAGTTTGGAGCACTATTGAAGGAGATAGAGTCCATACAAGATTATGTCTACAGACGGACAGACAGAAACCAGTATTGTTAAGGGGCCCTGCAGGTTCACAAATCAAACACGAGATTTACCGATGTTGAACTTCTGAACATCTTCACTGTCATTGAAGTCCATAACACCATAAAAGACTGCAATTAGTGCAAAAAGACAAAATACAGTTCACTATTCAAGGCGGCATGTAGCACCAATAAAACTCTTTGGCAATTGCAGATTTAAACATAAGAAAATCTGTATGAATCTCAGCACCTTATCAAATCTATATTTGGCACATGGGGACGGCATGGTAGGACAAAGAGCACTGAACACATACATCTTAATCTTACACATCTTACAATACAATCTTTACATAACTATTTTGATGGATTCTCTAGTATCTCCAGTTTCTTTACATACAATGCACATGTACCTCATATGGCTTATTTGAACCCTGGGATTATCTGTTTGGAGTTGAAATCTTCCAGCACTTAAATTTTCTACTCCATTGCCCAGTGTATTCGCTGTGCTTCACCATTAGGCTTACCTTTTTCTGTCAATTTGGGTCTCCTATAAGGAGCTTGACAGTCCTCACAAGTCTGTCTTTATTCTCATTTGTTCCAACGGCATGTGCTAATCTCCACTGTCCCCTTACCATGCCTTCCTCTGTTAGGATCACAATGTCTCCAAGTTGAATGTTTCTCTGTGCCCCTGCCACTTCTGTCGAGCTTGGAGGTTAGCCAGATATTCCTTTCTCCACCTTGTCCAAAATTCATTTGCCAAGAACTGAACTTGGCACCACCTTTTCCTGGCATAAACATCTTCCCCGGCAAAGGTTCCTGGTGCCGTCGTGACGATTTGAGATTTCATTGTCAGCAGATGATTCTGGATGAGTGGCATGGATCCACCAGGATCATTCAGGTTTTCTACTGTCAGTGGCCTGCTGTTTATAATTGCCACAGTTTCATAAAGGAACGTTCGCAGAGATGACGTGTCCAGGGGGGCACTCGACTGATGTAGGATTGAGTTGAGAATGCTTCTAATGGTGTGGATCTGCCAATCCCACACCCCTCCCATGTGACTAGGTGAGGGTACATTCATTACAAACTTACAATTTTTATTTCAGCAAGCTAACCTTGACCTCATCACTCTTTATTTCTTTCATTGCTTGCTGTAGTTCATGTTTAACACTTACCAAGTTTGTCCCTTGATTGCATCTGATTTGGCATATTGGTCCTCTCGGGGCTGTCACACACCGTAAGCCATTGATTACGGCATTTATGGTCATAATAATGACACTCTTGCAGAAGATTTATACCTCTCAGACGATTCAGACTAGTGCTCCTCAAATTTATGATCTCTAATTACATCCACTGGATAATTAGCAATCCCACACAGACTCTCATTTTCATTTTTCATCCTCCTGATGTGATATGACCTGTCATAATAAAGCTCTGTCGAGACCCCCATCCCCTGATGAAGGCCGGCACCTTCAGGGCCGAAACATGTTGGGGGGGGGGGGGGGGGGGGTGTCTCCACTTTTACACTCTACATAGTTGGTCCAGCCTCTTTTTAGTCTGTTTCACTTTTCAGTTGGGTGAGGCAACCCCTGCATTGCCTTTTGTTGATTCTATGTCGAGCTGAACCCTTCCTTGGTGTTGGACATATATTTGTTTTGACTTGTTTTTATCTGTGGTCATATCATTGATCAGTTCAATGTGGCCTGCCCTGGAGGCCATGCATGTGAAGAGGAGTCCATATCTTTTCAATTCTTTCCGTCCGTCTTTGACGTAGAATGGTCCAAAGCAGTCTACTCCACAAGGGAATGGTGGACCAGTTGTCCTTTTCAAAGGCAAGTGTGCCATTTTTTTGGTCTTGTGTTTTTCCTCGCAGTTTTCTACACTGTACACATTTGAATATGTATAGTTTAAACATATTTTTATTTCGCATCAAACTCATTGAAGTACATTTGATAGCAATGTCGCGATTGAGAAAGAGGGCTCGGCCCTATATGAATCTCTCTCGCAGAAGGAAGACGCAAGAACAAGACGGAACCAAACACACAGTAACGTAAACAAGAAGACGAAACTATGACGAGACAGACAGAACATTACAGTTCTCCATGTACTGTAACAGGATTGTCGTGTTCCATACCAATGACCCAGATAAATAATATGATAACCATGCCCTGTTGTGAGGAGGGTACAACCCTACCTTGCATAGATATAAACAATGTATGAGTCAACCAATACCTGCACGCTTAAAGCGTCCGCTGCTGGCTATATATTCATGGACTGCTGCAAATATTTTGAAATTGTCGGGAAGAGAACAAATGGGAGAACCATATAACACTGTTTGCAATGTGAAAGGTGCATATCTTGCTATTTCCGTGTGTAATTTGGAACGGAAGACAGTATATAAAGGACAGGAAAAAAAGTAATGCCACACATCTTCAGAGGCTAAGCCGCATGGACATGTCGCCGAATCTTTAATACCAATCTTGCATAAATATGAATTTAACTGGTTAGCACCTAAACGTAAGCGGGTATGTTGAATGGCATTGAATCTGTCACCAAA
Organism: Hermodice carunculata; assembly: GCA_964020975.1. Classification (NCBI taxonomy): domain Eukaryota; kingdom Metazoa; phylum Annelida; class Polychaeta; order Eunicida; family Amphinomidae; genus Hermodice; species Hermodice carunculata. The sequence goes on along the minus strand of OZ026616.1, from coordinate 98,547,778 downwards.
ATTAGACAATTCGTCAAATGCCAATGATCTCTCTACAGGATGTGATATTTTAGATTTAAATACTGAAATAGAAGGAGATTTTCGTATGTCTACAGGTAACTCGTTCCATAGTCTCACTGTGGAAGGAAAGAAGGATTTGTCGAAGAGGACGGTTCGGGCCCTGAAACGTGGAAGATCAAATTTTTGACAGGTATTGGGAGCTTGTAAGTGAGGATCCGGAACTGAGGGAATTAGGGAGCACAGCATATCTGGGGCAAGGTTGTTCACCATTTTATACATTAGTGATAGATTAGACAATTCGCGCCGTTTTGCCAGGGTATGCCATCCCGTTTCCTCGCATAATTTGGCGCTGCTGGTCCCTCGCATTGCACCTGTGACAATGCGGGCGGCCTCTAACTGAACATTTTCAAGTTTAACCTCCTCGGACACTGTACAACCACCCCACACTTGGCTGCTATATTCAACAATGGGTCTTACGAAAGACATATAGATGGTTTCTAGAGTTGTTCTATCCAAAGTAAACTTTAAACTCTTCATAATATTTACTAATTTGATAGATTTGTTAGTAATTTCCGTTATGTGATCAGTCCATCGAAGATCTGAACGTAATGTGACACCAAGATGTTTGTGTTGTTGGACATCTTGTAGGACATGATCTTGCAAATAGATAGGTGGATGGATGGGAGAATTAGTTTTGCGAGAAACAAGCATAGAATCAGTTTTGGATGCGTTGAATGTAACCAGCCAGTCATGTGACCACTGATTTATGGCAGATAGATCGGAGTTAATAGTTTCAGCAGCTTCAGCTGGGTCTTCAATATCCAAGTAAAGGGTAGTGTCATCTGCAAAGAGTTTAATTTTACATTTAACCAGATCCACAATATCATTAATGTAGATCAGAAATAAGAGTGGTCCGAGTACGCTGCCTTGTGGAACACCTGCACAAATTTTTCCCCAGCTAGAGGACTGTCCCTTCAAGACGACTCGTTGATATCGATTACTTAAATAATCACAGAACCAATCAAGTAAATTACAGGAAATCCCATTTTTACGCAATTTGAATCGTAGACCAGAGTGCCAAACCTTATCGAATGCCTTGCTAATATCCAGAAATATAATGCGAACTTCCTTGTGATTGTCGATAGTGAGACATAGTTCATGATATAAAAATAAGAGTTGGTTTACAGTGGAATCATTAGGCATAAAGCCAGATTGATGGGCCGAAATGACTAGATTATCACGGAAAAAATTAAATACATGTTTGAACACTATTTTTTCAAAAACTTTACCAGTGCAGCTTAGTAAGGAGACAGGCCTGTAATTGTTACGTATATTATCCGGACCTTTTTTATGTAGAGGAGAAACATTTGCTTTTTTCCAAAGAGCTGGGAATTCTTTATTTTCTAGTGATAAATTGAACAATTTAGTAAGTTGTGGCGCTATGGCAGGGGCAGCTTCCTTCAAAAGTCGCGCACTGATACCATCAGGACCCGAAGCCTTAGTAGTGTCCAAATTAAGAAGTGTTTCAAGAACCTCTGATTCCATTATAGTTAATGAATCAAGCCTAAGATCTGGAATATTGGATAGGTCTGGCAAGCTAGCTGTCGAAGAATCAACCTGGCACTGTTTCAGAAAGAAGGAATTTAAAATTTCAGCTTTAACGAGGTCATCAGAGATATGCTGATCTTCGTGTACAAGGGAAGGAACTGAGTGTACGTGATTTCTGTTTAAAAAGTACTTTACCGTATGCCACCAGCATTTATCCCTCCGAGAAGGGTTTATCAAATCAGCTCGAAGCTTATTGTTATACTCATCTTCTGCCGCTTTGAGTTTCTCTTGGTAAGTATTACGCATACGACAAAATGAGGCCCATTCATTATTTTCATAATTTCTACTTTTAGCTTTGTAATACTGACGTTGGACCTGGCGTTTTAGTGATCGAAGTCGGGAAGAGTACCATGGTAGGTCACAAGGTCTTAGCTCAATTAACTTATTAGGAATACAATGAGCTGCTGCCTCGAGGAAAAGTTGGGACCACGAACCACAACATGAGTTTATATCGTTGGAGATAAAGCAAGGTGACCAGTCTAGCCCATGGAGATAATTTCTGAAAGCATTGTAATCGGCCTTTTCATACTGCCAAATTTTTCTTTTGTAAGCAGGTTCTTTCTTTCTGCGGAACAATAAGTTGGCACCAACAACACAGTGATCACAATTAGATAAGGGTGGAAGTACAGATACTTCGTTAATATAGGAGGGAACATTTGAGATAATCTGATCAAGACAAGTTGCAGACTGGTCAGTCATACGAGTTGGCTCGTTCACATGACGTGAGAGGAGATTAATGCGGATAAATAATTCAGGCTTTTGACCCGACTGAGTGCTCCAATCGGAATTTAAATCGCCAGTTAGAATGATATTTTTGATGCCCGTACTTTTTGCGAAGTCAAAGCTCTCCTGGAGTTTTTCCCAAAACTCAACAGAAGAATTTGGAGGTCTATAAACCACACCAAGAAGAAATTTATTGTTATTAAGCCTAACCTCACACCATAGAAGTTCCAAATCGGCTACTTCTAGATCCATTTGTTGAATTGCAAACAATGCCTTGGAGACATAAACTGCGACACCTCCACCTGCATGTGGGCGATCACGTCGAATAACATCATGATAGCCCATGATACGGAAATTTTTAGAAGCGGAATTTGAGGAAAGAAAGGTTTCAGAAAGAGAAATTATGTCAAAATCTGGGACCAAATTGGCTCGAATTGACATCAGTTTATCTTGGGAAAGACTTCGAATATTTGAATGACATAGGGAAATATCGCAAAAGTGTTGAGTCGGGCCAGGGTTAATTGCAATATCACCTGCTAGGAGCATAAGTAAGGGACTAACTGTAAGTATATACTCTATATTGCGTGAGAGTCTGTGAGAAATAATATACCGCATAAAACCTGACAAAAATATGTGTCCCTTTGTAAAAATACACATATTCAGGAATTCCAGGGGTAGAATGATATATAAAAGTGCGTACATCAACCCCAAAGTTTGCAATGGAGCTCCAATTTCGCAGAACATAGAATTTGTATACATAGTTGTGACGCAATAAAGGGGAAATAAATATTTACCTATAACGTTTCGCAAGCATTTGAGTACAAAGTAGAGTAGGGCTCGGAATGCATACATTATAATATTCAGTTTATATACCCATGTAATGTCAAAACTGTTAAAGTATAATAAGGAACCTTTTACAATTATCAGTAACCGATGGTAAATCAAAAGGTAAGGTTCTGTTGACGAGGCATTATACAATATAACATAATTGCCAGGTAAAAAAATATGAGAGCAGTAGATTATACAAATTATGAGTGGTACATAAATATTGGTTGCGCCAACCACAAAACATATAATATTCATAAAACATGAGGTCATAAGGAATGACATAACAGACCAAACAGCACTTAGTGTGATGTTTAGATACATAAATAATAAGGACAGGCAGTTAGGCAGATGCAAGGTAGTGCGTTCGGTAACGAAGCTCTGGGTATGGTATGCGTGGAACACGAATAGGACGAATTCAAAATCTGATAGCCTGTCATAAATTGATAGGCACAGAAACACAAAACACATAACATAAAGTTGTATAGTAAACAAAATGAACGGACAAAAAGGGGGAGACATATAGTCCAGAAAATGTTCTCTAAAAAGCGGCGTACAAGTATACTGACTGCTGTGTGTATCATGGAGAATCATTGCCCGCAATCCGGCGACTCATTTCTCGGCGATACAAAAAAAAAAACAGAGAGCGGTAGGGTTATGCGCTCCTTGACCTGGAACAAGAGCAGTGTCACTATCACCTTGTTACACACATTGTGCGGTCAAGCAGACTAAATCAGGTGTGAACAGAGTATATAAGGTCACTTGTGTTTACCAATAAATCTGAAAGAAAAGTTGGCTTTTTTTTTTGTGAGATTCGCGCCAGTCATATTTGCCACTAGTAAATGGAACAGCACATTCAGCGTCTCTGACTATAATACTGAAAATTTACAAAAAATGGAAAATGTGTCTGTTTGACATTTGTACATCTCTGTCAACAGCAACAGTAAGTATAATATGGAGCTCCACTATTCAAGTATAACAAGGGTCGAAATTAGCGGTAGCATTGGTAACATTTGCTACCAACTTTTATGATCTGCTCCCTATATTAATTGTGCGGTAGCAGACCTTTGCCACCAAAATTTTCCTGGTCAAAATCACAAATTTAGGCCAGCCTTAAAAATATTTCTGTTTCGTATAATGCGCCCGGTGTGCGCCAAACGTTGTGGTTGGACTAATTTTTTCAACAGTTCAAAAAAATTTTTTTTCAGGCTTGATTTAACGCTACTCGCACGCTCCGTGTGGCAGTTCTGTAAACGCATATCGTTTGCGTACCTACCATGAATGCTATTGGTACATCGTAGTAAATTTGCGTATACAGTATTGGCAAGTTCCTTGCAATAAACGGTGTTCCTAGATCGAATTCAAACGTAAATTTTAATATTTCAATTCAGAAATCGAGTGTGCACACCGTCTACATCTTTCCTGCAACTGTACACAAACAGCTGCTTTTGCCATGTGGTCTGACGCACAACACATCACCCAATTGGTCAATTGAGTCACATGCAAAATGAGCCAATCACGGCTGGTGTTACCTCCGGCTGAGGCCTGCTTATATGATGGGATCTGCAGATATCCCGATCGTTCAGTTCAATTCCTAGGGAATCTTTGAAAAATTGCCTGCACATCAAATCAGTATTTTCTTGATCAGTCTCTGTCCAGTTCTTTTTAATCCGTAAGCAGTTGTTCGGGAGTACTGCTCGCTGTCATCTAAAGCCCATTCGAGCTCCTCAACTCGACGCTCCAGTGTTGCTATTTTGTCCTCAGCTGCCTTTAATCTGTCAACTAACAGATCAGAGATCTTGCTCTTAATAACGTCATTCTCAAGGGCACTTGACAGAAATTGAGCGAACTGCTCAGCACTGTTTATGTTTAGCTTTTTGGACATGGTGTATGGCAAGAATCAGATTGAGTTCAGAGGAATCAGGCCATGGAAGTATGAATGGGCATATATGTCCTACGTATGTCTATATACAAAAGTCATTCAGTGCATGCCCAAGGCTGGACGGTTGGATAAGGGCATATGTACAAGGATGCCACAAAAGTCAGAAAACTCACAGAAGTTGAATCCGAGCGATCATCATCAGGAGCCTGCACTATTGCACTTCACGCCGACTGGTAGAGAATCCAGAACACTTACATTTTACTTCCAAAAACTGATTATTTTGCTGGACAGAAAAAAGTCACGCTCCGTCCTGCGTGACGCATGCACTCTGACATCTGCATGCGCTCTGACATTTGAATATGTATGAGGATACAACCAAACTGCACTCTATAATCCAGTACCCATTGGTTCGTATTTCGTTTGTTGTTATTCCTCTACCTTCATGGGCTACATTTTGGTGAAAGTGCCCTATTACTAGGTTTGTCACGTGACTTTGCTTGGACAGGATAACTGGGTGCTTGATACCATTTGGTAAGGCTGATTGTACATGTTGGCCCCCAACTCACAAAATTCCTTGTTCAATGAGGAATGGGGATCTAGTTTATGCAATGGACTTGTTGTTTTAATTTCCTTTCCTCCTTTGGATCTGCTTCCAATACTTTGGAATGTCGACACCCCAACTCAAGTTGACTCCGTCTTTTTGGAATATGGCCAGGGGACTCCCCTCCAAACGCTTGTGTTTCTGGCTTAGTGTGTGGTCCCTCATGTCCGTCATGGAGAGATGTGCGTCCAGGAACAAGTTGATTTCCCGCTGACACTAGGCGTATATCCAACATTTTCTTTTTTTTCACTTCATTTTGTCTAGTACTGTACTACACTACCCATATGTGTGTGTGTTTATATATATATATGTTCTGCGCAGAATGGGAATTTGCACAATTCTGTATTCGCGCTGCGCATTATGAGAATTCTCAAAACGCGCGCCATTATGAGAATTCCTATTCCGCGCTGCACGATTCTGGAATGAGTTTGTGCGCAATTTAAGAATTTGCGCATTATGAGAATTCTATCAAACAATCTTGTGAATGTTGCACTAAAGCCTAGAGTGAAGTAATGTGTTGTGATTAATTGGAATTTTAATTAAACTGCTTATTTAACACGTTTAATCTGGCTAAAATTGAGTTTGTCATACACCTCGGCGAACGACTATATCTTCAATGGGGATTAGGCGACCGCGGGACCGCTATCTTCGGTTAGATAGGCTGTTGTCTATGGCTGCATGTAGTAACGTTAGAATAATAGGATCGCTGTTGTGGCGCTATTTCCCATTTGACATGTCCAACAAATAATATACATGTATGCCAGTACAAAATGCTTAACTCCTATTCAAATGTTGCCCGGATTCTGTGTAGAGACAGGTTTTTCAGTTTGGCATCGATCGTGCCCTAGATAAAAAATAATGTGATAGGCTAAGTTCTCGGTGAAACGGAATACAATTTACGATTCACTGGGTGTTTTTTTTTTTTTTTTTAATTTACTACGTAGGGCCTATACACAGAATTACGCCCTTCATTACATTGAATTGCTTATTGATTTTTTGGCAGAAAACGAACACGCCATTTTTGTGCTCATTTTAATGCATAACGTCTATCATTTATATATTCGATGTTTTAAAGCACTATTAAACATAAATTCATCCAGAAACACAAAATAATTAATAAAATATTTACTTTAGTAATAGAATGAACATACTATATTAATCGGGACGATTAGGCCCCTCAACTCCCAAACTCAATATTTAACTTGCTTTCGATTTACACACATATTTGAATTTATCTTGGAGATGAAGAAACATTTTGTCTAAATTGTCCTTTCTGAACGAAATTGAAAGTACGGGAACTTTCGCGCAACAATGAACAATAGCACAATATCAGCAATCACTATAAGGATGACGATGTAATGTCGCAAATTTTCATTGTTCCGTTTTCATACCAAAAGTGTGCACAGCAGTAGTTTTTCGTCAGTTTCGGGTAAAAACATATGGATCTTTGTGTGTATAGGCTTATTTTGATCTATTTTTGTATACATGTATAGGCCTATTTTATGGTTTAACTTTCCATGGATGTTATATAGGCCTATTGAAACTTCACTATGCATAGGTATATTGGCCTATATGGGCCTTTCCAATTTTATGTTTTGTCTATGGAAATGGTTTTTAGTACTCTGGGGATATATTGGCAATAACTGCAAAAATAGAAATTAGATAGTAACGAAAGTTCTGCAAATAGATACGGATGCTGTTATCTACATTTATTTATATATTGAATGATATAGGCCTATATTAAAACATATACATATGATTAAAGAAGCAGAATCCAAATTTTCAGAGGTTCCATAGCCAATCTGCTATAACATCAAAGTTGCTACTATTACGAACAATACTTGAACTGTGATTTTGCAGTTTTTCTATAATAAATGTATTTTTTATTTTGACAACCAAACTAAGTCATGACCCACACAGTGTCGCAATATGGAAGAATGACAGGGCACATAATATTATACATGTATGTATGATAACTAGAAAGAAGATTGGTTTCATAGCAAATTGGTCCCGGAGCCTTCAAATGTGAATTGTTTCAAATGGTGAAACATTTGTATTGTTTAATGAAACATGCCCTAAACAGGCTTAACACTGAAAGTTTGAATGGCACCTCTATGTACAATATTAATTTTGATTTTTTTTTTAATTTCATTGAAAATATTTTACATCAATAATACTTTTATACTTGTATTCATAAGTTGTCAAGATATATGCTGTGCTTGATAAAATCTGTGGAGAGTGTGGACAGTCAAATTAATGTAGAATTACATGTTACCATAAATCTTTCAAAATTCTCAAACTGTACAAGACATTATGGGAATCCCTAGAATTACTTGCATTGCCAAAAAAAATGGGGGTAAATTCAAAACAACTTTCTGACATAAATGAATTGATACACGTAATTCTTTCTTCACTACTTGCCAAAATATGCAGCACATGATAAATTCTATCAACAATTATTTCTGTAAAGAAGTAACCACAAATCTTTCAACATTCTCAAAATGTGCAGGACATTATGGGAATCCCGAGATCTACATGCATTGCACAAAAGTTAATTCAATATAATATTTTACAAACATAATATAATATTATTGTCACAACTTGTACAGAATTAATCGCAAATCTTTCAAATCTTTTTATGTGCAGGACAGTATGGCTTTCCTGATATCTACACTCAGTGCACACAAGTTAACACCTTAAAAAATATTTTATAGAGACAAAAATTTAATATTCAGAATTTGCCAAAATATGCAATGCATGATAACTTCTATGGACAGTCAATTCTATATACATAAATTTACACGCAAATCATCCAAATTTTCAAAATGTATAGGACAATATGGGAATCCTGAGATCTACAAACCGTCAGGACAATATGGGAATCCTGTGATCTACGTACTATCAGGATATGTGAATCCCATGATCTACATACTATCAGGACATTATGTGAATCCCGAGATCTACATACTATCAGGACATTATGGGAATTCTGTGATCTACATACTATCAGGACATTATGTGAATCCCGAGATCTACATACTATCAGGACATTATGGGAATTCTGTGATCTACATACTATCAGGACATTATGGGGATCCCGTGATCTACATACTATCAGGACATTATGGGAATTCTGTGATCTACATACTATCAGGACATTATGGGAATCCTGAGATCTACATACTATCAGGACATTATGGGGATCCCGTGATCTACATACTATCAGGACATTATGGGAATCCCATGATATACATACTATCAGGACATTATGGGAATCCTTTGATCTACATACTATCAGGACATTGTGGGAATTTACTGAGATATACGTACTATCAGGACATTATGGGAATCCCGAGATTTATATGTTATCAGGACATTATGGGAATTCTGAGATCCAAGTGCATATATATTTATGTATTTACAGCTTCCCAAAATATGCAATTGTACATCGAATTAAACACAAATCTTTCAAATTCTCAAAATGTGCAGGACATTATTGGAATCCCGAGATCTACAAATTATCAGGACATTATGAGAATTATGAGATCCCAATGCATTCAGAAATAATTAATTCAAAAAAAACATTTTCTAGATGAATAATGTTTAAAGGTAAATCGATAGATATGTACTGTCAATTCTAAAAATCTTTCAAAATGTGCAAGACATTGTGGGAATCACCGAGGTCAAAGAGATCTATATACTATCAGGACATTATGGGAAGTCTTAGATCTACATACTATCAGGCCATTATGGGAATTCAGAGATCCAATGCAGTGAAATAGTTAATTTCATTAAAAAAAATTCGCTAAATATTTTTATATTTACAGCTTCCCAAAATATGCAGTGCATAACTTCTATGGACTGGCAATTCTATGTATGGAATTTAATGACTAATCTTTCAAAATTATCCAAATGTGCAGGGCAGTATGGGAATCAAGAGATATATATGCTATAAATGCACAGCTTGCCAAAATATGCTGGATAAAATAATGATGGACAAAGAGTTGTATGCTTTTTAATGTTCAGTTTATTTGACACACAGAAATTGACTAGTACAACACAGTTTACAATCAGACATATGTTTCACTGCGAACAACTATAAATCATTCCTTTCATAGTTCACTATCCAGGTAGAAAGATATTGATCTCACTAACTTGTAACTTTTAATATGAGCTTGAAGAATTACTTTGAAGAATACTTACATAAAACCTAATTAATAAAAAAATGACCTGAATACTAGTCCTTACTCAAACAATGGATTTAAAACATTAACATAACTCTGACACGAATTTGTAATTAAAGCTGCAGCTGTTGTAGTTCCCATCATATAAATTAAATGTTGTCTTCACACACATACATGTACATTAATCAAAGTTGGAACACTATTCTAATGTTACTCAAATAATTGCTTCAATACATGAACATAACCCTTACATGAATTTGAATCCTAATAAATTACACAAATCCAGGCTCCTGCGCCAGTAGAGGTTGAACCTGGAGTCCATATGATACCAATTAACTACGACTGAGTACTTAATGCAACCTGTTTAATGACACTTACGTATGAAGATTACAAATGCTTGGTGTCTCCTGCACAGAGCGCCATCACGAGATGCCCATACGAAGATACAATAGGGGTTAAGTGCGCGCTGGTAGGATAACCAAGTAAAGTCTTGCACTGATATGAATAGCATGCCACAGGCACAATGCTACCCTGTGGCGTGACCACTTTTTTTTTTTTTTTTTTTTAAATCATAAAGGATTAATCATTGTCAGGTGAGGTGCAATAAGGAATTAACATTGGCATAAAATGCTAAATGTTACAACTGTTCATCTTGAATATATAAAATTTCAAAGCACATAATTGAACAAGGGTAAGGTCTCTTTCACACATAACTGCCGCCTAAATCAAATGTACGTATTTTAAATCAGTTATAATGTCCACATGAAAAAGGTATCATAAGGTAAACTACCTTCAAGCTCGGGGAATTATTATGCCCCATGTATGTGCATGTTGATGTGGACAATATAATTTTAACTAATCTGTAATAAAGTCCTTTACATACTGTGGAGGACGACAGGACCGTGATGAGCGTCTTGGCAAGGGCCCAACATCTGATGTCTGAATGGAATCATGTTGGTCCTGATGGTCACTTAAAAATGAACCATTGGGTCCATAAGCATGTGTATTAGTAACGTCCATTTGTTGAAGATCATCTGATTCATCCTCACTAGAGGAGTCTGCAGTGTCTGTTGGTGTGTGAAATTGAGGCTGTGCAACATAGGTCGGCACTTTGTAATACATGTAGTCACTGAGCCTAACTCGATAGGATGTTCGCCTCAACTGAGCTCCAACAAATTTGCGAATATTGCACCACTGGCCGTCAACTCCAATGACCAGGTAACGGTGACGAGCTTGGGATTTGTTGCGATCACAATGTAAATATACCAAATCTCCCACCCGAAGGTGCAGTTTAGGGGGAGACTGACACAATGGCGCCTTTGCTGTTTCACTGTGAGGATGGTTTTTGATCCGCTGTTTGTTTTGATCCATGATAATGTTTAGATCGGATATAGGGATTTGGCTATGAGTAAATTGGTCCCTTTGTGTCCATAGTTCACGCGCAGATAATCCCTGAGACCGGATGCGGGAATTCAGACGAGCTGTGGCTACCGCTAAAGTTAATGGAGTGATCATTCCACCATGTGGATTTTGTCGTAATAGCTCATCTTCAACTTCTCTCACTACTTTCTCAGCCACTGGGTTCTTGTTAATGTTTTTGGGACAGCCGATCTCAATGCACAGATGGTGTTGCTGCAAAAGAGAATCGTTAGTTAGAGCCTGGAATCCTGGCGCAGGATCTGTGTGAATGACTGTAGTAGGGCCATCCAAAGGACACAGTTCAATACACAAACGGATTAAAGCGTCGCGAAGTGTGTCATGGCGTTCATTTTCAATAAGGCATGTAGCCGTGAGAGAGGTTACACATTCACGCACGACGAGAACAAGTTGCTTGGTGCGCTTGATGACATCTGCAGCTAGTGATACACCAAGAGCAGCGGGTGGATCACTGGTGGACTGTTCCACCTTGGTGTGGGTGTTATTGCGTAATGAAGCACATTGATGACAGGTGTTTGTTGTCTCAGCTATGGCCTTATCCATGTCTAAAGCATAGAAATAGCGATGAAAAACTAGCTTGAGTTGATGACAAGTAGGATGATCAAGTTGTAGGTGTAGGGAGGTCAGTAGCCCATGTAAGACCTGGCGTGGTATTTAAGCTCCACTGTCTATTGTGATGCGTACTGTGTTGTGACGATAGAAAGTATCAATGTAAGGGGACTGGCGTACTCGTATACGGAAAGCATTCTTAGGTTCTGGTGTATTAGCGTAGTCGTCGTTTTCAGGCAGAGGAAGGTCTGTATCATCCTCGGGAATATCTAAAATATCACAAACCTGTCTGACCCTTGTGATGTATCTACGATCTTGCTCTGGGAGATATGTTCAGTCACTGAGAAAGTGATTATGCGGGCGATTTGCCTGTTTACATAAGGGGCAAGATTTAGTATAATGTTGTTGACGGGAGAGTGTACCTTTAGGCTTGTATGCTTTAGAATTAGAGCTGAATCCAGAACCTGAGGGGTATGGTGGTGATTCTCTGGTAGCTGCGGCTCTCATTACTTTGGCATCATCGGCTGCTTGTAGCTCCTCAAGAAGAGAGTCCAAAGCTTGTGAAATTTCTGGTTTAATGCTTGCTAACGTGCGGGACCGGAGTTCTGTTCCATAGCGCTGTTTCACAAGTCTAGGCAGTTGTTTGTTGATAAGACGTAACCAGGTCAGAACAATGAAATTTTCAATGGTTGGGGACATCTCCTCATTTTCTGTTATTATCTCGCCGTGGTGAGTAATAATACCGTCCTGGCTGAGAAGACTGTCCTCTACAAATGCCATAATCCGTTGATATAGATCCTCATGGTGCTCGTCTGGCTGTAAGTGAATATCTGCCATATCAAGAAAATGGGCCCCTGTTGACTGAAACCCATAATGAGCGCGAATGGTCTCCCATATAGAGTTGATTGATGTCGAATTTTTGGTGATGGTATTCCTCGATATTATAGGGCAATAGTTTGCCACCTGTCCAAGCATCAGGTCCAGCATCTGCACCTTTTGTTGTGCTGAGCGTCTAGAGGTGGAGGGTACATCTGTTCCGTCATCACTAAACCCACTCAGAGGGGACGACTTGGTTTTCTTTTCCCCTATATAACCATCTGCTAGGAATGGAGCAAATTGGCTGTCCAGGGCGAGTGTGTACTTTAGGTTCTGTCGCCAACTTTCAAAGGAGGTGACGGTTTCTGATTTACCCAGGGACCATTGCTTGGGGGCACGTTGTGTGGTCATCTTGGTAGCACAAGTACTCGATAAGGAGAAATGACAATAGTTTTACACAGTTGATAGGTAACTGGTTGGCACTGTATTGTTAATACAAATGGCGACCCCGTGTATCGTGACTGGATAATGGGTGAACTTGTAGTGAAGGAAGAGAGGTAGATTCGTTACCAACTGCTGCCACCACGCCAGTAGAGGTTGAACCTGGAGTCCATATGATACCAATAAACTACGACCGAGTACTTAATGCAACCTGTTTAATGACAGTTACGTATGAAGGTTACAAAGGCTTGGCTTCTCCTGCATGGAGCGCCATCACAAGAGATGCCCATACAATGATACAATAGGGGTTAAGTGCACGCTGGTAGGATAACCAAGTAAAGTCTTGCACTGATATGAATAGCGCGCCACAGGTACAATGCTACCCTGTGGCGTTCGATTTACACACATATTTGAATTTATCTTGGAGATGAAGAAACATTTTGTCTAAATTGTCCTTTCTGAACGAAATTGAAAGTACGGGAACTTTCGCGCAACAATGAACAATAGCACAATATCAGCAATCACTATAAGGATGACGATGTAATGTCGCAAATTTTCATTGTTCCGTTTTCATACCAAAAGTGTGCACAGCAGTAGTTTTTCGTCAGTTTCGGGTAAAAACATATGGATCTTTGTGTGTATAGGCTTATTTTGATCTATTTTTGTATACATGTATAGGCCTATTTTATGGTTTAACTTTCCATGGATGTTATATAGGCCTATTGAAACTTCACTATGCATAGGTATATTGGCCTATATGGGCCTTTCCAATTTTATGTTTTGTCTATGGAAATGGTTTTTAGTACTCTGGGGATATATTGGCAATAACTGGAAAAATAGAAATTGGATTGTAACGAAAGTTCTGCAAATAGATACGGATGCTGTTATCTACATTTATTTATATATTGAATAATATAGGCCTATATTAAAACATATATGTATGATTAAAGAAGCAGAATCCGAATTTTCAGAGGTTCCATAGCCAATCTGCTATAACATCAAAGTTGCTACTATTACGAACAATACTTGAACTGTGATTTTGCAGTTTTTCTATAATAAATGTATTTTTTATTTTGACAACCAAACTAGGCCATGACCCACACAGTGTCGCAATATGGAAGAATGACAGGGCACATAATATTATACATGTGTGTATAATAACTAGAAAGAAGGTTGGTCCCGGAGCCTTCAAAATGTGCATTGTTTCAAATGGTGAAACATTTGTATTGTTTAATGAAACATGCCCTAAACAGGCTTAACACTGAAAGTTTGAATGGCACCTCTATGTACAATATTAATTTTGATTTTTTTTTTAATTTCATTGAAAATATTTTACATCAATAATACTTTTATACTTGTATTCATAAGTTGTCAAGATATATGCAGTGCTTGATAAAATCTGTGGAGAGTGTGGACAGTCAAATTAATGTAGAATTACATGTTACCATAAATCTTTCAAAATTCTCAAACTGTACAAGACATTATGGGAATCCCTAGAATTACTTGCATTGCCAAAAAAAATGGGGGTAAATTCAAAACAACTTTCTGACATAAATGAATTGATACACGTAATTCTTTCTTCACTACTTGCCAAAATATGCAGCACATGATAAATTCTATCAACAATTATTTCTGTAAAGAAGTAACCACAAATCTTTCAACATTCTCAAAATGTGCAGGACATTATGGGAATCCCGAGATCTACATGCATTGCACAAAAGTTAATTCAATATAATATTTTACAAACATAATATAATATTATTGTCACAACTTGTACAGAATTAATCGCAAATCTTTCAAATCTTTTTATGTGCAGGACAGTATGGCTTTCCTGATATCTACACTCAGTGCACACAAGTTAACACCTTAAAAAATATTTTATAGAGACAAAAATTTAATATTCAGAATTTGCCAAAATATGCAATGCATGATAACTTCTATGGACAGTCAATTCTATATACATAAATTTACACGCAAATCATCCAAATTTTCAAAATGTATAGGACAATATGGGAATCCTGAGATCTACAAACCGTCAGGACAATATGGGAATCCTGTGATCTACGTACTATCAGGATATGTGAATCCCACGATCTACATACTATCAGGACATTATGTGAATCCCGAGATCTACATACTATCAGGACATTATGGGAATTCTGTGATCTACATACTATCAGGACATTATGTGAATCCCGAGATCTACATACTATCAGGACATTATGGGAATTCTGTGATCTACATACTATCAGGACATTATGGGGATCCCGTGATCTACATACTATCAGGACATTATGGGAATTCTGTGATCTACATACTATCAGGACATTATGGGAATCCTGAGATCTACATACTATCAGGACATTATGGGGATCCCGTGATCTACATACTATCAGGACATTATGGGAATCCCATGATATACATACTATCAGGACATTATGGGAATCCTTTGATCTACATACTATCAGGACATTGTGGGAATTTACTGAGATATACGTACTATCAGGACATTATGGGAATCCCGAGATTTATATGTTATCAGGACATTATGGGAATTCTGAGATCCAAGTGCATATATATTTATGTATTTACAGCTTCCCAAAATATGCAATTGTACATCGAATTAAACACAAATCTTTCAAATTCTCAAAATGTGCAGGACATTATTGGAATCCCGAGATCTACAAATTATCAGGACATTATGAGAATTATGAGATCCCAATGCATTCAGAAATAATTAATTCAAAAAAAACATTTTCTAGATGAATAATGTTTAAAGGTAAATCGATAGATATGTACTGTCAATTCTAAAAATCTTTCAAAATGTGCAAGACATTGTGGGAATCACCGAGGTCAAAGAGATCTATATACTATCAGGACATTATGGGAAGTCTTAGATCTACATACTATCAGGCCATTATGGGAATTCAGAGATCCAATGCAGTGAAATAGTTAATTTCATTAAAAAAAATTCGCTAAATATTTTTATATTTACAGCTTCCCAAAATATGCAGTGCATAACTTCTATGGACTGGCAATTCTATGTATGGAATTTAATGACTAATCTTTCAAAATTATCCAAATGTGTAGGGCAGTATGGGAATCAAGAGATATATATGCTATAAATGCACAGCTTGCCAAAATATGCTGGATAAAATAATGATGGACAAACAGTTGTATGCTTTTTAATGTTCAGTTTATTTGACACACAGAAATTGACTAGTACAACACAGTTTACAATCAGACATATGTTTCACTGCGAACAACTATAAATCATTCCTTTCATAGTTCACTATCCAGGTAGAAAGATATTGATCTCACTAACTTGTAACTTTTAATATGAGCTTGAAGAATTACTTTGAAGAATACTTACATAAAACCTAATTAATAAAAAAATGACCTGAATACTAGTCCTTACTCAAACAATGGATTTAAAACATTAACATAACTCTGACACGAATTTGTAATTAAAGCTGCAGCTGTTGTAGTTCCCATCATATAAATTAAATGTTGTCTTCACACACATACATGTACATTAATCAAAGTTGGAACACTATTCTAATGTTACTCAAACAATTGCTTCAATACATGAACATAACCCTTACATGAATTTGAATCCTAATAAATTACACAAATCCAGGCTCCTGTATAAAATATATAATGAATAAAAGTTGCCAAATAATCCTGATGTCCACTTGGCACCAAAAGCATGCACCTTTTCTAAATCCATGATTAAATGAAGCAAAGGCTCAGCAGCCAAAATGCAGGTAAAGAGGAAATTCGTCCGACCGGTTTCACCGTATGAGCGGCTCATCAGGGACTGGACATAACGGTTAAACCTTCTGCTTATATACTGTAGTGTCAACAAAAGGCGTTGTTAACGTACTACGGTGATGTCACGCAGGCCAGTTGGATTTGTTTGCCTGGGGAGTCCACCCACCCGTCTAATGACGTGGTGGTCAGCGCGTGTACGTTACATGCGACCTAGGGTCATGCTCCCTACTGTTGGGGCATTGTTGATTGTCAGTGGGAAGTCCCAGTGGTATCCGGGGATCCCCTCTCCATGCAAAATTCGGTCATTATGCTATATGATAGAGAGGAATTCAGATTTCTAAATCCATGACAACCCTGGTGTCCAACTAGCTAAAGGATCAGGAGCTGTAAAACTGCACACTCTCATTCAACTTTTTCAGATATGTAATTTATCACACGAGATATTTATTCATAAGTCTAATCTAATAGACTTAATATTTTTAAGTCTATAAATCATAAAATAGGACAAAGAGTCATCTACCCATGACACAAAAATATACCCCTGCAATTGAGATCACATATATGGAAAATATGGCCTTCATGACACAGCATTGGGTTAATCACGATACATTTACCCCAAATTTTATAAAAAATAAGTCCTATGTTAAAGAATCATAATCTGAACCTGAAAATACTGTACATCAATGTATCACTGTGACATTAATATTTGACCCAGTGACCTGAATGTCCTATATGACACACTTGTACACAAAGCTTCACATTTGTGTAAATTTTCATGAATGCAAGTAACAGGACAAAAAGTTCTGGTCCAGACAAGATTTCATGGATTCCATACTGTGACCTTTCTTTCATGGTTCACTATCCCATGATATCTTGTATGTCTACCTTATGTTTTCATGTAGAAGGATATTAATCTCACTAACTTGTTACTTTTAATGTCAATGAGCTTGTATACTTACTTTGAATATCATTACACAAAACCTCATTAATAAGAAAAAATGACATGAATATTAGTCCTTTCTCAAACGATGGCTTTAAACCATGAACATAACCCTTACATGAATTTGTAATTAAACCTGCTGCTTAAGATTACATCAAATAAATTATTCTTGTCTTCACAGCACCCACATGTACTTTAATCAAAGCAAGTAAACACCCTTCTAATGTTACTCATATAATGGCTTTAGGACAAGAAAATAACACTTACATGAAATGGAATCCTAATTATTTAAACAAATCCAGGCTACTGTATAAAATATATAATAAACAGAAGTAGCTAAATGATTCCGATGTCCACTTTGCACCGAAAGCACGAAATATTTTCAAAACTACATAAACTCAATGACTACCCTGGTTTCTTACCAAAAATACTTCAACGATCACACTAGTCTCCTACTTGAAGTTAGCCAAAAGTTTACGGATGGACAGATGGACAGACTTGTATGTCTACCTAGTGTTTTCAAAAAAATTGTTCACTGTACTTCAAAGCTTGCTTGGTGAATGATGAACCATCACATTGTATTTCAATTGCAAGTTAGCAGCACCAGTGTTGAAATATACCCATGTAAGCTTTAAGTCTAAATTTACTCAATGACAATTAAATGTCTTGCACCTTTATCTTGGAACAGCACCAAATTCACATTTACTTGTTTGTTTTTAATCTGAAACTGCAAATCCAATTAATATGCCCCCCCCCCCCCTCGAAGAAGGTGGGGCATATAGCGTTGCACATGTCGGTCAGTCTGTCGGTCGGTCGGTCGGTCGGTTGGTCTGTCGGTCGGTCGGTCGATCGACTGTGGTTTCTTGTTGATATTTATATCACAAATCTATTCATAAATTCCACTAGTGCAGGTCAAATTGGCTAGGACATGTATGAACATTGCAATACAGTGGTCCCCCTCTTATAAGGCCATCCCTACTGCACCAGAATTGGAGATGTCACTCTCATAGGGCTTCGCATGCTTCATGATGCGACATGAAACATACTGCTGGAATACTCCCACATGGTACTGTCATGGTAGCCATCGACACCCCTTTGACAAAGGCTTCTGCATTCTGAAAAAGAAGGAAAATAATGTGTTTAAATACACAGTCAAACCTGTCTTAAGGGACCACTCTAGGCACCTGGACAAAGTGGTCACTTAAGACAGGTTACTTGCTCAACTCACCAGTTGAAGAAGCTGTTAGAAAAAAAGGTTTTCATTTTACATTTGCTATTTGCTAGGCTAGACAGGGCACAACAATTTCACTTTTTATCTACTTGTCCATAAGGCAATTTGTTTTCAAATTCTACTTGCCCCCTTTTACATCCCTGTGGTACACCCAATTAATGTCTGTTCATATAAGCAAAATTTCAGGTTTTCCTCAACACAAGTTCTTTTCTTCTTTCACTTGCCCAGATTGGAATTTTACTTGTCCCAGACAATAGGACATATGATTTGTTGGGCCCAGCCCCTGCTAGACTACACCATGAAATGAAGGTGACAAAACTTTCATTACACGGTGTAGCAGCCTGAAAATTTTCTGGTGACAGGAGACTGGCATCTTGGATATTGAGTATGAGTCCAAGTAAGTATTACTACTAGTGCTGAATTCTAGAACAAGAACTTACCATCAATACAAATATGCCACAACTGCTGCTGTCTCTTTGTTTGTTTGAAGCTAGGGCTACGTATGTCCAACTTGTCAACCCTTCTTCAGCAAGAATACCCCCTGCTTCCACGAAGGACCTGTAAGTAATTACAAGCATATTTAGTATATTAGACCAATGTTAGAAAACACACTCACAATCCAGATTCTCAGCAACCACCTGTTCTAAACAACCATTTTTTTCCATGCACAGACTCAGATTTCAAATTTCAGACTGACTGTATCAACACACTGCGGTTACAGCTCAAGAAGATTTATCACAATGAAATGGACCACACAGAATCTTAGCCGTGTATACCATGTTCAGCACACAATTATCAATATACCTGTCTACTAAGTGTATTTCAAGACATGCTTGCATGACTGTTTTTGGTTCAATCATTGTTCAATACAATACATATGGAGACCAAAGGTTGTGCTGGAAAAATGATTTTTGTTTGATATCCAAAAATCTTCAGTTAGTTACTGGTCATACTGGGACAGTTTATGACAATTTATATTTTTAATTTGCCTTGGACATCACTGTGCATCATAAGTATAAAATACATGTGTCTTGAAATGTGGGCAGAGCTGAAACCCTTGCAGCAGTTAAAATGGAAAAATGGACTTACTTCCAGTGTTCAAAGTACTTCAGGTCAGGTGTATCTGTCATGGAATCAACGATTGACACCGTTCTGTCTTGTACATCTGCCAGCAGAAGGAACCAATGAGACCTGGCATTAATTGGAACCATGATGTACTTGTAGTCACTGAACTTAACCTGAAATGCACAACATAATAAAATATTTAATACATAACAGGGAAAACTATGGAAAGCATTTCTGGGAGAGCACAGAGGTGACATATAGGAATTTGACTCATTTGTTGTAACCAGCCAAAATCCTTAATGCCAAGCCCTGTACATCTCATGATTCATATTACAATGCAGTGTTCAATTCTCTTCTTTGTATGTTGATTATCTGCAAATTGATGGTATGATACGTATCTTGAAAACCCATTCTGCATCAATACAAATTACAATGTATCTTGAAGCAAAGTATCACCATTCATCAAATCTTCCCAGCTCTACTGTACAATGGACTAGTCTCTAATATATACAGCAATGTTGTTGCAAGAGGCAGGTCCTCTCTGAAGGCATTGCCTCTTCCTGTGGCCTTGTTGGGTGATTGTTACTGACGATAGGTACATGGAAATAAATCCTTCTGAATTAAAAATATAATCGAAATACCAAACAAAACCTATGCAATTATACTTCATGTACTTTCAAATACCATTCCCCTACTACATGTAATAGCTATTTGTCTGGTCTACTTACAATAAAATTTGCTACTTACATTCAGCTGTGGCCAGTCTTCATACAATCCTTTGGCCCATTTACAAGGATAGTAGCTCGACAGGACAAGTACCTTCTATGCACACTGGTGAGCCAGATGTCCCAAATAACAATGAATCACCTACAAACATAAACAAAAAAAGTAATATATGTATGAAAAAGTGAACGCCTTGAGACAATAAGACTGAATGTTTATGGAATTCACAGTTGGATTTACCAAAGTAAGTGGTGGTACAAGTCTGCCAAAGCTTGCCATTGGCTCAACAACCAAGATATATAATTATTCCAAATCTATAGCATTGATATTTTGTCTTATTTATTCTATTTGTCACTTTTAATTTACGCAAAATACTTGTTAGATTTTTAATATCGATCAAGTCCTCATCGTGTTACCATCATTTTATACATTGTATTCCATTTATCTTGAATTTCACGTAGATCATGATCTACCTTAGTGGTTGGTCAAAATTTTTATAATTGGACATCTGTATCTATTCTTTAATTCTCTAATACATCTTGGGTTTGTCTGAGTACATGCCCCCCCCCCCATACATATCTCACGTATGGTAACAGATTTGCAACTGATCAATTTTTGTGCATTACTAATTTCACACACCAAGTATCAGAAACACAAAATCACATCAAGCATGACATTTTCTAGATCACCAGTCAACGGTCAAGAAGGGATACTGTAACATAATTAAAGTTACCTTGTCATTGATCCATCTTCCATTTGATAGTGTTTTCAAATCTTCAGGGCCTATTGAATTGTTCATGAGGGTTACGATATGACCAAGTTTGCATTCAACAGTTGGGTCAAACTCTTCTATGTGACTTGGGACTGGTTTTATACTTTCCAGTACAACTGCAGGATCCACGTTTCGACAGTGTGCTTTCCAGAGGACTGTTGCAGCAAGCACCCACACATCTCGCTGCTTTGCTGTCTTTGTTAATGTGTCTTTTTTTTTCCGCTGTAGACAAAGGTACTGTGGTTTTGCTGATTGGGAGTAACACAACTGGTTCAATATCGCAGTCATCAACTGCCATTCCCTCGGCAACCAAATCAAATATTGGACATTTCTGTCGCTGCCGTTTGTAAAGCATATGGTGAGTCGGGATCTTGTATGGTAGGTTGTAACACTCATTGACAACCCCTTGTAAAACTTCTTCACCCAAACCTTCTACATATGTTGTTGTGTCTGTCTTGTCTGGTTGATGTTTTTTCTTTGATTTGTTTCTTTGCTTTGCTGTCTTCTTGCAGCTTGTTGTTTCCTTTTCTCTAGTTGTCTTAGTTTTTTCTTCTTCTTTAGGTTTTGTTGTGTTTCTTTGCTTTGTCGTCTTCTTGCTGCTTGTTGTTTCCTTTTCTTTAGTTGGCTTTGTTTTTTCTTCTTCTCTGGGCTTTGTTGGTGTTTTGTCTTTCCTTTCCTTTTTTTTGTGTTTCTGTGTGTCTGGTTTGTCCTCCTTTTCAATGTCCTCATTCGCATTTCGGTGATTATCACAAGTTTTTCCTGGATGGCAGTGGCTTGTACATTCGAATTTCTGGATCTTACAACTGCAATCGTTTCCACAGGTACTACACTTACATGAGAGTTTCTCTTTTTTCTTTCCACTCTCAAAAAGTGAAGCTTCTCTTAAGCTTATGACTGCCTCCGAGGATGTGATTACAGTTCCATTGTATGGCATCAGGTCACCTGCCCTATATCAGCGATTCAAAATACCATGTGAACATTTCAGCCTGTACATCTGTTGTTCTTTGCCCTTGACTTCGATAACTTTACATCTGAGCCTGGTTGGTCTGTCCCTCTTCTGTCTATCTTTGGTATTTTCACTCACACCGTGTCATTTACTGAAAATTCTTCAGTTGTTATTCATTTTCTTTTACTGTATTTCGCTTTCATCCTTTCAGCATTTTCCCGGTATTTTCGGTTACCTTCCTCTCGCACTTTGCTGTGTTTGTTGCTACTGTTTAAGTGATTGGCGTTTTCTTTATCGTCACTCTCATCAGCTGGTGGCAGGTTTGATGGCTCACTTTTGTATGATGTTGTGGAGTGCACATCTTCATGTCCACCAGACACAGCCGCTTCAGCATCTTTCTGTGGGGTGTTGTGGCTGTCATTGTCGTCGTCATCACTGCCATCCATAAGTTCTTCGTCAATAATACATCCCTCCACAACAGCATCTGGGGAAACAGTAGTCCTCGGCGGCTGCCCAAAAACCAGGTTATATGCAGTTTTACCTGTGGACTCACTGCGCATGGTGTTTAACATGTATTGTATTTTGGGGAGCCAAGATGCCCATGGATATTCTGCTCCCTTGTATCCCAGTTCCATCCATCGACTTGCTATTTGTCTTTCGCCAGAGTAATTATCCTGCTCGACCAGACCCTGCGACTGACAATGACGTGGTCTTCCGTTTACAAACACAACATTGTCTCCACCCCAGGAAGCCACTGTTTCACGTATGAACTGGTTTACAAACTCACGACCATTGTCCGAGTGAAAGATTTTTGGCAGGCCCATAAAGGCAAAAACCTTGTCTCGTAGTCCCACGGCAACCTCTTTGGCGGTTTTGTTTGTCATAGGCCACAGCACATGAAATTTGGACCAATTGTCCATGAAATGACATATCCAGTTGTATTCGTCATCAGGACAATCTCTCATGTCTATAAGGTCGACCTGAACTCGGCTGAAGAAGCCTTTAGCAACGATTGGTTTTAGTCCCAGCTGAATTATTTGTCGATGAGATACCTGACAGACAGGGCATGTTTTACAGAATTCTTGTACCACAGACCGTGGCATAAACTCATAACTCTCCTGGATGGCATTGAGGGTTTTCTTGTAGCCAAGATGTCCTGACTGTGAGCAGTGAATTCGTTCCAAAACATTTGGAAACTGTCCTGTGTGCAACACTCTTCTCCATTTTCCAAGCAGTGTGGGGTCATTCTCATTCTGAAAATAATTAAAATAATGATGATAATCAGAATAATAATTTATTCTGGAGAACAAGTTGAAAACCCAGAGGATCAGGAACTAATAGTCTGTTAAGCTGACACAGATTGAGCTGATCTGAAATGAGCTGGATTGAGTTTGAAGCAAAACAAGAGGCCTATGGGCTTAAGTTCTGCTGTTATTTTATGCTTGGTGGCCTTTTGGTCGAGGTCACTCATGGATTCTCATAATGTGCTGCACATTTTATTCAGTGCTTTTTCAACTTCCTCTAAGGCTTTCTGTTTCTATTTGCCAGTCCTCCTCAGAGAATTAGATTTGGTGATGAAAGATAGCTTTCCAGTTTCTTCAGCTTTTTCTGCCAACTCATCAGCTGATTTGCTTAGTTCCTCCATGTTTGATTTGATTCTCCTGCTTTTGTCTTTAAAGTTGTCAATTTCCTCCAGCACGTTTCCTCTTTTTCAATTGCATCTCAGTTTTGTTCTTTTGTCTCTGATCCTCCATGTACTGTTCATATCTGCTTCTTGCACTGGCAGCTGATGCTCCTCCCACTCATCTCACATGATCACAAATCTGGCGCTGTGCAATGAGAGAGTTCTCTTTTAGATTCTCTACTTCTTTATTGTTGACACTGAATCCTCTCTCAACACTAGCTTGTCCATGTGACAAGACAAGTAGCACTTTCAGGGTATCTGTAAGCTTGATGGAAGGGTTATCTGTCACACAATGTTCAGTCAAGAAAACATCAACTCTGTCATGCTCTTTGTTGAAATTGGCAAATTTCTCACTGCCTATGGCTGGTATCCGGTCAAGAAATGCTGCATACTCCTGACGGATAAGTTCACAGTCATTTTCCTTGACCTTGCCTGAACTTACTAGAAGAGACAGCACCCTTTTGAACCTGTCCCTGCACTGCTCTGGGTCACATGCCATCTTCCTTGGGCTCAGACAAGACAGGTTTCTCACAAGTGAATATGATGCAAGGCATTTTGTCAACATTTTCTTTACTGTGGCAATTAGGAAGCTTTTGCATGAAAGCCTGTACTCCATGATTTGTTTCTCACTGCATTTGAGTCCTTTCAGTTCTTTTTCTCCAGGTATTCCAATGTCAATCTTGCTGTATGTGACATGGTTGTTCTGTTCCTCAACATCAATCTTGACAAGCTTCTCAGCTGTACAATTGGCTGCAAGTACATCAATCTTCACAAATCTGTGCATAAGTGCCTTGATGATACCCCACAGATCATCTGACAGGAAAGGTGTCATTGGCGTGTCTGTCTGATATGCCACCAGGAATGGTTGCAAATGCAAGTCCATTGACTTGAAAAATTGCAGTTTAGCAAGAAATGTTGCATCTTTGGTTGCCTGCCTAATATTTCTTTATAATCATGCATCATATTTTGTGCTATCATCAATACCATCATTTTTCATTAAAAACAAAAGTTATGCACAAACACCATTTCAAAAATTAAAATGCCCTGTGATGAGATATAGAATAAGCTGTAACATATCCTGCATGTACTGAAACTATTATCTTGCTATGTTCTAGATAGACATCCCCTCTTCCACACATGCACTCACCTCCCACCCCACTTCCCAAGTTCAAATCATCAATGTCTGGTTAAATCCTGGAGTATAATATCTCATTCTCTCATTAAATTAATCATTTTATTATCATAAAATCAAAAGATAAAAATTCTACTCACCAAGAAACTCTGAACCAAAGTGTCTTGTTGAAACTTCTTAATCCTTCCAGTACAGGATGTGGATATCCATCTGCTTTCACTGGCTTTTTTTGTTCAAACTCTCGTCAACCACAACGGTGAACGGCCCAGTAATGTCCTTCAAAAGCTGTTGTTTCAAGTATTCCACCAGCCCAAACACAGTCATGTATGCTGTCTTCCTTTCCCCACATGTAAATTTCAAAGCAATTTGACTGTCCCAAAACATCAGTTTGAACAGCGGTCCTATCGTTTCCTTAAATTTAATGTGACTACGAAGCGCTGCTTCCCCCATACTGCTAACGTCGAAGGCCTTGCTGCATACAGTACATCGCGTTTTGTGACAGTCATTTGGCACACACTGTAGCCAGTCCTTGTAGTCCACATTCTCGAGCCAAACATGTTTGATTCTGCATTTCCCAAGCATTGTGATCAACAAAAGTTTCATGCTCAAACGAACAACATTGCCCTTGGCATGTACCACAATGGCTGCCGCTTCGGATCACTGAATAAATGTCACGCATGCACAAAACGATAAATCATTGCTGGACATGACCGAGGATACCCGAACCCGTTGCCAAGGCTCAAATTTCGCGGGAAATACTATTTCCATGCATGCTGGCTTGAATCAACGACCGTACGCTCCCACAGAATGCAAAGCTTGCTCAATTTTTTTTTCACCATTCAACTGTACAGGAATAATAACATTTTAACTGGTGCAAAAAAAAAAAAAATTCCAGGACTTTTCCAAAATTTTTCCATGAAAAATCGATTTTTCAAGGATTTCAAGGACCTGCGCGAACCTTGTTTCAGGAACTGGCATATTCACAATGGCCTATACCTTAGTTGGGTCAGGCTTGACACCATTCTCTGTTAAAATATGTCCCAAAAATGGCATTTCTTTGCATTTAAAGTTCAGTTTTTCATAGTTCAACTTTATGCCTTTTTCTGCACAATGCTGTACCAGTCCTTCTAGATTCCTGTCATGTTCGGCTTCATCTTTGCCAGTACTGCAGATATCGTTGGTTACGCATAGGACCCTTCTAGGGCCTCAGACAGATGGCGTTGAAATATTTCACTGGAGACACATAAGAAAAAAGCCAGACAACGCCAACGGTAATGACCAAAGGGAGTAATCATGGTTGTTAGCATGCTAGAATCATCCTCAAGTTGTAGGTGCCAATAAGCTGAGCTAACATCGGCTTTACTGAAGACTTTGACATTTGAAAAGGCTGTAACTGTATCCTCTAGAATTGGCAATTGATAGTGTTCAGGCATGATTGCTTGGTTTAATGGCTTAGGATCTATACATATGTCTGTCATAATGTCTGTCAGTGTTTGGTTGTGTCGTTCCATTAATCCGTTACTCCATGGGCTGTATGCCTGAGTTTTTATGGTTATATTGAAATTTTCTGCCATTTCCATAACTGTCTCATTAGACAATTTGCCACCATTATCAAAAAATAGGGTATGTGGGGCTTCCATAATGCTTATCCAGTGTTTTATGAATTTTTTTTTACAAATTCTGTAGCATGTTTTGATTTCATAATACATCCAGCACTGAATCTGGTAAACTCATCGGTGATGTGTAAATACCATAGGTTGTGCTCTATTTCAAGTAGGTCTACTGCCACAGTCTCATTATATTCATATTCCTTGGCCAATGGAAATCCCTCTGCTGGTTTGGGGCTAGGCCGTTGATACTTCAAACAGGTATCACAAGAGTCAACCACCACCTGCAAAGAGGTGAATAGTTCCGCATTGTTACTTCCTGCATCTTTTAGCAGTGCCTTCAATTTTTCCGCCAACCCATGACCAGATTGTTTATGAAGTTTGACTAGCACATTTCTTTGATCATTTTTACTCATATTTTCAATGTCAGTGCTCAACAGGACATCATTAGTTTCCTTCAGTTCATTGTCATTTCTTTCAGTCATATTCACACACTGTGATGTCTGCTTGCTGTGAATTCAAGATCTTTGTCATTTTTTAAATCCAGCACAGTACATGTACCAGCCTTTTTCATGGCATCCTTACTTAACAACAATGGGATCTCAGCATCAACAACTTAAGTTTGTATTTTACATTTGTTTGTTCCAATACTCACTGGTATGGCAACAGTTTTTTCTGAAATCACTACATTACCATCCCCAAACTTGAAGGGCTTTTTTCTTGGTGCATGGGTGACCTCTTTTCTGTCATCGTCGTTTAATTCATTTAAATACTCATCCAGCTATTTTTTCCACATACTGTGTGGGTACATGCTGTGTCTATCACCGCACATCCTTTTGCTTCCACCATAAAAAACTTGATGTTCCTGTGTTACATTTAATAGAGTTACATTGCAACGTTCTGTTTTTGTTGATTTTGCTTCCACTATTTTGGCCTTATCTGTGGATTCTGGGCAGTCTTTTGCCCAGTGGAAAACACTCTCACACAATGCACAACACACTCTTTTGCCATACTTGTTGAGTGGGTTGGTACCCTTTGGCAAAATATGTTACCAGCCGACAATGGCGTGGGACCACCCACCCTTACACCTCTCTCTCTTAAATTGATCAACTTCCTCCACTGGAAGCGAACTTGGAAAGTAACTTGGCAGCCTTTTTGTACCATTAGCCTCCACAGAATGGCCCACTACTTCGGGATCCAGGGCAGAGAGTTTTGGCAGTAGACGGTTATTCAGTGGCATTTTCTGCAGAATGTACTGCCCAGCATGTTTGTATGCAGCATGAAGATTCTGCAGCACAGAAGTAGCCAAAACAGGGTTCTTGGCTTTCACTTTAATCAACAAACCCTCTGCTGTCTTGCCAGTATACATACACTTCAGTGGCACGGGAAAGGATGTCTTCATCACATCTCGTTTTTTCATATCTGAAGCACTGACAACCTTCAAACACTCATGCTTTATGACACAAGCGAGAAACTTCTGCACAAGACTTTTCTGCTCATCATGCAGTCTGTGAATCATAAGGCTTGTTTATATATGAGAATGAAAGATTTGAACATAGGCAGAATGTCCTTGTACAAATTCAGGCATAGCATGGTCTTCTCCTCCTCATAAAATACCTTGGTGATTAGTCTGTCCTTCCTTGCGTTGCCTTCCTTTGTGGCAGACTTGTATCATCCTGCACAAAGGGCCTCAATCTGTTTCACCCTGGGTCTGCTTTGTGTGGAAAGCTTTGCTTTTATCTCTGCTACTACAGGTGCCTCCTTTATATTTTGTGTCAGGTATGGG
Source organism: Hermodice carunculata (assembly GCA_964020975.1). Lineage (NCBI taxonomy): Eukaryota > Metazoa > Annelida > Polychaeta > Eunicida > Amphinomidae > Hermodice > Hermodice carunculata. Next base: position 98,519,052 of record OZ026616.1, on the reverse strand, counting down.
TAAAATATAAGTTTGAATGTCTCCATGGTACCCAGATTTTCCATATCCACATCAAAAACAGAGAGCCATCTGTGAGGACCAATAGGACCTTCCCATTTTTTTATTTGAGGCTTAAAGAATGCATAGTTTTTGATGCATCTCAAGTTTTGTGGTAAAGAGTTCCAGATGGATGCACTGATATAAGAGTATGAGTGTTTACCAAATTTAGCATACTAGTATTATATTCAGGTATTTCTACTGAATTTACACTACAAAGACCATAGCTTGTAGAATGTTTTGTAAAAAGTTCAGGCATGTAATTGGGACTGTAGTTATTTAAAGCTTTGAAAACCTCACAAGCAGTCTTTGCCATAATTAAACTTATAGAGGATAACCTCTGTCAAAATGTCGTATCTCTGGTTCACTGTAGTTGCTTCAGCAGCCTGCAGCCGAAACTGCAGTTGAGACCATCTCAGGACAACTAATGTATTGACATCAAATATTTTATAAATTTATATCTCGATTTACCATCCAATTATTTTGTAACAGATGGAATGGCACATGGCTGTGTTTCCTGGCTATGGGAGGTACACTTTTGTCTATATGTAGTTTAATATGAAATTAAAGGAAACTTACTTGTAAGTTGAAGTTTGATTGGAATTCTGTCAATCCATGAAGGGAGAGAGGGGTTATGCGAGATTGAGCAATCAATCAATATTCATGCTTTTAAGAACAAGAACGAAGTACTTGATGTATATATGTACATCTTTATTATAATATATATATATATATATATAATATTAGGGAGGGTATGTAACCCTTCTGTATCTTCATGGATTGACAGAATTCCCATCAAACTTCCAACTTACAGTTTTTAGAAAAGTATCTATGGGCACAGCTTGTTGCAGCACCCACCTAGCTGAAGCGTATCCAGCTAATTCGCATCTTCCCTGTCATCATCATTAACCAAGTCATCCATTTCCTCCTCTAGTGACTGGGGAAAACTGTTGGTGGCATCGTCCATTAGATTGGCCATTAAATCATCGTGTTTGTGTTCACAGCCAACTTTGTGACTGTCTGCCTTGATCTGGGAACAAAGTTCCACTTGGTTTGTAAAGTTACCGTGTAAGATTTAGTCCTCCCATTAAGTTTGTTGAAAGAGATAACCAGACTAGCTTTTTATGTATTCAAGAGAATAGTTCGACAAAATATAATCAGCCATCATAGTGTAAGGTGTCAATTAGGAGACTGTTATACTTGTCAACAAATTTAATATGTGAATGTGTACAGGTTTTTGTTCTTAACAAATTTGTCAATGTATTACCGGGAACTTGAAGGTTGTCATTACTATGAAATAAACAAGACTCTCATGTAACGCAGGAATATCCTAAATATGTTTGTATACAGTATTTTAACCTCTGTGGTCACAAGTCAACATTTTTTGTTCAATTGTGAAAGTGGCTGTCCTGAAAGTGGCTATACAAGCCTTTAGAATAGTATCCTCATGATCACCAATACTATAATTATATGGTTTCAACTTGCATTATTTTCATGTACATTCATTGTATTGTTTGAATAAATGAATCTTGATGACTTGACTTGACTTGATTTGACTTAACTGCTGTGGAATCTTCCCTTGAAATACCCTTTTTTTGGCATAACCAGATGTATGTTGTGTCAAATGCAAATTCCCATATATATATATCAGGATTGTGGGACAGGGTAAGGAATGATGTCCACTATAAATAACTATAGATCTTATTATTTTTATCTGTAACATGCAAAGTATCTTTCAGTGCCAATCACATCTAAAGTCGATGAACTAAAGTGAACCCAGTCTGAATTATAATAAGGATCTCAGATTCGTACTCCTCGTAAAGACCTTTCATTCAAGTACCAGTATGCCTATAGTTCCAGAGAGAATAGCCCAGGTCACCAATTTCTTGGCACACATTGGGTGCATTGCGCCCAATGTGTGCCAAGAAAGCTGTTGACTCAGTCCAAAATTTGGCACTGAAAGGGTTACGAGAATAAAGATGCACAGAGTATGTTTCATATATACACGTTTATTCAGGTACAACAGGATGATGGGAGTGATATAAATGTGATGAAATGTGTGACAGAATGAAAGGCATGAGACTGAACACAGCCAGGACAGTTACTTCTTACACCATTGGCTTCTTTGCAGTTTTCCTTGTGTGGCAGAAGCTATGGAAGCATTCCTTATTGCACAGCTTTCTGGAATTCCAGTGTGACAAATAAATTACGACTGTCTCCAGGTGCCTTCTGTTAAAATCTAAAAGTTTGTTATTAATCATTTATATATTTATTCAAAAGTTTGCTAATTTTGCTTTTGATGTAGAGGGTTGGTCTGTTTCAACTTCATATTCTATTTCCACTTTGGGTCTCTTTCTTTTCTGTACAGATTTCTTTTTTGTGGGCTTTTCCTCCTCTGAACTATCTTCATCTGATGATGAGTAGTCTTCATCAGGTAATTCCAGGCCCTGAAATCACAAGATTTGTTTTAGGAATTTGTCTTTCATTTACACAAATATTCTACATCCATGTAGCATCCACTTAATATGAGAGAAGTTGGAATCTGACCACAGAGCATCTTATTCCTTCCCACAGTTCAAAGCAGTCGTGGATTTCACTGTTTATTTGTCTCTCTCTCTCTCTCTCTCTCTCTCTCTCTCTCTCTCTCTCTCTCTCTCTCTCACACACACACACACACACACACACACACACACACACACACACACATCTGTAAGCTGCAACAGGATTCGCTTGACAACAACAAAAAATGGACCACGGTCTTGACCAATGACTTGAGCACCATTTGCAAAAAGAGTGACTTTTTCCAACTTTGCAAACACATGGATCCTGTGACCTTGAAAATGAGGTCAAGGTGACCAAATGTAATCAGGTCAAAAAAAGTTGCCAAAGTACAATTGAAGTGAATTTGAGTTTCGATGTGACCTTTGCATCACAAGACATTTTCCTTGCAAGGATCCCTCTACAAGCAGACAATGGGTAAGCCAAAAATAGTATAGCCGACCCACCTCTGATGTGGCAAGAAAACAGAAAATTCAAATTATCCATGACTTTTTAAGAATCATTAACACAGATTCCTACAATTACAAATCTTAGTAATTTTTACTATAATTTTCAGATGCATCCAAAAATAGTTAACTACATGCACATTTTTTGCAGGTTTTATCATGTTTCAGCAACAACTTAACACAATAACACTGTTTCGTGAGATAAACAGACTTACTATATTTATGAATTATTTTGAAGACACTATACACATGTCAAGACATACACATTCCCCCAATATTTTAATAGGATAGATTTTGAATTTTTGTATAGTGTATGTTCCTGTAAAGTTTGTAAGGCCATGAAAGTAATAGCTTTGTTTCTGGTTACTCAGCTTGACAAATCTCAAATATCCAGCCCAAGAACTTCTGAAGATGGTAAAAAGTTGCACGTCCATTTCCTACTTTTGACATTTACAAGCACAGGTTTTCTCACCAAAATTAAGCATGTGCATTTTGATCTTGTGTTATACAGAATTCTGTTTGATTTTATTTGACAACCCATTTTATGCAATATTCAACTTTTACACGATATATATTTGTTGTACAATTGGTCACATTTGTCTTCCAATTTCTCAAGATAATGAATTTCATCAATGTTACTTAATAATAAGTCATTTTTCTTGTTCACCTATATAGGTGGTGCCTCTAGTACTCTAGTATTGTTCCCGTTATGCATAATTGCCTCCAGAATATTTCCACTGAATTTCACACAACACCATTGAAAATCAAACACACCACATCATTCTCCATTTTTCACTTTTGGCCCCTGTACTGAATAATCCACTAGGTGGTGCCACCAATAATGAAAGGAACCTAGATTTTCATTCATACAATATCCAAAAAAATCAAGGGGCTAATAACTTAAAAGTTGTAGATGCTATTATGATGACAAGCAAATGTCTACAGACAGATGGACATTGGTGATTGCATAAGCTATAAGACATATGGTAGAGCTGAAAAACAAGTTGAACATATCTGTGCCTGTTTCAGCATTGAGTTATGGCATTAAGATTTAAAGATGATGACGTTTGCAAAAATAACATTTTACTTCCCTTATAAATTATATCCCTTTCACATGAAAAAATGAAAGTTCAAAGCCCTCTGACCTCAGTTATAAAATGAAGAAAAGGAAATTTTACAAAAAAATTTAAAGAGTCCTACCCTAATTAGGAACATGTATAATGTAATCCGAAACAGATTATACTAGTTTCCTTGGCCTAATGTGTTACCACATAGCATATGGTAACCTTGCAGTAAACACTGTAAAATTTGTATTGGTCTCACCTCAAGATCTGAGAGATCACTCTCTTCTACTTCATCCTCCGCCACATACTCGATCTCTGGTTCTGACTCCTCTTCATCCTATTAAAAGAAATTCATACATTGACTTCTAATCCTTTGTTCTCTTGGACAACAATTGATGAAAAATTTCCTTTACTGCAGGTCTAAAACTAAGCACTTGTCTGATGCCAAGACATTTAAGAAATCCTCTGCTGATGACTATCCTCAATGGGGGGAGGTGGTATTTTACCCCAGTATGATGTGGAAAATAAGAAAATGTCGAAATAATGGCTGGTACTAAGTACAGAACACATGTATGGTAAATAAAACACCCAGTATGTCACAGCATGGAAACAGTGTTCCCAACCTAACTTACAATCTCGGAGATAAAAAGTAAAATTCAGGGAGATTGATAAATTAATATGAAATATTGAAGGGAAATATTGATGAAATTCCGGGAGGTGACTCAAAATTGTCAAAAATACACCCTTTTTCAAGAATTTTCAGCATAAATTTCCGGGAGTGTCCCGGGAAATCCGGGAGGGTTGGCAACACTGTGGAAAACCCCTTTATTCCCTCTACAGTGCTCACGGAGTGTGTTGTACACTGACAAAGCACATCAGGACAATAAACAAGATCACAATCATCAATTTTATGTGTATCCAGTCAAATACACATTCAATAATATAATTTCACAGCTGAGGTGTCAAAATTTTGTTAGAATTTCAATTACACAGATTTACCATGAAAAATTTAGTGGTTTTAAATTCAGAGGCTCTAAAATTACTAAAGAGCAAATTAAAGTGGAAATAAATGGGTATACACAGACCCAGTCCTGCTTCATACAGAGCCCTCTACTGACAAGTCACTCAACTTTCCACAGTTTTTGCCTTCCATGCATGTAACAAATGGTCAGCTGTCCTAGAGATTCATCACACTTGTGGCTCTGTGAACTTGGGATAGGATCATGGTGACCCATGTACTGAGTAAGTCTGACCTTTATGGAAGAACACTAACATGTGCAACACCAAAGTCCCATTTCAAGTAGTTTTCAGGTAAAAGTGAAGAGTAAAATTCATGCATGTTGCACTGTGATCCCACAAATAAGGTCAAAGGTCACTCAGGTACTGTCTAAGCATGATCTTCATAGAGAAACATTAACGTGTGCAAAATCAAAGTCCGAACAAATGAACAGTAAGTTTCATATCAGTTGTCCTGTGACCTTGGAAATGGGTCAAGGCCCAACTAAAAGCTGATCAGTGACCGAAAACCCCTTGGCCAGGACAGACCGACAGACCTAAATATGTGACACAGTGACCTAGTTTTCACTAGGTGTCTGAGGCATCCTTGAGACCAACTGTCATAAATAATTGGTGCAGCTACAATTTCCCTCTGTCCTGGCCGAGGGATTTTGCAGTCACTAATCGGCTTGTAGTTTTCTTTAATGTAATTATGTGACCTAGTGACCTTCTTTTCCATAGGCACCTGAAGCACCTCAATGGCCCCCTGTGATAATAATTTGGTCGTTGTAAAGTGAGTATTTTTGGAGAAATGGCGTTAACAAAGCATGGGCGGAAGGATGCGTAGGTGACGACATTACCCCTCCGGCCTAGAGGGCTGAGGGGTAAAATCACTGGAGCATGACCACTTGCACAAAATAGATAGACACTAATCAAAGGTTTGACAAAAATCTGGTGAAAAATATTTCAGTTATAACCATTACAAGAAATTCCCATGTTAAACTTTCCTATTAAAGGTTTTTCACAGATTTTCCGAAAAAAATCATAAAAAATCCCAAAACCACTGGAGCATGACCATTCAAATACACTTGGTAGAGACCTACCTAAGGTACATTGCCACCACATTTGAAGTTAATATGACAGACAGTTTCTTCAGAGAAGTCCAAAATGTGAATTAGCATTAGAATGCCCATTGACTTACATAATAATCAATAGGAAGGTGCATTTACCCACAAGTACCTGAATTGAAAAAAATCATTTAAAATCAGGAATCCATAGCACTGCCACCTAATACAAAACTTTGACTCTTTCACAAACACATCCACCAAGTTTCAGCTTAATCTGAGAGACCGTACTGGAGAAGAAGACGAAAATAGCAAAAACACACAAATAATTAGGAAAAATTTGCAGCGCCACCTGGTGAACAAATTGGGAACTAAGATTCCATAGGAGTGTTCCTGTGTGATATCAAAGCAATTGGGTGAGCAGTTTCAGAGAAAAGTACAAAGAACTTCACAAAAAATCACAAAATCATTGGAGCATGACCATTTGAACAAATTTGCTAGAGACCCACCCAAGGTGCATTGCACCACGTTTGAAGTAAATCTGACTGACGGTTTTGGAGAAGTCGACAGTCAAAGGACCATCCTACAAGCTCAGCTGACTGACAAGTCAGCTGAGCTAAAAATGTTCTAATGTCACTATTTTGGACTTATTTCCCATAAAAAAAAAATACTATTGCATTGTGCTTTTATGTTCCTGGTTTTGTGCCATCAGCAAAATATGTGGGAAAAAAAATCTAAATCAGTTAAATTGAGCAAATCTACTGTATTTACCATTTATCACACGGGTCTGAGCCCCCGCGCACCCATATCGTCACGAGACTGAAGGTCGAGTGATGATACCGATGTGAGGGGCTGATACAGGGGTAATACAGCTACAACCATGTGATAACCTTCATATTCCCATTCGGTGTAAATAGGCCTTGGCTATGGAGTGCAGATCCTCAGTCCCAGGGTGGCCAGCCTCACCCAGATATTGTCCAATACTTTTTAATTTGGACAAAAGAGAGCCAGGCTCATAATTCTATCACCCTTGGTTTGTAGGCATTCAGTTCTTGTACGGCCAATTAGAGAACAGAATTCTCACAGACCCCCTAATTATAAATTCATAAAAATCAACCTTGTGGCAATCTTCAGGTTGATATTTCTGAATTTATAATTAGGGGGTGTGTGAGAATCCTGTTCTCTGACTGGCTGCACAGGAACTGAATCCCTAGTAACCATTTTGAGGGTGATATTTACGAATTTATAATTAGGAACTTGTGGCTGCTCACATCTAATTGGTTATACAAGGAAAAAGACCCCATGTGCTGATTTTAGCCTCATTTTGAGCCACCTTGCTCTGAAATACCAAAGCGCATGCTCTAATACCAACCCAATAAACAATAATGATAACCAGGGCTGTATTTACACTGGATGGTAATATTGTTGTTGTATTATGTATATATGTTACACTTAATGTGCTATCTTCACAGTTTGTTGATTTCTGAAGTATAAATACCTCTTCTTCTGATTCATCTTCATCTGCTTTCTTTGTTTTTGACTTTCCTTTGCTCTTACTCTCCGTCTCATTCTCTTTCTCCACTTCGGCTTCACTCTCGCTCGACACCTCCTCCTCCTCTAAAGCTTTGTCAAAGGCATGTGACGGGAAGTTGTAAATATCTCCATACTGCAAAATACCAAAGTGCACACATTTATATGTGAAAATGATGCAAAAGTTAAATACATATAACACAGGTGTGAAGCTCCATAATGTTACATGTAACTATGAGACCTTTTTTCATTGTGCTTTATGTTTTCTTGTGATATTAGTTATATAAAGTCAAAACCCCAACATTAAATGGCTATGACCTTTTGCAGCACACAACATTACAATCTTACACACCACAGAATTCCTTCAATCCTGATGATTAGTTGTAAAAGATCTTTGTAACTGAGCCAATGCTTCAATTGACGTGGTTCCAGCATGTTTTAACTCTTTCCTGTTCAAATCATCCCAAAGCACCCAGATGTAAGTGGCCGTCTGCTCCTACATTTTTATTTAAATTTCATGTAAATAGAATTTGTTCTTAGAACTGTACAAAAGACTATCATGATGGCCACCCCAGGTCAATAGCTTTCCCCAGTGCAAGTTGAGTGCATTATGTCTACCCATGCCATGGAAACCTACAGACTCATATGCATTCTGACCAGGGAAGGATTAATATCCAAGCCTTTCATGTCATGACCCTTCTGAATCTTGGCACTGAGAACCTATAGCCTGTACACAGTTAAAGGGCTCAATATCCAAAAATGTTTGGTAATAATACACATTAATCAAACTGAATGCTAGGCAAAGACATGACCCCAAGCCCTTTGAAGGCACTCCATGGCTACAAAAGTGACATGAATCACATACCTACCATCCTCATCACTGTCAGACCTACCATCCTCACCCTGATCACTGTCATACCTACAATCCTCATCCTGATCACTATCAGACCTACCATCCTCATCCTGATCCAACTGTCTGACCTACCATCTTCACCCTGATCACTGTGTGACCTACCATCCTCACCCTGATCACGGTCAGACCTACCATCCTCATCACTATCAGACCAACCATCCTCACCCTGATCACTGTCATACCTACCATCCTCATCCTGATCCAACTGACCTACTATCCGCACCCTGATCCAACTGTCTGACCTACCATCCTCACCCTGATCACTGTGTGACCTACCATCCTCATCCTGATCCAACTGTCTGACCTACCATCCTCACCCTGATCACTGTCTAACCTACCATCCTCACCCTGATCACTGTCAGACCTACCATCCTCATCCTGATCCAACTGTCTGACCTACCATCCTCACCCTGATCACTGTCAGACCTACCATTCTCACCCTGATCACTGTCTGGGTACTTACAGATTCATTTGCTTCTCTTCCAGTCTTAGTACAAAAAGTTCAATTTAAATCTACGCAATACATTTACTGTTATGTAATATGATATGGAATACTGCTAACCCAAAATTAACAGTTTTGGCATTTTTATGAAAGTAAGAGGGTGGTTAATCACATGGAAATCATTGAGAAAGACGAGTAACATTCTTTCACTAAATATATGAAAGTACTGACTGTTTCTATTATATGCATTTCAAATTTACCACCAAAATTCATTTGTTTCAGGCAGCATATGCAGTAAATCTGAAATACATGCCTGCGTATTTGCAACAGCTCTAAAAAACACCACTTAAGTCTTTTTTTGTATTTGTTTGTTTTTTTTTTTATATATATATATATGTAAGCAAGTTAGAAAGCGGGTTATCCCTGGCTAGATGTACTCACTGTGCCAGCCTTCAGTCTGTCAAGTAACTCTTTCTCTATGGCCGTGTCCACCTGGGCTGCAACCAATGCTTTCTCCTACAACCACATCAATGTAAGATGATTAACGTAAGTGTTGTCATTGTGGTTACTCAAAGTTAACCCTTTTCCACTCAAATTGCCCAAAAGTACCTGGACATAAATTGGCATCTGCCTTGACACTTTACTTACATTTCTCATTACTTGAAAACATTTTCGCAAAGATTTGTACGTACAACCATTCATGCCCTAGTCACAAAGCACTGGCTACTAAAATTTATATATTTGGTTTATTCAGCATATCTGGATTAAAAGTACGAGACACACTACTTTCTTACTCAGTTACGAAACTGAATAAAAAAATGACCATACCTCTCTTCTTTTTTCTCTCCTTTCAACTTTTCTGCTGAGAGGTACAATTTTCTTCCTGAAAAACAATGTCAAAAACACATAAGATGGAATAAATATGTAGATATTCTTAAAGTTGACATGATGAAAACACCAGTACCTTCAGAATTCCCTGACTATTCTATTTCATTGTGTTAGTCTTGGTATAGAATTATTGTGAAATTTATCACAAATGTAATTTCACTGTCATGGTTATGCAAACGCAAATAACCTACACTCAAACATATATCAAGGGACCAACCATCCACTGAATATTCCAAAATCTCTCTTAAGCCAGGCAATTCCTTAAAATAGGGCTTGTGGTTTCCATGATAAAAATATAGAGATATACAATTGTATCAAGAACCAGATACTTGTGGGCTTTTATGAAAAGCTAAAACAAATCCACATACATAAATATATAAAATGATCTAGATGTTAAAAGATTCAAGATTATAAAAAATATTCACAGGTCATGAAAAAATCCTTTTACCCTGGATCTAACCCCTGTGTTAATATTATTACAAAACACTTCTCAGCACATTAAAGTATCTACCATTGAAAAATTACTGTGCACTGGTCCGTTAAGTACTTGGATCAGTGGGACCATTTTATACACCTACTACACAGGTGGTACCCTATGAAAGGTATTTTATTGGCAAACACTTGGAGGACTTCAAATTGGTCACCTGTGGCAGGTCGGTGCTTAACCCTTAAACGGTCAGACCAGTCGTTAACGACCAGTAATCACGTGATTTTATGCTGGGCTTACACTAGCTTAGCCTTACTTGTGTAAACAACTCATAAACCATCACCAAACTTGACATAGACAGCTGTTGTGTTTCCCCCAAAAAACACATCGATCTCTTTTTGTATACTGCCCCCTCTAGCACCCTGCTTGTCATTCAGGGGATTCCCCTGTGATTCCCTTGAGGTGCAAGACGTCACAAAGAGGGCAGCATCCAGCAGCAGTTCAACTGCAGGTGTCCGTCAATTATATACAAGTGCCCAGGCTATTAATCTTATTCAGGAGTGGGCAGGGTGGGATTATGTAGAGGAGAGGGACAGTGAAGTCTATGTTGGGTGCAAGGATGTAAGTATTTTGTTTATAATGAGGCTGGAGCCCACAGAGGTCAAGCATATCAGTGGACCATGGATGGTCCATGTGGTTCCACAGTGGGTCCCATAGTTTCATATTCAGCCGATCAGTCACTCAAATTCTCAATCATTGAGTCAATGCCTGCACTTCCCAAGTATCCCCAAGTCAGTTTCCCAGTCAAACCTGTGTTTGTCAATAAACTTTATGAACATGACCTTTTGCTTTTGCCCAGTAATGCAACCATGCATTCAAACCTAAACCGTTTTCTGCACTCAATTTACATGGAGATGGGGGGGGGGGGGGGGAAGAGCAGGAAAGAGCATGGTTGCAGACTGATACACGATAAATACTGTTGCTGTCTCAGAGATTGTGGTAGGCAGCCAATATCGAAGGCCTACTTTGTCTTTTGCATTGAAATAAATAACTATAATTGCATGTACACTGTATGCATGCATGTCATCCACATTTGCAAACTACATATAAGTATAAGGCATCGTATATATATTTGTGAATCCAATTACATTTTCTTTCTATGGCAACATATTCAAATGGGGGAAACACAATTTTTTCATAAAGATATAGCAGTGTTGTTTTATTTCTGTCATTGCTTGCAGAATATTTAACCTGAAACATAATCTATGAATACTTATGGGGACTATTATGCAAAGTAGCTGCCTCTTACTGGTTATGCAGATCTATGTAAAATTGCACTTTTTCCCATTTTTAGTCAAATACAAGCAATATTTTAATTGTTGCTATGGAAACAGGTCATGTGATCTATATTTTAGTTTCGAAGTTTCCTGAAAGTTTATATCTCCAGTTATCCAAATACCATGCATTTTTGGAGAGAAGGGTGCTTCACATAAAATGAGGCGATACTTTGTTCTCTAATTCAGCAGATTTTTAATGATTTTTTGCCATTTATGAGTGATTCAAGTGGTTGCCATGGCAACCAGTCACGTGACTATAAGCAAATTATTTCACATAATGAAACTTGGCATTCCAGATATCACAATGATATATACTTTTGGTATGCTTCAAAGAAAACAGTTCCAACTGCACTGTGTTCAATAAAAATTGTTACTTTTATTTTCACTGGTACAAAAAATAACTTGACCCTTTAAGGGTTAAAATAGATGGAAGCCCAGGCAGCTTAACCTCTACTACTTATAACTTTGATTGGTTATCACCGATAATTGAGTGGGGTGCACATGGTCCAACTTTTCCATGCAGCAAGTATTATATTTTACCCTTCAAGAGAGAGGCCACCTCTTTTATAACACCACAGTCAGTTTTGGTCCATTTTGGGTGGCCTCATAATAGTGGGACCACTGTATTTCAAATAAATGCAAACAATCTACACCAACCCACTTTATTAGGGATCTACAATAACAGTATCACGGTTTTCTCATCTGTATTTCCTTTGCTTAGAATAACATACACACCTATGTTTAGTAGCTCTAGACTGGTTCTATTCACAACATGCAATTTTATCTTGTCCCTTTTTTGTCCAAACTTTTGGCTGACACTGTATTATGTATCACTAATATCAGTGTTTACTCAAACAAATATTACTTCTCTGATGCCACAAGATTATTTCGACCCATCTTGTTTCTGACATTGTGTCACGTACATGTATGCACAAATTTACTCACTGTCTTTTCAGGGATAATCTCCGAATTCGAATGAGATACTGCGTGATCTTGATCAACCTCTGCTTGCATTTGTGCCTTATATATCTGTAAGTACATTTGTGATAATAACTTATGATTAAAGGAAGTGAAGGCTCTTTGTTTTCCCCAAACCAACATGTTTGATGTTGAACAGTATCACACTCACATATTTGACCTTGAACAGTATCACACTATCACTCATTTGACCTTGAGCATTTTCCCTATCACTTATGGTTCTGTTTGCAGACAAAATATGACAAAAACACATTAGTTTGGAATGTTGTGAATCAGAAATTGTTCCATTAGAAGAACAGTTCAGACATGTATATTCTGAATACTGTTCCATAAAAATCAGAGACATTACATTGAAAAACTGAATTTACAAATAAAATTAACATTACCTTGGCCAGTATATCAAGTTTTCATCTATCTGCTTCAGAGCTTTCTCAAAATTTCTTGACAGTTTGACTTTCTCCCAAAGCCGTGCTGGAAACGCTGCTCTCTCAATTGTCTTCATGTACAGGTAAGACACTCCTTCAGTGAGAAGAATATTATTATGAGTCACAATGCTGCATCATAAGTGAAATTTGATCATCATATACTTTAAGTATGATGAGGTATGATGCCCACAATGTTTGTATAAGCAAAAGTATTCAACAATCACTCCTTTTTCAGTAACTGGCATGCAATATCATTTTGACACAGCACAGAAATTAGCGTAACTTTGATTTCTGTGAATGCTGAAGATAGATTAATTTACTTAGTATTAGAAGTTCAACAAAATTTTTAACTGGTGCTGTTATTACCAGCCCAAATAGCCAGTGGCTAAAGAGGTGTCATTTGGCTCTTAATATTAAAAACACTTGTACACACAGGCAAATTGGCTAATTACCTTTTAAAATATATGGAACAATTCAAACACATTTTCATGCAATTTCCACTTGGATTGTTTAGAATCATTTTGGCTAAAAAGGGAAACACAGATTTTTTATATCTTCAGGCTAAGAAAAACAATATTTGACTGAAACCTTATGGGTTTTGCAACAACCAAACTTGCTGGTCACAAAATTCCTAGCACTAGCCTTAAAAACAATGTCATCATTGGCTCAACTCCCATATATTGCAATAATGTAGTGTTGAAAGTTAATAGCTTTCTCAGTAATTTAGCTCTTTCAGTGCCAAACATGTCTAAAGTCGATCTACTTAAGTCAAACTAGTCTGAATAATCATTAGGATCTCAGATTGGTATTTCCTGTAAAAAGACCTTTCATTCAAGTACCAGCATGTCTGTAGTTCCAGAGAAAGTATCCCGGGTCAACAGCTTTTCTCGGTGCGCATTGGCTGCATCGTGCTCAATGCGCACGAAGAAAAGCTGTTGACTCAATCCAAAATTTGGCTCTTTAAGAGTTAATTCTTATGAGATCAAATAGATTTGCTTATTTTCAGGATCAGGACCAATGACAGTGCACTGCATGTTTGACCAGTTATCATATGACAATTAGCCCGGGCACATACCTACTTGACAAGTAACTCTCACCTTTCTCTTCCCGTACTGTAGCATATTGACTATTTGCCAAGGGACATGCTGTTCTGTTACAAAGACCTGTCAGATTGAACTCATTTCGGCAGAACTTTTGGGTCTTTGTTCTGCAATAAAAAATATTACATGCAGCGCTTATAATTTATGTGTCTATATCCAAGACAAAGATTTCCTTTGTAAGGATATAGCCTGTCCTACACTGCAAGGTACATGAAAGCCATATAAAATTCATTTTAGACAGGCCCTATTCTACTATTTCGATTTGCAAGTTTTGTAATTCTTTGAAAGGAGAAAACTGTTGTATATCAGTTGCCTGTGTTCTGCTAATAGTACATAACATGAACATAAAAGAAATAGAAATACACTTTATCTACTTTTTGTCTGGATGGAGTGTCACTTTGGTAGGTTTTTCCTTGACACACAAAACACCAAAAATTGGCTACAACATTTCATGGATTTATTCTCTGATCATCTTTCATAGGAAATTCAAGAAAGTTTGCATGCATATATGTTGCTATGAAAATTTAACCCTGTTTGTATTAAAATGTTGGCTTTCTCTTTTTCATGCGTCAGTTGACTTCACTTGATCTTTGACTGCATGCTATTTTCTACATTGTCATGCAAGTAATGAAGTCAATGTATTATATTTTCTGCTATAAAGTGCTCCACCTTTATAAGGCCATTCATTACAAGGTGGATTCTGACATACATGGCAAGTCCCTCGGCTCCCACTGAAGCACTTTTCCAACTATGTTTAATGTCCCCTCGTGACAAGCTAGTGTTGCAAAAATAACAGTCCACTGCATCATGGACCCCATAATCAGCATTGAATGAGGATGCATCGTATTTCTCTCAACAAAATACCACAACAGGACATTATCTGGATAGAGTGTATCTTATCGGTTGACAAAAATGAAACATTACCTTTTGGCATCATCCTTTTGTTGAATTTTCACTTTTAATTATAAATTAAGAGAATATTTAAATAAACTAATAACAGTAATACAATATAACAAAGCATACAGCAAATACCTCATGTATTTACTACATAACATTGTAATGAAACAGTTAACCCTTTCAGTGCTAGCTTACAGAAGAATGAGTGAATCAACAACTGACCAAAGCTGTTTACATGCACATGTTTGTACTTGAATGAAAGGCCATTCCATGAGGAATGTGAATCTGAAATCATTATAGCAATGCACTTGAATGCAAATTTGGATATAAACACTGAAAGAGTTGTATTTGTCAAGGTCAAGATCCATGATATTGTGGCTTTCGTCCATAATGCCTAATAATAATGCCCCTTCCATCAAAGGCCACCCTTCTTATCAGGCCACTACCATCATGCAGAAAATACATTTCTATTATATTGTCTCTCTGAAGAAAGGCTAGCCCTCTTATATGGGGCCCCTTATCTCGTGCAGTAGAGGGGACCTTATCAGAGGGGGACCACTGAACATGTATTTGAAACTCACCTAACTTTGAAACTGCAGAAGGTTCCATTGATAACACTCCAAATAACCTGAAATGAGAAACTGGTAGCTTGGATGTTTGTTTGTTTTTTTTTTTTGTTTTGTTTGGCTGTGATGGTGAAATGTACCCCCCCCCCCCCAAAAAAAAAAAAGGGTTTCTTGGTGGGTGGGGAAGGTTACATTTCACCATCACTGCCAATGAGATTTGCACTTAGTTCTTAACATGGAGGAATAACGCAGACAAAGGAACCATTACCAATGTTTATACAATAATAATAATAATAATAATAATAATAATAATAATAATAATAATAATAATAATAATAATAATAATAATAATAATAATAATAATAATAATAATAATAA
This sequence comes from Hermodice carunculata, assembly GCA_964020975.1. Lineage (NCBI taxonomy): Eukaryota > Metazoa > Annelida > Polychaeta > Eunicida > Amphinomidae > Hermodice > Hermodice carunculata. The sequence goes on along the minus strand of OZ026616.1, from coordinate 98,503,006 downwards.
TAATAATAATCCTGTAGCACTCCGCTTATTTCCTGCAGTCTTGTATCATATCTGATACATGCAGCAAAAAAAATCTAGACACACCTTCTTTAGGGTGGACCCTTAAAAAAAAAAAAAAAAAAAAACACACACACACACACACACACTTTACCTCTCACCCTATCCCCATCTTTAAGGGCCAGGCATTCCCCATGCCCTGTGCACACAGGCATGGGAGCCCTGACAAGGGCTACCAACTTTCCATTTCCTTCCCAAAAACCTGTTACTCTAGTTAGCTCTGTTCCCTTGTTATTCTCACACTTCATTCCTTTTCTCCCAGCACCCTACCAGAAAGTCCTGGCCATTTCTGACCCCTTTCTTGCCTCATGGTAATCCCCCTATCAACCCCAAAATCCATGCCACAAGCTTTTCTGCTTCGAAGCGCTGAACTTCCCCTAAGCCCTTGCAGTTATGATCTTTCTATATGCATCACACCATACCAACCAATGGTCTACTGTAACATCTGCCTCCTGGGAACAAACTCTACACTTATCACTGCTACCTGCAGTCCATTTCTGTCTTCACTTTTCGTAATCCTGTCCTACTCCAAAACAACAGTTGGGATCTCTTCCCTCCATCCCAGCAAGTACTTTTTTCAGCTTGTCTGAAACCTTGTATGCAAGTGCTTTGTTGCCCTATTAAACTTCAAAGGTGCCAGCCTTTACTAATCCCCTATCAGCAGCAGCCCTTTGAAGTGATTTGCTTCATGACTACAACAGCAGAGTGCAAGAACTAATTGACTATGCTTTTTTTCAACAGATGGCACTTTGAATTTCAGCTCTCACGTTTGTGAGGTAAAAGTCAATAGTAGAATTGCACTGGATTTGAACACGGAATTGTGGGAGTATTTAAGGAGCAGACATTGTGGATTTTCTATTGCTGTTAGCATCTTTGCTCTATATTAAATAGTCATGATCTAATACCCATCTTTCCAGACCAACCAAGACACTACTGCACAATAAACTTTGTGAGTTACTGCTATTAAAATATCCAATAACAACACTTTTCCCTTAGGGATCATGAACAAAAAAAAACAAAAAAAAACCTTTCCAGATTTTGGAGAAATCCTCGGAATGGGGGGAGGGGGTCAAATTAAAAATCGGAATTTGCCAATATTCTGGAAAGCCATAAAGTGAAACCTGTTATTTTATGGTAGCAGTATTTTTCTTAGTGCAACATCTAATGAGTAAAAATATAAATGCAAATACATTATCTCTGACTATACACTGCCCTGATGGGATGTTTTCCAGATAGGCTTATATATGATTGACAAAATGTTGCTGTATTTTTAAGTCAACGTCTTACTGCCACATAAGAATATTCAATTTAATTAAACTGATGGCTAATGTACCTTGTAAGATGCATATTTTGTACTTTAACGATTGAAAATTGGCAAAGCAATGTAACAGTGCTAAAATTGCATTTGTTTGTGCTCTCTGTAGGACCGGATCACTTGCAGTAAACACCGCATGTTTGGTACCATTGGGAAGGTCACAACTTCATCTGTATCAGTAAAATGCTTTCTTGTTGGCTATTCAAGTGTGACTAAAATGTGGTTCATTTATGCCAAACATCACTGTTTCAAAGGTTAGAAATATTGTTCAAATGATCATTTCTATTGGCTGATGGTGATGTAGTCTGATCGTCATATGACCTATCTGAATAATTAATGCGGAAGATTAGTCACGTGAACCAATAGGAGCATGGTGATTTCCCAAACGATCATTTCCGCATGGACTTCCGCCCAGGGCTCCACACCATGCCGTTGGTGAAAGCATGGATGTAGGGCATGATAAAAGCAGCAAATCTGGCTGTTTTGATGCTGTTACTGTGCAAACACTTTGATATTTTCATAGGATTAGGACTTAGATAGTTCTTCTGAAGCTTTCTGTTATGATTGCAAGACAAATGGGAGGATATTCGCTGTACATTTGGCACCGATGAAGGCAACCTACCGGAATCTATCTGCACATCGATTGCACTCTTTTTGCCAAACATACCAGTTTTGCCTTCAGTTAAGTCTAAACACTAATTCTAAATACACAAAATACAGTAAAACCTCTCTAACAGAGCACCTCTGTATACTAAACATTTCTCGGTCCCAAATATATAGTTCCAACGTAACCAAACCTCCCTATACCAAACACCAGTGACCTCACTATAACGAACACTATTTTCCGGTCCCAAGGATGTCCCTTGTAGGGAGGTTTTACTGTAATAAGATTTGACCCTTTGGAAATTGATCACATGTGGTAGCAGTCATTTCAAAGAAATTACTGCAGAATAAATATGTGCAATGTTAGAGATGTATTGCACACCACAAATGGCACTGGGGACCCCGAATGGTCAAGACTGCATCAGATTCAGAGTTAACATTATTATGTAACAGAAACAAAAGTACTGTGATGAATGCCCTTTTCTCCAAGCTCGGGTAAATGAGTATGTCTGTCCCATTCCTGTGCAAAAAGTCCTGACATGTGTACAAAGTAGCAAACATAATTTGAGCGCGATGGCAGGCACAGAAAAACCCGAAAAGTGAACCGAATTATTTGTCAAAAAATACACAATTCCAAGTATGCTTGAAGGGAACTCATTTCTCCAAAATTACCACTTGCGGTAAATTGTGGAATTTGGTAAACAGTGCAGACAGAATGTGTATTTTTTCAAATTGGTGAAGTCCTGTCCCTGCAATTAGCATCTGTGATGAAGATTAGTATCTATTATAAAATATTGGAATTTTGTGAAAATAAAGAATATCAAATAATTCACACGTGTTTTTCTTTCAGTACTTCAGATGTAATATATATATATATATATATATATATATATATATATATATATATATATATATATATATATATATATATTGAAAGGTCACAGGGATCATCACAATCCAATGAATCTTATAAAACGCTTTCTATGTGCAGAGCTTAATAGCCTATTTGTGTTGTTACATTACATATATGTTCCCTAACAAAGTTGCAGCACAGAGCATCTATAATGGATTCTTGCACAATATTGTGATGCCTGGACAGACTGATATACATATAAATACAGCTTGTACACATTTCTCCATGTTGACACAAACATGTCAACTTTGGAATTACTGTCTAAATCTGGACATTCTTCACCACAGACATTTTTTTTTTTTTTTATTTGATTTATTTCACAAAATCAATAAATATAAAAACGGTGTGATTTACATAACAATAAAAGCATTGATTTTGCTGGGGTAGCCCCTAAAACCTACTGGTTTATTTCCAAGGGGGCCCCATAAAAAGTCTGCCTTTACAGTACATGGCAAATAACACTGATGTGAACATAGTTTCACAATAAGTTAATATATATATAAAAGGTATGCGTAAAACTCAGTGTACATGTGACTAAATGAAATTAATTTAAAATAAACTAAAATACCTTAAAAACCGTAGCTATGCAGAATATATACATATACATATATATAAATATACATACATACATATACATACATACACATACATACACACATACATACATACATACACACATTCATACACACAGACACAGATACATGCATATATATATACATATAGATATAGATATCAATAAATTATGAAGATTTTGGACAAAAATAATAAAAAATGACATGTTGATGATAAAGATGGTAAGTATGCAATGGAATGGAGATGAGACTTGATGGTTCGGGTAAGCCCTTGAAATAAGTAGCTGTGATGAATGAGTAGAATAAGATGCTTATCCAGCTAGCTTCATTTAGCTTTAAATTGACAATTTAATGGGTAAATAAAGATAACTCGTCTGTGGTGCTTTTTTGCAGTAAGAATTTTTTCACCTTTTGTTTGAATGTGGCCAGATGAAGTGTTGTTTCAATGTCCAAAGGGAGCGAGTTCCACTGTTTGGCACTTACATTATAAAAAGAAGCTGATTGGACAGATTTTACCTGTGGGAGAAAGAAATTTCTTTGGTTATTGCGTGTATTATGAGTATGGATCTGTGAGGTTCTAGTAAAAAACTGGTTAAGATAAGAAGGACAATTGTCGTTATATACTTTGTGCATATGAGTAAGACACAGCTGTTTTGCCCTGTTTTCAATGTGAAGTAGTCCTTCTGATGCCAGTTCAGATGCTCCCACATGTACCATTGTCCCCCATCCCTTTATGAAACACAAGACTTTATTTTGTGTAATTTGAAGCTTTTTTTTGTACTGTTGTGGTAGGCCGTGGTACCAAGAGGAGATAGAATAGTCAAAGTGACAGCTGATCAGAGCAGAACATAATGTTTTCTTTACATGCTTATTCAAATTTCCGGCCTGTCGGTACAAAAATTTTAAGCGAGAGTTTGCTTTGTTTATGATATTACTGGCAGTTTTACTACCACTCAGACATTGGTCTAAATAATACACCTAAATAGGAGACCTCTGGGGAAGCATGGATGGTGATGCCTCTATGTGTTAATTTGAAATCCCTAATGGATTTCAATTTGCGCTTTGACCCAAAACGAATTAACTCTTTCTTGCCCATATGTAGGGAAAGTTGATTTTCAATAAGCCAGTGATCGCATTGTTTCAGATTGGTTTCTAATATTTCTGATAGCTGTAAGGGATTGCTTCCAGATGCAAGCAAAGCGCTGTCATCAGCATACTGGATGAGCTGGCATTGCACGCTGCCTGGCATGTCGTTAATGTAGGTGAGGAATAAAAGCGGACCCAAGATACTACCTTGAGGAACGCCTTTCACAATCTGTTTAGGCTGTGACGATTTGCCACTAATAGTGACAACTTGGTTCCTTCCTGAGAGGTAGGACTGGAACCATTTGGTGGATGTGACAGTCTTGATCTTTTTATTTTAACTGAGACCCTCTATATATAGCATGGCTGTTGACTACCATTCTTTCTTAAATCTACTTAACAAATATACGATCATGACTCTTTGTTAGTTAATTAAAGACATAGTTTTTAGTCATTTTCACATTTCTTCAGACTATGGAAGTACCCCGTAAATCGTTTAAAGCCACGTGGTCCATGTGCTTATATTATCGCTCAAATACATGCTGAACAATCACCTTTTGCATACACCGACTGTAATCAAACAGCTCTTTGTATTCATATATATGTGAAGCTACTGAAATCATACATTTGTTTTCAAGTGTTCTATCAGCCTTATTTCAACTATTTCCGGTCGTTATCGCCACTTCTGACGTTCTGTCTCGCTGACTGAGTCAGCGAGTGGATGAAGCCACACAGTCAATATACAATTTGTCACACTCGGAAGATTTAAATTTTAACATTATTGACTTGCTACCTTGTCACAAATTCGCCACTTCAGAAACGATATCGGTACTTACATCGTCGTTCTGCATGATTATTGGCTAAACATCGAGCTTGCAGCTCCCTAGTCCCAGGTTTAGAACTACAATTTTTAACACGTGCTATAACCTGTACGCCAGATGGCGCAATGATCGCGCTACATGTACGCCAGTGACAGTACGAGCTCGACCACGATATGGTTTCCAGAGTCTTCACACTATGTGATTTCAATAAGTGAGGGAGATATCCAGGGAATGGAGAAAACACAGAATGAAATGGGGAAATGGACACTGGGAGCACCACCATGTACAGCAATAGCCCCAAGGGACCTCCCTCACGCTCTGTAAGCTTGCGGGTGGCTTACAGAGTGTGGGGAGGTTCCTTGGGGCTAGTGCAGCAACAGAAGCAGTCCTAGGAGAGTTAGGGTGGAATAAAATCACAGACAGAATTGCCAAAGCAAAGCTTAAGTACTGGGGGTATTTACAAGCAGTAAATGAAGACAGGTGGTACAGGAAGGTTTATGATGTTTCTACATCATAAATCCATAGATGGGGCTTAGAGTGGACGAGAGCAAGGCTCTTCATCAAATATTTCAATAAACCATGGATGAAAAATTAAAACAAAATCCTCCCTCTTACCCCATAATTTAAAAAAAAAGAAAAGAAAAGAAAAAAGTGATGATAAACAAGATTTATTTATGGGACCTAATGGAGAGTTGGATAATTTTTATTTGCATAAATATACAGTTTGCATTGAATCATAAATAAATTCTAAAGGCAACTAAATAAATCAAATGAGAGAAATGACTACCAGGTTTAACATACACTGGACTAAGAACATTGATCATAATTAAGAAACAGGAGCACCACATAAAAGCTGAGACGGCCGGTACCACCTCTAGGAGTGAGTAGTCTCTGTAGAGTGTCTGCTCATTTCCATAGTGTACCACAATAAACAGAAGTTCTTGGACTGTGCATGTGAGCATGGTTATATAAATATTTCTCAAAATGTTAATCAAATCCCCTTCAAACATCATGATTATGTACCTTTGGATGGGTCTCTAACAAGTGTGGAGGTTCCAAAATGAATTCTTCCGATTGTGTAGATCCCACAGAATTAACAAGTGGAAATATGTAGGTGTAGGCCAGGGGTGTGGGTTGAAGCCTGCAGAAGCTCAGAGGTTTTGACAATAATAGGTCCCTTTAGAGGCATGTTCTGCAACCATCTCCAGTAATTAATTTTGAAATACATATTAATAAAACATAGAATGATTGAATTCATCAAACACTTAAGCTAGTAACATGATGCAATGACACTTTTTATTTGAACAAAATGTTGGTGGAACTACCCAAATTTTGGTTTGTGGAACCTCTGCAAGTGTATGATATCAATATCTTGCTTCATACTGTGATTTTAAGTTTTTTTTCTGGTTTGTTTTTCAATTAAAAACATCTTGTGTGCAAAAATTCTTGGTATTCCAAGACTTCAATTTGGTGGGCAGGTATGTAGCACTGCAATGATGCTGTACCTTTTTATTCATAAAGTTTTGTGTGTTTTTGCAATTTTGATTTTTAATCCCAATTAAACTACCTACTGGATCAATTATCCTGAAGCTTGGTTATTCGTAGCTTGACTTAGTGTGGTGCTGCTACACATATAGTCATAGCTTTTGTTTCCACTTTCCATAGTGGTGTGATTGTCAGGCAGTCAAGGTTTCAACCTGTGATGAGAGCTTTTTCTTGCAACCTCTGCAGCACGCACTCTCTCTTCATGAACTATTAAGCTTGACATCTTGAGCTAATTCTTAAGTTGTCAGTTCTATATTCTCTTCTTCTTTGGTTGCTCCTTGGATGACTGTACCTTTGTTGGATCAGGGCTTTGTATTCTCTTCTCAGTCATGCCCAGTGGGCAATGCATGTTTTGTCTTACATCTCAATTGGTCACAGCATTCTCCTCTTGTTCATATGCTGCACCTACCTCTGCCATTCTGTCAGCTTCCTCATTACCCTGCATTCTGCAGTGGGAAGGGATCCACTGCAGCACAAGTCCATTGTACCCATCTATGGTTACTTGTGCACTGTGGTTGTGCATTAGTATGACTTGATCCAGCTGTATACATGTTCCCTTGGAACCTTGTGTAGAGGCTTTACAAGTAGACCACCTTTCCATACTTTGTCAAAACCCTTCTATAGATGTATGAAAGCAGCAAGTACAACTTTCTTTCATTGGATTTCATCATCTATTACTTGTGCCAGCTGTGTAGTCTGATCCTCTGTGCTCCTGTACATTGTGAATGCCTCTTGTTCTGAGGTGACGATTCGATCTTCCTTGTCTATAGAGATATAAGTACTACATCAGTTGCTCACTGAGGATATGCGCTGCATGGTTTTACATGTACAGCTTGTCAGGCTAATTGGGTGGTAGCTATGGGGATAAAACTAGTTTGTTTTTCCTCTTCTTCACAATTAGCAATCATTATGGCACATTTCTCCATCATTGTGGTAGCTGTCCCATTTTAAGGCTGGTGTTGAAGATGTCCAGGAGCTTTTTAGTGGCAGTGTTGTCCAGGTGTTATATTATTTTGTTGGTGAAACTTGGTCCTGGAGATTTTTTTTTTCATTTTCAAGATGTTTGATGGCTGTCTTTAGCTCTTCCATGGTTATATCGTTCTGCATCCCCTTGCTGATAAAATAGCATTTATTTATTTATTTTATTTATTTTATTTATTTTTTTGCAATGTGTACTGCCCCTTGTATAGTTTGCAGGTGTATCAATGCAAGTAAGTGAAAATAGCAGCTAGTCACTGGTGTTATGGAATAAGTATACATCTAAGTGTATGCAGTCAACTATATGACAAAGGTCCCATGGAGATCATTGGTGTATTTACTATATACACTTACTACGTACATGCACAAAAAACATATTTTTGGCACCAGGAAAGCTAGTCTGAATATGTATAATGAGAATTTGAACTAGAATTTCAATACTGCAAATCTTGATGCTTCTCTACATGGGCTAGGTTGGCATTCCATTTGGGCAGCTCCAACCTATCCATAAAGGTCATATTACAACTTCACTGAACTGGTCCCTTGAATAGATTTGAAGAGAATATCAATTTCAACCATGATTTTGATGCTGCAAATATTGGTTCTGTATATGGGCTAGGTTGGAATTTCACTTGCCAAAGGGTAACTCCCAAGGTATTTATGAAGTTCATACTAAACTTTTGTTTCTGTATCTTCAGTGAACTATTTTGTGCTTGAACTTTTTTTTCTTTTTTGCATAAGATGATCGTCCCCTTTAAAGAAGTCATAATTACTCAAATGTACTTACAAGGTCATAGCGAGAAAGAAAGAGAGAGAGAGAGAGAGAGAGAGAGAGAGAGAGAGAGAGAGAGAGAGAGAGAGAGAGAGAGAGAGAGAGAGAGAGAGAGAGAGAGAGAGAGAGAGAGAGAGAGAGAGAGAGAGAGAGAGAGAGAGAGAGAGAGAGAGAGAGAGAGAGAGAGAGAGAGAGAGAGAGAGAGAGAGAGAGAATTGTGTTGAAAGTACAGATGGAATTTCCATTCAGATCAGGAAATAATTCATTTGACACATTCACACAGAACTACATTGTATCATTAATGTATGACCATCAATTAGTTTGTGCAAGGTCAGTTTAGCAAAGAACTGTCACAGATCTCCCATATGTTAACACATGCATGAAAGCTTAAATCAGATGTATCGGTGTAGCATGGCCGTGTCAATAGTCTTGCTTCGTGGATCCTCAGAGTCTGACCCATGCCAAAGAAAGCTGTTGCCCATCTTATCTCAAGGGTAAAGGGCGGTAAATCACAACATGATGCATGGAATGTACAACATATCAATCTAAATTTCCATACAGAAAAAATTTTGGAAACAATAAACACAGGTATTGTGAATCTCCCATAAATAAACAAGACACTTGTCATTTTATGAAAACCAAACACTTTATTTGTCCAACTGCCTTAATACTTGCTTTCAGCATGAATGTATTGTATTCACACATATCCATTTTGAAACTTTGCAGATTATTTGACTTAGGCTAGCTGAGGAAATCTGCTACAAGTGCTACGGTTGACAGTACTGTGCACAAAATAAAAGAATCTATGAACATAAACATAAGGCCTTGCAGTGTAGGGTCTAGGACCTTTGTAAACCAAATTACAGAGCACAATATGTGTAAAGAAATATATGTCAATCCTCACACACTGCTGGTGCCGCAAAAAAAAAAAAAAAAAAAAAAGTGCAGCTACCAACTTATCTTACACCATAGGCACATGTCATTGTTGTGCTTTTTTTTTTTTTTTAATGCAACTTTTCAAATACATCATTTTTTGGTGGTCATAATAGAGGCACACTCTATATTAAGAACTTGAAATTTACAACATATCCGGGTGAGCTTTTGTTTTCTCTTGAAATCTTCACACATGTATGTGGTTTTCTACCAGATATTCATATTGACACATTTCAAAGGAGCAGACAAGTGTTTTCATATAACCAGAATGCTTTTTTATAAGTGCAAAGAAATATAAGCTTCAAAGCTCCAGTCTGGTCTAAAGGCTCATACTTACATGCATATACTAAATCTGTGATTTTCCAAGTTTCCATGACCACTTACTTTGACACACCTGACGAGTTCCCCATTGGTAGAAGCCTCCCACTTTTCATCTACTTTCAGGACTTTTCATCTGAAATTTGGTCTGTTTTGGCCAATCTCCCCCACAAATATCTTCCTTATTTTCACTTAAATATTCTTTGTTAAATATAAAATCTCAATATTTCTCATCAAAGGATATTGTATACGTATATGTACTACAGGATAGCATTGATGTCCTGAAACCCGGACATCAACATTGCAGGACTTTTTAAGAGATTCTGTTGATTTCAAGTTCTGTTTAAACTACAATTACAAATATTCAACAGGTTAATTCAAATCTGTTTGTACACAGATCACACTTTTTATTGGGACTGTTCTTCTTCCCAATCATTTGTTACATCAGATTATATGTAATCATCACACGTAATTCACACTATAATGTCCAGATATCTTATGGACATTCCCTTTCCGTGGAGCATTCCTTCCATGGAGAATGATATGGAGAGGGTGGGCTTCCCCTGCAAGAATTACGTCATTACCCAGATCACGTGGTTTTCTCTTTTGACAGATTACACGTGATATCTGGCCACTGGCTGATGCTTTGATCCAAACGTTAGCCAACGTTACAGACACACAAAAGCCGTAACACCACAACGTAACAATAGGTCACTACCGCCCGTTACGTTCGGGTATAAATGCTGGCGTTTGTGTCCATTACAACCCAGTCTCTAAAGAGTCTGTTTTGAGAACAAAACCAGTCAGACTGTTGAGTGCTTCCATACTCAGTAAACAGGCCTCTAGATACATAGAGCAAACTCATTATTTGTAAACTGGCACATTCACCTCCTTGGCACTTGCCAAGTCTTCATTGCTGTTTAAACTGTGAGAATGTATACACACACACATGTTGATATCATACAGACCCAATACCCTAACTATTGCTATACCATAGAGAGGGCACTGTTTGGCTCACAACCATCACAGAGTCCATATACATGCAACTGAAAATTGATAAAAAGAAATACAAATCTTGTGACATAGTCAACCATATATTAAATTAAATCTTGTAACATAGTCAACAGTGCATCAAATCAAAAATAAACACATTGTGCCTGCAAAAAAGAAATCCAAACCATGTGACACAGTCAATAATCAAAATACGGCAACAGAGTTTGCATACTGAACCAACTATAAGCTACATGTGTTCTCACATCCACAAGTGATGTGTAAAAACAAGCATACAGCTTAGTCTGCTTAGGAGGCAATCACACAGTCAACTGTACATTGTATCAAGCACATAGTCAACTGTACATTGTATCAAGCACATATATGTATTGTCAACAGTACATTATATCAAGCACAGTCAACTGTACATTGCATCCAAACACAATGGTACCTTGTGTAGTGGCTGCATACAAGCACAAGTGTTGGAGGTCACCTGTTCAGCAGGTTCCACTTGACCTAGGTACTGATGGTTCTGCCAGAGTTTGATATTGGATCAACACAGTAATTTATCATAACTGTTTGGAGCTTACCACTGACAAAGAACAAGTGATTTTATTCCTGGCTTTTAGCCCCCACCTGTTGCATATCATTATACAAGTACAATATATCCCAATGCATTGAATGCTAGTCAAAACCATACATACGCTTGGCAAGGACAAAAGTCCAAAAAATATAATGTTATTCAGGTACATTTCATTTGAATGAATTATGCCCTTCACACATTGTTAATAGCACAATAGCAAATGAACATTAACTTTGCACCAAAAGATCATGCACTTGTCCATGACAAAATGCCAAGACATTTAGTCTTCCCATGCTCGGAGATTAAACACCTTGCCAACAACTTATTTGACTACTTTGACATATGGTTTCTTGCTGACATTGTAAAAACCAAACTGCACGGTAGCACAGCAAGAGTCTCTTCAATGGTCCTCTCATCTAATTTCAAAAACTGGTTTCACTTAAAATAAATTTGCCAAAGAGGCTAACTCTTGTTGGCAGACATAAATATCACAAAAGTTGGTGCAACTTTTCCCATATCATTACGCTACATCCATCCAGCCTTGTGGTAACATGGGCACTTAACTGGATCTGTGCTAAAACATTCACAGCAACAACTAGTGGCATATATTATTTTGCATGTGACATGACGCAACCCCTTCCCCCCAAACATAATTTTGAGGAGGAAGCTCCCTTTTTAATATCAGTTTCCTAAGTATTCCAAATATTTTACAACAAAAATCAGCAACAATTATTTGAATTTATTTTAATTAATTTTTATTTTTCACATTTAGTGTACATCAACGCTATCAGTTTTAGAATATTTGTTCTCCACAACAAAATTCAATTTACTGCGCCTTTCAGCATTTTGATCAACAACAGGACCAAGATGGTCCTGTGCTCTGCTGACAGACAGCAGGTGCAACTGACCCAAAATCTGGCCAACTTTGTGGGCAATTTGAAGCCTTAGTCTTACCACCTTCATTTTATCTGTCCTTGACCAATATTTCAGCTCATTACAACAATAACTTGAGACACACCTGTTAGCTGTGATGCATACGAACACTCAAGTCTTTCAGTACAGAATAAGGTGCGTATGTACTTCTTTCAGTCAGTATGGCTACTAAATGGTGGCCAGTTGTAATACATGTAGTGAGACAGCAAATGGATGTGGTAGTTATAGCCTGGTCTCCCGTATACCCTTTAGTGCACCCAAAAGTGTCCCAAATTGAGAGAGGAAAATATACACATACATGAGCTTAAATACATTACCAATACCTGATATCTATCATGATACACCCTCCAGTGATGCAAAGCCTATCTTGGCACCCTGATGCATCAATGGCAGTTCATCCCTATATCAAGCACGGGGAACATTTTATGAAAATGTTGTTACTTCAAAGATTCATGCAGCCCTACTTTTCAAGTAACATGTGATGAATTGCACTTTTTAACTATTGTTCCCTTTTCTTTATTCTTTTTGCTCTCTGCCTTCAGATATCAAACCAAAAAAGAAAGCATTCTTTTTGCACATTATCACATCTTAATGAAAAATAATTTCAATATATGCAACACATTTCATCAAACACTACAAATTAGTTGAAGATTTCTGTCTTCCTTCTCTTCATCCAGAGAATGCCAGTCCTAGCCTGTGTGCATACTCTAGAGGATGCTTCCCCTTTTAGCTGTCTGCCAGCTGCTATTACAAAATACAAGCCCAACTTCACCAGCTGATGAACTGCTTTTGAACATCTCCACAATCACTGATGTGGTAATCTAATAGCTGTTTTATTGCAGCACGTTCCATGACAACCAAATTTTACACCCCAAAATAGTTTTAAATCTCCTGTCACTCCAAACTACAAATTCTTTGCAGTAAGACTTCTTTTCTCTTCAGCCAATGCTCATGCTTAATCATTACCACATGTTTCCAAGTTTGGGGGAAGAAACTCCAAGTTTCCCTGACACTCAAACCCAGCCCAATAGCCCTGCTGACTTTTAAAACCAGCAGGGCTAAAAATACCTCCAGATACTTTTATGGCAAACAAAATACATGCAATAGACCAAAAAGAGTATCCCTTTTTCATGGTTTTAAGGCCAATTCTTCTTCCTTCTTCTAAGTGACCCCTTTTTCCAGTTGGTCCTTCTACTGCCCCAGCCGTTAAGGCACCATGTGGAGTGTATCTTCATGTTTGAAACGGAATACATCCAACTTTACATTAACAGTTTTCGCCGCCCATTTTCATCAAATTCAGCACCTTCATCTGAGTTTTCCTGGTCATGGCGTGCTCTGTATGGACTCTCCTGCAGGTTCTTAGCTGCAGTGTGCAGCTTGTTCACAAAATCTGGCACACCTGAAGAAATAAATTGAAATGGCATATTTTTACCCTAACTCATCAAGAAACTGGATGTTATATTTTCCACTGTAAACACACCAAACACTGAAAAAATAGCCTTAACACACTAAACTTCATTAAAAAGTAGCAAAATAGTGTAACGCCACCTGCTTGCCAAAATGAAAACTGATCCCTGGAGACCACATATGCAATACCAAAGTAATTGGGCCAGTACTTCTTCAAAAAATAAAGTTTTGATCCCCCCCCCCTCAAAAATTTTAAAATTCATGCAAAATGGAAAAAAATGCTGGATCCTCATCCCCCTTGTAAATTTGGTAGAGGGCAACCTGGTGAACATCCATGTGCAAATCAAAGCATTCCACAAGACGGTTTTAAGAAGATACAGAAAATGTAAAAAAGTTAACAGACAGACACAAACCGATCACATAAGCGGTTCCTGGTTAAAACCACCCCTCATCAAAACATCCCCAGGTCAGATCGGCCCCTCACCAAAGCAGCCCCTAGTCAAACTGTCCCCCAGTCAAAGCAGCCTCCAGTCAACCCAACCTGCAGTCAAATCGTCCTCAGGCACATGAAATTGTCAAGTCATAGCGGCCCCCATACTTAAAAGTATTTAGTTTTTTTTACTTTTCCCCTTTCTTCTTAGCAGAAACCTGCACTGGGAATAACAGGCTAATAAACAATTATCATTATCATCATATCAGTCATTAGACAAGAACATGGGGTGTATTACTAAAGCTGTGCACGTTTATTCCCAGCTACTCACTCAGGGAGCAAAGTTTGCATACATTGCAGATAATAGATTCACACACAGATCTGTCCCGATTGTTAATTCTTCAGTTGGAGAATTCATAATGACTTAATTTACCTACAAGAAGTTGAATTTTTTGTGAGAAGTAACACTGTTATGTCATCCAGCTGCACGCATATAGCGTAATGATCAAAGAACCTGATACCGAAACTGAAACTACATCTGAGCATTTCCGTATACTGGTCTTGCATGGTTTCTAATGAGTAAGCCTATATGCTACAGTGGCGAACACCCATCCAAATAAGATGATGATGAATTTTTGGCCCAATAAGCTTATGCTTGAGATTTATCATCTGTGACTCAATGATTCCGGGCAAGGCCTCCCTTGTTTGTCAACTTGAGGCACAGTTTTGTTCCTACATAGGCCTATAATTACTTTTGGGGATATTACTCAAAAGATCATAGGAAATTCAAGTGGGAGTAAGCATAAAAAAATTGACAAGATGCCTATATGCAGAAACATATATCCGAGGTCAACAGATTTCCATGGCACGGTCCAGGCGTAGGCCCACTGCATCAGGAGAAGGCTATTGAAAGGAAAGCTGACGATTTACTCCTACTTCAAGGTGGGCAGGGGGTTAAAGTTATGTCTAACCATGGCACAATTGTACAGATCACTGAATATCCAAATGGGCTTAAACTTCAAATTGTAAGTACCAAAAATATTCCAGCTTTCAGCTTTAACTGGGGAAAGGTTGAAATTTAAATCTAACCATGACAAAAGATTACAGAACAATACACAACAGAGGGACACGTTGACCTGCTGGGGCCACTTTAACTTGAGGTTATTTTGACTGGGGGACATGTTCACTTGGGGGTCTGACCAGTTACTGGATAAGAAGGTTAGCAGAGCTAAAAATTGAACTGAAGAACTGAAGTAAATGGGAATTGTAGATCTATACTCTATCAAATTTATAGCGAAATTTACATATGACTAATGGTAAAATATTCAAAATTTATTATTCAAAAAAAAAAAAAAAAAGAAAAAAAAAAGGTGGGGTCCCATGGGCAAGGGCATATTAAATGGATGAAACAGAAAATCATTTCTTACTCTGGTCATTTTTAATTAACCTTAAAGTGCTGTTTTATGACCAAGTCAACAGCTTTCCTCATGGCACTTTACAAGCAATGTGTCCCAAGGAAAACTGTTGACTAAGACTATTTTTGGCTTTAGACTAGGCTTGCTTGTATTTGAATGAAAGGTATCCTCATGAGGAATTTGTATCTTTTAACCATTATACGTTTAATGCTAATGAGAAAATGACTATAGCCGTGATTAACACTTTAAGGGTTAAGAGCAAGACAGGTGCTATGAGGACAGCCTCTGTTCAGCTGACCTACCAATGGCATATTATCTGTGATTAACACTTTAAGGGTTAAGAGCAAGACAGGTGCTAATAGGACAGCCTCTGTTCAGCTGACCTACCAATGGCATATTATCTATCACCTCAGTTGACTGAAAAGTCAGTTGATACATTGATAAACCTCCATGGGGGTTAAAAACTACGTATGAGATAGGGAAAAGGAAATTTCAGGTGTTGATGAAAGTAGACACTAACTTTAACAGTGTAAAACTTATGCCGGGTAAGCAACCTGGGAGAGAAGTTCACTTTTCTTCATGCTAGTAGCTAAACTTGTTCTGGCCCTGAATTGAATCTACCAGCCATCCACATCAGGATATATTTCCCTTTTACCTTTGACCTATTTAAAAAATAACCCAGAATGACAAAAATTGAGCCTGTATGAGCATAACCGTTATAGCATAGAAATACCCAGTCTTTCAATCTAATGAGCTGACCCTTGTCATAAGTCAGGCTACAAGTTCAATATCAGTACGTGCCTACACTCTATAGAATAATATACAAACTGGACCAGTACTTATCGTTTCATATTAGCCTCAGGCTTTGTGCTGGCCTCAGGCTGGTAGGCTAACATTACTTTTGACACTTTCCAACCAAATGTTGTTTGTTCCAGTGTTTTCACTGAGTGTAAATGAGCTCCAGGGATCTGTGAAATATGCCTGAAATAAACAGTTTTCTAGACAAAGGTTGGACATTTAATACCTGAGCCATCACAAGTAAAGTTGTTTCACCAATTTTACTATGAGGGAGGAAGGGTTAAGTAACAACTGACCTGTGCTGGCCATCCAGTTGTAAGCTGCTGTTGGGAATGACGCCTGGGGATCATCGCAGTAAGTGAGGATGTAGTCGAATCCATTCTGAAATACCATTGATGAATTCTTCATTAAAATATCAAGTACATCCTTGAAAGCTAGATGTGAAAACTAATTATCAAACTGTCACACATGAACTTCCATAAATACAAATACACTCACAGACTCTCTTTTTTCCCCATACTTTTTGGCAAAAAACTCACTATTATTTTGATGTACATGGACTTATTTACATGTTTACACAACAAGGGAATTAAAATATAGTATTTATATTGTTTGGAGCTGCAAGTTATCAAATAGATGAGTCAAAACACCAGAGCACGGTCTTCTATGCAGGGCTTGACAAATCATGTCTGATTGCACGGAGCAAGCAAATCTGAATCTTGAACAAGTTATAATTAACAAGTGCTTGCCTGAATGGGCAACCAATTTTTTCATGGGAGAAAACCCATTTTTTATCTTAAACATATATTTGTGATCAAGATAGAAGCAATGCTTGTTTGGAAGGCATAGAACTTGCAGACAAAGGGTGCGCAAAGGTGATGATCCATAAGAACAACACTGTCTGAAGTCCTAGTGGCAGGGCCAGAACACTGTTCTCTTGCAGTGGCTTGCGTTGTCAAACAACCTGGGGTCACAGTTGCCCAATGATGCCAGAGGAGCCATTAATCCATTACAAGAACAGTGTTTTTGTTAGAGTAACAAAACAAATGAAATTAAATGTACAATAAGTGCCCATTGTTTCATAACTTCATTTGTCCCCGCTGGAATCAGCAAGATACAACTTAGGTACAAGCATCTTTGTCACTGTCAGACCTCATGGCCTCCAGTTGCAATACAGACGGTAAAACCAGTCACTGAAACCCATTCATAAGCCCTCAAAAATCAAGTAAATATAAATTCTGATATATCCACGAATCAAGTAAAATGATAAAAGCAGAGCAATATAATTCCTAAAACCCTGACAGAAACTTCAAAGAATAGTTTGCTGGTTTCACATCGGCTCAGATAAGAGTTACGAATATTTCTACCAGAGGACACCCTACTACATGTATTGACAGACCACTTGTATTAGATGCCACAGATTTGTTGTAGTTTTTGTTTTTTTTGTTTTTTTTGTTTTTTTTGTTTTTGTTGGGGGGGGGGGAGCAACAGGGTAACTAGTTTTCGAAATCCACTTGCCTTGTGGACAAATTCATTAAGCCTTGTAATGCACAAATATAACAGAATGAGACAAGATCCACGCCTATGAATTGTACATGTAGTTCACATTTGTGTCCAGATTCAGTTCAATTTGAGTGCCTCTTTCAAGGGTAGTGGGATTGCTAAAAATGGCACAAACTGTAAAATTAAAGTCATAGCTTGTTAATATGATGGAAACTTGTATTTGAAGACCCTAAATCTCAAGGTAAAGCCCTTGAATTCTGGGGCTTTGAGACAACCCTGCTCAACATACAGTGTGTTAATGGTGCAGAAGTACCTTCCCGTAAACTATCCTGTCCTCCAACAACCTCATCAACAGTAACTCTACACTCCTCATTCGACTCTACATCCTCATTCAACTTTACACCCCTCATTTAACCTGCTGCATCAAATAGTGGCCAAATCAAGTTCATAACATAAGGGTAACATGGAGCAAACCCTCACCTCATCAAACCCCCCATGTGGCCTGATGACCAAGTTGGAGCAATATGTGCTAACACGAACATATGTGTCACTGACTGGACAGTACGGATGTTCAACAGCATGAGACACTATCACCATCAACTTCTTATCTTGATCCACCTGGAAGATATTAAAAAATGTAAGAGTCAGTTTACACAATGATAGGTATTTCCTTATGCAGAAAGTGTATAAATTACCAACATGCAACAAAATCTCTGAGTTATCAGAAGACGTCTGGTTAGATGTGCCACTGAGATCAGTAAAAATACAATTTCACAAAACCTGCAAGTTAGATTATGCGCACCAAAACATATGACCCACAGACATCATTATGTAAAATTGAAAATTGAAGAGAATCAGACCACAACTTTATGAGATCTTGTTCAAAGTGTGGTGGAGAAATAAGCTGAATGTAATACCCCCCACACACACACACACACCACACACACACAACACACCTCATTTTTTCAATAATAAATAACCAAAGTACCCAAGCCAATCCATGACTTCAGGTTATTACCAATATGGATCCTGACTAAAATAATCTCTCATTACATGTTGTCCCTAAGCACTCTGGACACATAAATTTGAACAAGCTGGAGTGGAAAACTGGGTCATAGCCGAGCAGACAGGCAGATTTTGCCACACCAATACACAGCAAATTGCCAAAACTACAGCACTTAGTTGTGCATGTTACATTTTTTATTTATACATTGAAATGGTCAAGTTTTGCAAAACTAAAACAAACTTGCACACCATTTGAAATTTGGCTTGCATCATTATAACTCACCTTGCATTTACGCATGTAAACATAGTCCCTACTGTACATGGGAAACTGTAAACACAGACACATTATTGGATCAAGTTAATTTTCACAAAACAATGTAACACAGAAAAACTATCAACTCAATGACCCAAAGGATCGATGTCCCCAGCCACATCATGCGTTGTCAAGATACAACAGTATTAAATAGACACAAGTCATAATCAGAGGGCAAATGGTTGTTCATATGAAAGTAGAATTTCCAATTCAGACCCCTCTCTTAAAATAATTTTAAATATTAAGAGGTTTCATGTTCATTTGTTTTAATACTTATAGCTCTTCAGACCAAAGGTCACAGACCAAATGCAATCACTCATGTCTGCCCATCCGTCAACTTTAGCTCATTATTAGTGTATGAAAATCAAGGCCTGTAAAGTTGAACAGGTGATTTTCTAATGGCAATGTGTAGCTTGGACATGAATGGCAAAGAGAATAGGAGACATGCATAGTTTCCGCCCAAACTGCATACCTGATTGCCTAGTCTTGCTTGATGAGATACGGGTTGGTACCTGTGGGCACAAGCTGCATACATTGTATTACTAATATTTTGGAAATACAGAATACTTATTAAAGGTGTATGGACATTTTTCTTATAGATGGCTCTGGAAGTAGTAGAAGAATACCAGTTTTGCATTTGTGAACTTAACTTTCTCAAAAAATGCTAATTTTGAGCATCTGGCCTCTCTGTGACAGCGATGCAGCCCGCACATCCCCCGTAATTGCCAGGCATAAAATCGGTGCTTTGTGGTGGGAAATTAATATGCATACTGCGTATTGAGCCTCCAGATAAAAAATCGCACTTGATTACATAATACATAAAACTCTACTTGGGTACCTACTTTTTGGTTCACTATGAATTGTACCAAAGGATCATTCCATAAAGCATCTGCACTAAAATTAAAAACTCATTCTAATATTAATATAAGATCAAGTGTTGTAATGTCACACCTTAGTTGTGGTGGTTATCTTCCATAAGACTCAAAATGTTAAGGGGGTATAAATTGCATTACAACAAGAGGTCCATTTATGGAATGATTCTTTGGTACAAAAATGAAAGGCCTAGCTTTAATAGACCTTGAAATATGGAAAAAAAGGTTTGCTGCAAAAGACACCTTTAGGAGCCCTCTGACTCTGAAAAGAGGTCAAGGTCGACAAACAGGCATGGGCCACATGCCCTGTGCATGGTACACATGTGGTGTAAATTTCATAATTCTACCTGGAACGGTTTATGGGCTACAGGCTGTGACGGCCCCTACGGATGTACGTACCTGACGGCACCTATCACTACTATATCTATGTCCCTCTATACCACCTTCAGTGGTGGGGGACAATAACTATCCCCACAAAACTAATGGTTCTTTGAAAAAAAGGCCCATGTTTTTGTTCAACTAGAGCTGACTTCATGTACATTCATCTGTCTAGCTCACATAGTATGCATAAAAATGTGAATATTAATTACTTAAAGTAAACCTACCAACATCTTGTATCATTACTGTAACATCAACTTCATTACTTACAATTAGCCCCATCCCTACATATCATTGACTTGTTGTCTTATGTTACATGTGCATTCATCGTCTAAATCTTGTGGAAAGTAACAATACTCACTCACATATATCAAATGTAGTAGTTTTTTTTACACAACAATAACCACGAATGCAATAGACATACACCATTTATCAACTCAGCATTTCTGCACAATTATGATAATGTAGATTTTGTTATCTCTGAATAATGTAAACGTTTTATACATGATTGACCACTCTTTCGGACTTACTGGAAAATGAGTGACCCAGTGAATGACTTCACATCCAGATTTGGCATCACGGTCAACAGTGTCCAGCTCAATCACCAACTTGTCCCATTGTTTCCTGTACTCTAGGTCCACCTAATATTGATAAATACATACATTAATAAATATATATATATATATTATAATAAAAAATTAAAGAATGAAAAAATAAATTTGACATCTTATGTTTTTCTTACATATGTTCAGTTATGAATTATTGTCTGCTAACTTAATTTAAAATAAATTTCAAACATCAAAATTGTTGATGGAAAGATTATAAATGCATATTATTATGAATATAAGAATCACAAGGCAAAGCTACAGATTTCAAGGGTGGCCATATCTGTTAGAACTCACTGACATCCTCCCCAGGACATATATTATATCAATGTAACAAATGTCTGTGATTCACAAAGGTTCAATAGGACACAGTGCCTGGTCTTTTCAATGTTCCATCAATGTGTGCCTTAAAGAATCGCACATTGATCATCAAGTTTTTGACCTACAAGTCAAAATTGATTGAAATTCATTAATCAGAACAATAATTGTTAAGTTAAATCCCCGAGACATTGAAATCATAATGGGATCCACTTGTCTCTTCCACACACAACAAATCCCAATCTCTCCCTCTTTTGTCTTAAAAAAAGTTGACATAAAGTATACTGATAAACCACCATGCTCTCAGTTCAGTTTGAGATCAAAGGTCCACATGAATCAAACAGCAGTCCCATTACATGTACATCACATTTACATCAGTTACGAACTGGTTGAAAATTGTGAAGTTAACGTGCACTTTCATGCATTGGCCAATAATTCACTAAATAAAAAATAGCATTCAGAGAATGGATTACCCTCTGCGCCCAAAATCTTTTTTCTTCAACTCTGCAAATTTTTTTTTTTTTTTTTTTTGAGACTTCACAGTCACACACATTACACACAATTTTCATATTGTTGTTTATGAAATGATAGAGCAATTTTGGATGTGTGCGTGGGGTAAGTTCTGGTGACAGAGACCATAGTACAAGTAAAATAACAACTGAAGAAAATCATTCAGTGATAATATGAAAATACATTTCACTGGAATGTAGCAGTAATTGGTGCTGCATCATTGCTTTTCTCGTTCCATACTATGGTCACGGGCCTTGGTCCGTGCCACAACCACTGATTTAGGACTATAGGCATGTTGGTACTTGAACAAAAACTCTGTTCATGAAGAATTTAAATATGGAACCGTCGTCTTAAATCTAGGCAAATATATGGAAAAATCAGGGACTGGTATGGAATGAGTAAGATGAGGTACTTATCCATGGCAAGTACAAGCCTATCAGCAACAGTTTGATGGGCAGAAACAAATAACTGTACATATTCATTGCTGTTTTAGTGCAGAATGACAAGAAGAAAGATGTCAATGAATGTATAATAATTATTATATTTCTAGTAATGACTAGCAGATAAGAAGTCATCTTTGTAAATTTGGACTGGAGTATCAACTTTCATGATAGTCACCATAAACAGAGGTTAACACAACATGCTTAAAGTGAATATGTACAGAAAACTCAAAGCTACATTGCAAGACTCATACAAGGGTGAGAAGAAATTTTATAGCACTAGGGCTCTAGACAGAAAAATGTCTTTTAGGCCAATTAGCCACTCAAAGCTGGGACTTTTCATAGTGAATATTTTCTACTATAATACATTGCAGTATATGTAGGTAACTACTATATAAGACAGGTGCCATAATACGGTGTAACTGCACCAAAAATTTAATGAAGCTGTGATGAATCTTTAAGATATTATGGTAACATTGTCTAGTTGTGTGCCACTCAGACGGCCTCAAATAATTACTTTGAAGTTTCATAAAAACTTTTAGCACCATAAAGTTGACCAGAGGTGTTATAAGGTAAAGTGTACTGAGGTATTAGCTGGAAGCCACCTCTTCCACTGTACTGGATGAGGGTTGAAATGAAAGAAATCCTGCAAAAAGTGAGCATGATCATGGTTTTCGGACCTAAGACAGACTAGAGAAAATTCTCTAGGTTGGTTAAGTACACTTTGCCTTGGGTGCTTTCCCTTTTACCACTCTAAACACTTTGAGGCCTACACTTTGTCATTTCAAACTCCATCTTGACATTGTTTGACTAATCTTCTTAAGGTAGTGTTGTACATTTTAGGTATTTGGTCATATCTCTGTAAACATTTCAACAGAGTTTTGTGTAGTTGTTTTTTATAACCTTTGCGTTATAGTTTTTGCAACAAAGTTCTGACTCTATTGACAAAATCGATAAAAGGTGTTGTGTTTCTAGCAATACGTATCACTTGTCCTCAAAAGATGACGCATGGGACGACAATACCCTATGGCATTATATGTGCCAAGAGCAAAAATGACTTCCATAAGTTGCTTTCTCATCATAACATATTGTGACTTCTCTTGACAAGCCAGAAACATTTGCACTTGTAACTACAAAATGAAACAACTGTGTGAACATACTGATATTACAGATTTACATTACAGGCCTGCTTACAAAACACATGGCTGGTGTCAGTGACCTTCATAACATAATGATAATAAATATCAATATTATAACACACTAATAATCTGCAAGTGCATGCAGGGTTTTTCTTTGGAAGCTAAGCAAGAGTAGCAGGATTGCGTTGTACAGAAAATAAGGACTATCTTGTAACCTAATAATAGGTTCCCTGTAATTGCAAAGTAAAACAAAGCTGCAGAATTTGATCTAAACCTTATATAATTCATATTACAATAAATAAGGCATTTCCAAATTTCCTTCGCCAAATGAATGAAACATTAGCATTCGGCTAATGGCACCAGCTACCCGTGGATTTTGGGAAAACTATAAACCATATTAATTCAGCATCATACACACCATACCTGGTCTAAACGTACAGGCACATGCAACATATATTGTATTCAACATAAACAATACAAGGCTCCCCACCCACACATACACACTGATGTTTGGTTAAGTTTATCAAATCAATAGTTACATACCTTTATTTAATCATTTTCTTACAACATGCACATTTGCATACATGTACATGTATTTAATGAACACCAAATTCACCACTCACCTGTACATCATAAAATGATCTTGCAGAGATGTCCGAGAAGGTGCCACACACTACAATGAAAACAAAACAGTTTCGTGTTATTTTAACTAGTACCGATATTCCTTTCCCCTTTTCCTGGTTCAAACAAGACTCTGTCAATGATTCAAATCAAAGTTCCAAGCCATGGCATGTATGCCATGTGCTACAACCAAACCACTAAAACTGTTGACTTGGCCTATATGTTAGCTTGACAGCATGTATCTATAATTCTTATTCAAAACATGTATCTTTGTACAGAGTAAAACTCAATGGTTACGCTTGACATTGTCTTGGAGTGATAGGTCAGACAATCTTTAGAACTTTACTGGGAAAAAGGCCACCATGATTGTCTTCAAACTAAGAACTTTTTCCTGTTCCATGATGTAAACACACTTTGCTTAAAATCTTCCAATAATATGGCTCTCTTATTGATATGAACCGGTCATTATCCCACACAAATTGGAGATTGAAGAAAAAGTACACAATCATCCCCATCCTATAGGCTGATCCCATACGCATCAGAAATGTGGCCTCATCAGAGGGTTGGGTTTTTTTTTGAGAGGCAAAATAAAATTAAAATACCATACTTGATACATGGATAACCAGTCTCTGTAGAAGGGGTGGACTTATACGGGGGTAGGAGGGGGTACTGAATATTCATGATCTTTAAGACTTCACTTGACACTGCAAGAATTACCATATAAGAAATTACCAAGATATGTGTTCTATTCAAAACTGTTCTACATGGTCACATCAATAGCACAACTGCAACATAGAATTAACAACTTGACGCTGACGTAAATCATATCTCCCACCCAGGCAACTATAATACGATGGTTGGTGTGTTGAGAGAGTACTCTGGAGCTATGCCAGGCTTAAAAGGTCATATTTGACAGGCTCTGTACTATTATGTTTTTGCTTTTATACTGCTTAATTTTTTGTAAGGATCAAGTATCTTGAGAGAGCATATTTGGACGACCGACAAGAAGCACATCTGGGGAGTAATTATCAACATTCATGTATTCACAATGTAAGAATCTGATAGAAAATAATTGGTACTCAGCAGTGAAAGAGGTCAAATTTAATTTTGACTTGTTGGAACCATTCTGAGATTTTTAACATCACGAATTAACTAATGAAGGAGAATAATTAAATACACAAAACCATCAAAAGGCATACCTAGCAGGTTCGGACTACAAGCCTTAAAAATTTCAGATAACTAAGTGCAATAGTTTTGGAGATATGGCCTGGAACCCTTTCTGAGACCTTTACCAAACATCACTAATTAACTAATGAAGGGGAATATTTAGCCATACAAAAACACCAAAAGGCGCATCTAGCAGGTAAGAACTACAAGCCATAAGCATTTCAGATTGCTAAGTGTAATAGCTTTTGAAAAATGGCCTGGAAACAATACCAGGACAGACAGTCGTCATTAGCATATATCCTCCCACTCTGTGGGTGGGAGATATTTATACATGTACATGTATGTATATTGCTTATAATCATTGGTTTACCTACAATATAAATTTTACATATATATGTATCCATAGAGATTAACGTCTGCCTTGTTTTTGATATGCCATTTGTTATAGTGCTCATTGTAATGTGTGACAGCTCTCATGATACCAACACAAATTTA
Organism: Hermodice carunculata; assembly: GCA_964020975.1. Lineage (NCBI taxonomy): Eukaryota > Metazoa > Annelida > Polychaeta > Eunicida > Amphinomidae > Hermodice > Hermodice carunculata. The sequence continues at coordinate 98,477,174 of OZ026616.1, read as the reverse complement.
TCTTGACAAGATTCTCACCAAGGAGGCAGGAGCCGCCTCCATCATTATCACCGCAACACTAATTTGTTTAATATGGCTGATATCGTCTGGTCTGGAACCATGTTTACTAAATCATATATGTAACACAGCATATCAGATGATCACTATGTGGCCCAGTTAAGGTACAACAGGAAATTAGGACACAATGGCTGGGCCAACATTGAGAGTCCTTGGCTGTTGTCATCTGGTGTGAAGTACATAAGATAACTTATGTTTACATTCAGGAAGCAAGCCCATCAAAATTCAATGAAGGTTCTCATAAGATGTTTCAGCTGTAAAAATTCTTAAAAGAATCTCCAACCAGTCTTGATTTTCTATCAGTCATCCAAATTTGGTAGTTCTAGTCCAAATACAATCTGAAGAAACTGCTTTTAATGCTAACATGGTAGTCAATAGACAGTCTTATTTAAGCTTTGAATCTTGATTATAGACAATAAGCATATTTGCACAAAATATCCAGTTCATGTGAACATTTCTCCAAACTAATCATGCTAATTATCTGACTTTGAGCAAATAAAAACAGATTTATTCTATATATTCTTTAGAGCAAACACATGTCAGGAATTTTGTAAGAAATAAACAGTTATTTTTTAAATGTGTGTCAAAAATGAAAGGTCCACCAACTTAAACAATTTTCATAAAATCAGCTACAGTGAAACCTGTCTTCAAAGACCACCTTTAGGGAAGACTAAATTGTGGTCTCTGGGGACAGGTGGTCCCTCATACGAGGTACAAATAACCAGAAAAGTACAAAGCAAAGTACGTTGGAAAGGTGGTCTTCCAAAGGCTGCTGGTCTCTCATTGGAGTGGTCTCTCAAGACAGGGACCACTGTACTATGTATATGTTAATCTTCACGGTTTTTGCATTTTGCACCTTTCACTGAAACTTTAATTTCACTATTTTGTTATAATTCCGATCAACGCCACGTTAAAAATATATTTCACTTGGTTCTTATTTTCACAGTTTGAAGCATCAGTGAAATAAGAGAAAATAAGAACACAGCAAAATTAAATGAAGTCACAGTATTTTACAATTTTGTATCACCCTTTAAAAAAAAAAAAACAGATGCAGTCATGAAAAATCCCTGATAAGATTTTGTAGATACATGTATTGAGATCACAACAGCACATATTTGACCTTTTTATCTTAAACATTTTTCAAAAAAATATCCCAAATTTCACAATAAAACATATTTAAAATTCTTGTGTTTATACAACAACTTGAGTGCCGAGTTCCATCTTTAGTGCAGACAGATTCTGCAAAGTCTTGCGGTCAATTATGTGTTTAGCTTTATCATATAGAAATATGTTTCTTTGATATTTGTGCCAGAAGTGCAGTCACCTCTATGCCAGTTAGGATACCGCCTTAGGCTGCAGCACCATTTTTTGAAAAATAAATAAATTGAAAAGCTTATTCTATGCAAATGCTTGTGTCATTGAAAAAGAGGTCAAGATCACAAACCTATAAAAGTTCCAATATGAAGTTTCCTCTGAGGTCAAATGACTGTAGCTAAACTTTTTTTGGGGGGGGGGGGGGGGAGATATAACCTATAAAAGAATTTTCTATATTGACACAAGACCTTGAAACAGAGGTTAAGGTCACTTGGGATGACTCATGCAAGGTCTCAATAAAATGAGTACAAACTGAATGGACTTCTCACAACCAAAAATACGATCAATTTGTAGTCAAAGAAGGCACTTTGAGCAAAGCTTGTCCAGGTTTCTATGACTGAACAATACTCATGGGTTCTAGTCAAAAAATGGGTTGAAGTGTCCCAGAAATTTAATTAGTTCATTACAGCCTTACGATGTCCTTTTATGCCTCATTTGAACAAAATCTGCATTGGCCCTTAGATATTACAGTGTCAGAAAGCTCTGGACAGCTATGGTCAGATTAGGTGTTCATGTCTCATGAACAAGAAGACTATAACATTAACAGTTTTATGCTCACCTGACCTTTGATGCACAGACTGAAGTGGTCCTGTTAAGTTCGGAACAATATCAAGGTCACTTTCAATAAAGATTTTTGAGAGATTTTGGTTAAAAAATTAACCAAACAAATCATTTAAAAAACCCAAAACTGAATGAAGCATGATCACTTGAAGAAACTTGGTAGAGACCCACCCAAGGTGGATATTGTAGACAGACTGATGATGGACTGACAACTGATGACCTGCCTATACGCTCAGCTGACTGACAAGGTGATTTTTTGTTTATAAAACAGTATATGGTGTCAATCATTATTAAAATTGTCCTCTCCAATGCACCACACCAATGCAACTGGATTTGTATCACAACTTGTCACTGATAACTGAACTGCTAATTCTTTTTGAAGTATCTACAATGAAGTGCTAACCAAATGTTATTAAAGGAACAAAATACCTTAACATGACTGCCACCACCTACCTTTATACTCAAAGAGATAGGTGTTTTCTATAGGTCTCCTGTAGACCTGCAATCGGTCACGGTCGATTACAGACTCCCACGTAGTCAATGCCTTTGGAACAGTTACATGTCCATCAATTGACCTAAGCTGATGAATTTCATTACCACAACTGAAAATAAAAATCAAGTATAGCTTTGGAACACAGCAAAATATACCACGGGATCATTTAAAATTTCAAATAACAATGATATGAAATCAAACTTAAATCCTTTGTAACTATCCATATTTTAAATATAGCTGGTAATAAACATTTGTATTTTATGCATTCACTCAGACTTACTGTCTTTCCACTTCATGAGTTACCGGCAGTGTTCTCTGTAGTTCAAAATCAAGGGGCATTTTGATATAGTGATTTTTAAGTTTCAACCTTCGGTTCGTGCTCTTCTCGACTCTTCTCCTTCCTGGGGTTGCAAGTGCCTTGGCAGATCTTGTGCTTTTTCTTACTTTTTCAAGGGGAACAGCAGTGATAGTTTTCACTTTTTTGTCATTAATGGTCATTTCAGGAGTTCATTTGATAATACACAAACCTTGAGGGGGCACCAAGCTGACATACACAACGTTAGCAGGCATGCCATAATTACTTGTGTACACACTATTAATCAGCCTTTTTGATCTCACCAGTGTGGTTGACAGCCTGCTTCATTAATTAAATACACGACCAGAGGAGCTGTTAGCTAGTCTATATTGATTTTTGCATTGTTCTTTCCTCATTAAAAATATCTCACTTTAGTAAGTTTTATTATAGCTGTACACACTGCTTCATTCACAGTAAAAGTGGAACATGTGCACACATGTACTTGGTCAGCCTCCCTAGTTTTTGTGCATGCATTAGAGCTGCTGAGTGACAATTTTTAGATCTCCCACTTTAAACAAATCTAGTTTGAAGCCCCCTTAAGTCTGAACCTCCCTCTGCTATTATGTTCAACTACCCTCCTCCCATCACCATGATTCTTGGTATTAAGGACAGGCAAGACACCAAAAATAAATCCCACTTTAGTCAATCCTAGCTAAAACTCTATTTGTGTCAGGATAACATATCATATATGTGTGTAATCGTCATACTCCAAAGAATTTATATGGCCCGTATTTGGGTGTCTGTGATGTTAATTGTTGAATAAACAATTGAAAGTTGACCGCAGAGCAACCACTCCATAAATGTCGATATAAGTCACTAATTATTTGTGATAAAATCACACTCGCATCTTAATCCTGACATATTGGCAACAAAAAAGGATCCTACAATTTTTTATATTTGGTTTCGTTTTCTGTTATCCATCCTCAAAGTTTGACGTTTCAATTTTCCCTTTGATTTTCAGGATGTTCATTTTCTTCATTTCATAGAAAAAGAACCAAGCAAAATTTTGAAAATCGCTGAATCATATTTGCAGTTCAGACATTACAGAATCAAAAGCTGTTAACCGGATTAAAAATCGCCCAGCCGTTTTCTTGGAATAACCATTCTTAGGTGGGGTTCTCGTCCTATTATACTTTCTGAGAAAACAAGCTTCAAAGGCCTTTGATGTTGATCATTTGCCTCTGAAACAATACCATTTGGTCAAGTTGTGCTGATATTTGTACAAAACGTAGCAAACATCGTCCCTTAACATTTTATTATTCAGCTCTCTGTCAAACGGCGACAACGACAGTCTGGTTTCAAAGCGTGACGTCACGGAGGCGGCCCTTTGGGCCCCGTGACCTGGCAACGACAGTTGTGTTGCCTTGCTTCGGTGGGCATCCTACGGCCGCTCATGGTCTGTGCACGGATGCGGGTTTGGTCTTCCGCCCCCTACCTCTTCATCTCGTTTTTAGGGATAGTATTTTATTGCATTTACTCCTATCTGTATACTTTATGTAGTTAGCTTGTTAGACTTGTCTGTACACTTTATTTAGTTAGCTTGTCATTATTTTGTAGTTATTTTGTCAATGAGTTTCATTTCTCTTTTCAACCTGAATTTTGTAACGTTATTTTGTGTATTTTCTTTGCTGTTCACGCTTATGCTTATTTTGATGTGTTTATTTGTACTTTTATTTCCTCATCCCTGGGTTTCGATAAAATATTATCATGTACGTGGGTATTGTTGATTGTCAGTTTTTTTCCCTGCCTGTCTTTGGTGTGCAGGACCACTGGGGTAATCCATCGCGGCACGGCCTTTGAAGGGACATCGTTAGACAATTGCCGCTCTTCTTGAACATTTAAAGTCTCCCTTCTTTAGAACACAAAACAAGCAAGATAACTATAAAGTAAACCACTAAGGCTATGATATGTTAGCATTGTCGCCTTGTTTCGCACTGCCGCCCTGATTGATACCACTCTCCTTTTGCCATGGGCCGTTGCTACCTGCAGCCAAGTGACAGGCTGTTCAGTATGATTGACTGGTGGCATTGTTCCGTTTGGCGGCTGAAAACCAAAATAATGACTCATGGACGTTCGGATATCCACATGCTTGTGTGGTTTTTGGCGTTTTTGTCATATTTGTACTATAGTTAAAAGCTTGAAATTTTGACAACTAATAGAAATGACATTCATCTTGTAAAAACCGTTAAAATCTCAAAATCTGCCATGCAAGGGTTTTTGGTGTCTTACCAGTCCTTAAATCACACTCATGAGTTCATTGTTGTGTACTTAGGTCTAACAGACCTCTATGTGCAGCTTGCCATTCTGAAAGACTATGTACTGCCACTACTCGCACTGAGAAGCTGTATTTAGGTACATCTAGTTGTGCCCTTTGTGTTTTCAATTTGTATCTGTGACCTCTTGTTCATGTTTTTGTGCTTATCACCATTAATCCTTAAATAGTTACCGTCTTAATGTACCCTCTATTTTCATTGAGCAATCTGAAAACTTTGCTCATGTCTCCTCTGACTCTTCTATCAGCTAAAGTATGGTGGCTAAGTTTTTCAGACTCTGGATATGAAAGATTTTTTAGACCCGGTATGACTCTAGTGGCACTTCAACAGTCTCCAGCGATTCTGTTAGGGTTGTTTGCGAAGCAGACCTTCAACCTACAGCGCAAACATCAGACAAAAAAAAAAAAAAAAACAGTCGGCTTCGTAGGTGTTAAGGACGCTACACTTGGTTTGCATATAATGTACAATTGGTAATTTATTATAAAAATATCCTCACCCACAGCGTCCGTTAATAAACTCTCCTACCATTACCCCCCCCCCACATTATCCACATCTGGTAGGTTGCACAGGCTTGTTGTTTCTGTTGGGGTTCTCTCATGAGCGACATCATATGGCCAGATCTCAAAAAATAAAAAAGCTGTCTGCTAAAATTGAATGCACATTCGGTGCAGAGGAAACAGGTTTACACCGGCCCCAAAATGGAGCCACTACCACTGAATTCCCTACATGTATGAAACTTCAGTATTCAAACATGTCCAAACCAGTGCATCCATCGGACCCTAATATCTCACCCTTTTTATTTTGGACGATGCTATTTTCACCGTACGGTGAGAATAGCATTTGGTCTATTTTCACCGTGCGGTGAGAATAGCTTTTGGAAGGAGTTTTGTCTATTTTCACCGTACGGTGAGGATAGACTTTTGTCTATTTTCACCGTACGGTGAGAATAGCGTTTGGTCTATTTTCACCGTGCGGTGAGAATAGCGTTTGGAAGGGGTTCGGTCTATTTTCACCGTACGGTTAGGACAGATTTTTGTCTATTTTCACCGTACGGTGAGGATAGGGTTTGGTCTATTTTCACCGCATGGGGATGATGGTACAGCTTGGTATATTTTCACGGTGTGGATAGAGGCGGCTCTATTTTCACCATCTGGAAATTAAAATTAAGAGCCTTTTCCCAAATTTATGGTTATGGCTTGTCACATAGAACTGAGGAAAATTAAGATTGGAGAAATGCTTATTTTAGGGGGATAGCTAGTTTTATAGTATAGTCAATAGGAAACTGGACCAAAGCAAAGTGCCCACTTACGGAGGGTTTACCCGTAAAGCAATTACCTTGGCACCGTGACAGCATAATGCCATTAGATGTTGGGCTTTTTAACATCTCAAATTAATGTATATGAATTTACTGTACCCACCCATCAGTCTTTCATTTTTGTTCCTTCGTGGATTTCTTTTTAATGCGATCCTTAACCAAAGTCATAACAAGATAGATCTATAAGTTACCCTTAAGTTCCGTAACTTCCATCCGTGACAATATTAAAAAAAGTTCCTAGCTTGTCTTGTTACCTAAATTTTTGCCTTTTCACATAAAAAATACAGTGTTGGCTCTTTAAAAACTATTAGATAATAAAAGCTGAAATAACACCTCAACAGATCTCATAAACCATGCTCAAACTGGGATGTTAGGCCTTTTTATTATTTCAGCAAATGTTTGTTCCAATTCTCTTTGTGTGCAATATCATGACACAATGCTTTTCCAAAATATTCTTCCCTGGTTGACTTCTTTTCATCGCCGTACGTTAGGAATAGAGCAGCCCCTATTCTCACCATACGATGGTTTTGACCAAACTCTATCATCACCGTACGGTGAAAATAGACAAAACACTATTCTCACCGTACGGTGAAAATAGTCACTCCGTTTTATTTTATGCGTGGAACAAACAAGGTCTGCAGTGCATTGACCCGCAGCGGGCCAATCGACTTATAGAGCTACAATTTAGGAGTCCCACATGTGACCTCTTGAACGACTCAGTAACTTCCTGAGCGACACATGGCCATGGTTACTTAATTCAATGTTTGATACATTTCAATTTTGTTACAAAACTTTGCGTACCTTGCCATTTCTTCATCTGTGATCTTCTCCTTCTCCCAAGAAAATAAACTTGCCCCGAACAAGAAATGTAGTGAACGTTTTTTACCATTTTTAAGAAGTCTATGGCCCAGTTTCTCAACAACATGTTGAAATGTCTGTTTATCATACAACCGACTATAGAGGTTGAATATCTGAGCAGCTCGTCTCACTCTCAGAGCGGCGATTGCATTACACTGTTTTGCAAAGAGTTCTGCCAGAACATTGAGGTTTTTGTTCCAGGCTACCTTCGTTGCATTCAGTCGCTGCCACGAGCAAATGTAGAAACAGGTTTCACTCGACCGGCACTTTGACAGCGCCTCTTTCACCCCAAAGGTTCTTTCCTGTCCTGTAAATTTCTTGCTCAGGTTCGTCGCAGCTTGCAAAATCTTGCGGCCCCACATAGTGACTGATTTCACTCTACAATATCCTGAATGTCCCACAAAATCAACGAGAACGACAACGACCTAATCATGCACAGCAAGCATGACACAAACCCGGAGGAATCATACTTTTGACCTTGACCCGGCCTCACACCTGGTCTGCACAAGCACGAGATAATCCGATAAATCACGTTAACTTGGTGCCTAGCAACAGGCACGCGCGGTGCTGCACAGGAAGTGGCCATCAAATTTGGATTGATGTTTTGGGATTATTATGATCAACTCATAACAGTTGTGACAGTTAAAATATACAATAATGGATGCTGTAGGAACACTGGAACTGGAGTAAGTATTTAAAGGAGTTGTCAGACAAGGGAACATCAGTGTGCAACTGATGTGTAAAATGTGCACAACTTCTCTTCACTCAATCAAATCAAGTTAAACTCAAGTTGAAGCAGTACCTGTGACTATGTTCCATGCCTGTGTCAGTGATCCCCTGGCCTGTTCTTGTTGACAGGGGTTGTCTTGCAGCAGCTCATTCACTTTAAGTTTCAGGTAAAGATCAACATCTGCCATTTAAAACGGCATATGACCGCAATGAAAGCTTATGGCCTCGTCCTGACATAGTAGTAAAGACAGTAAAACAAAACAAGCACTGACTGTATGCTGTAAATTATGCCTATGCAGCTATGCCCATATTGTCAGTCAGTGTTATTACAACACGCGATCAAGTTTAATTTCTAACAAAACGCTTGTATCATCACTTAGGGAACTTTTTTTTGCAATGTTCTTGTCACACAATCTGGTTATTTTTCTTCTAATTTATCTAACATGATTTCTGCATTGACTCAAATTTCATTGACAGCATTATGTTTTTATGTATTAATGCTTGTTATTTCTAGTGACTGATTTTTTCATGGTCTGAATTTCTTTCCTGATCTAGGGCTGATGATTTTCAGTTTCAAAAAAAGAGGAATTCCATTTCATCAGCAAACATTTTTTCACTGCTATATATTTATATATAATTCATAAAAGGAAAAATATCAAATTCCATTTCAAGGATGAAAAAAATGCACAATTCCGCTTCGGTTTCAGAAAAAAAATGAAATATCATTGGCACTACTGATCTGAGTAGTCTTTGCCTTTGGTCCAAAAATATATTGTATCTTCTGTCAGACCTCATTTTCTTCTATGACATAGACTGTCCTTGAGTTTTGTTTAATTTCTCTGTAAAGCCTCCCACCCTTTTGTGACATTGTCCTCGCAGTTGTTAAATATATCAGCATATTGACACAAGCTGAGTGTCTGAAGTCCAACAGACTAAATGGCATAGGGCTCCAAAGATGACAAATAGTGAAAATCAAAGACTGTCAAGATACTTTATTATGTGTAATGAATCGATGTTGATGATTAGTAGTTCTCTCCCCGACATGTTTCGGCCGGGGGTGGGGGTGGGGGGTCTTCCTCAGGGGCCAAGGAGGAGACCTGGGGGTACATAAAGAAGTTGACTGATATTTCAAATTGAGGATGCAGATGGTGGATGGTTTACAAGAAAAAATGTCTGACCTTATACTGCATGGCATGAATCTCAATAAATACCAGGAAAATTTAAATCACCAGTAAATCATTGCGTATTTCTATTTGCACGATTTTGTTGGTAATAAATGATAGTTTTACTTTGGCTGTTCAGACTTCTCTATTGTTAACAAACGAGTAGCTTGGATCTTTTGGTTAAGTTTAACTGCCAGTGCTTCCGTTGGTACAAAATCAGCAATTTTTGTGCAATATATAGTCTTATGCATGTTTATGACCATTACTTTGCATTTTTTCTTATCGGTTATCCATAATGTTTACTTTTTCCACGAAATAATCTCCTAATTGGTACTTTAGAAGGTTTACTCTTTTAATATTTCATAGTTTTACTTTAGCTGTGGCTGTTGTATCAGGTTTCACATTATATATCCTTGTTGTAAGTTCTTGAATTCTACTTCGAGTAAGAGCATTGATCAGCATTGGTTGTAAACATTTTTCTAACACATGTAAGACCTGTGCGTTTATGTTTTTCTTTTACTGGCTATTCTGAAATTCCATGAAGGGCCCTCACTTTGCACAGTACCCTGTGCCACAATATAATCAAGGCTGAATTTAATACCCATTTTTTTATATGTTTAGCTGGGCCAGTGGCTATGATGGCTGTCGAGTGGACTTCATCACAAATGATGTCATCTGTTACAAGTGTGGCAACAACATTAAGTTTGTTGGTACTAATGGAGAGGAGAAGGTGTATGCTACAAATCTGGAATCAGTGGGCCCACTTGCTGTCCACCCTGTCAACCATGTCTATGCATTTGCTAGTGTGGGACTGGATCCCACAATTTATGTGCAGGTTTATCCATCTGATCGAGTGCTCGCAGAATTGAAGGGTAAGTCTCATATGGCACAAATTATTCTTACTACTAACGTACCATTAACATTCTTCAAAACTGCTGGGAAATATTGCGCCCATTTTCAAGTGGTGCCCTGCTGACGTACATGACTGGTCTCCCAGAGGTACCTTTGTTGTCTGAGGGACTCCCATTGGGCAGACCCCAAGGAAATTTCTACCCTGTGGGCTGTTGCTGCTGATGTGTAGATCATACCTGGGTGTGGTCCAGTGGCACTGCGCCAACATATATGACATGGCACACAAGGTATTCTAAGTTTCCTGTTTTAACTAGTGATTCATTATCAACTTTGTGCAAAATTAGAATGTATAATTTTGCAGGCTGGCTTTGTGGCCATACCATAATGAGAAGATCCTCTGTGAATTTTTTTCCCCATTTTTTATGATTTGGTTTGTTACAGAATAGTTAGATGGGTTTTATGTTAAGCCAATTGCATCTACAAGGATAAGAATTATTAACACTTCCTTTGGCGGCAATGCTTTGCAAGTTTCCCTATTTCATTTTCTCACACAATTATGGTATGGGCAAAAATGGGGAGCAAACAAATTTGACCTGAATTAAGTATGCAAGTTAAGGCCTTTTTGCTTGTTTCTTTTTTTATTTATGTTTTTTGTCATGTTTTTTTGCAAGGGGGGGCGTTGCTTGCTTATTTTTTTTTTTTTTGCGGGGGGTGGGGCTATTTTTGTTCGGTCGCAACATTATATGTGTGGAAACAGTAAAACTTATGGGAAAAGACAAGAAAACTGGCTGTTAACATTTCTAGTTTAGAGGGGAAAAGTATTTGCTAAATTTGTTGTCCTTGTAGGAGGTGCCAAGCTGGAGTACACAAAGCTGGCCTTTTCAACCAGTGACTACATTGCTAGCGTGTCAGGCATTCCAGATTTTCTGCTCATGATTTGGTAAGTACTCAAACTGCAAGTTTTGATCTGTTCAGTAATTAGGCTTGATGACTCACATACAATATGCTTACTGTTTTGAATTTATGATGAAGAAAGTATGATACTTGCTGCAATAAAACGAGCAAAAATCTCTCATGTGGCACTGCCTTAACAAAGTTGCAAGGTGCTAACATTTGACAACGATCTCATACAATGACACCATTTCTCTACATTTAGCTGCACATGAAGATTGTACATTTAAATTCCCAGTAATTTAAGAGCTTTGATTCAAGTAGCACACAACTGTAATGGAAATGCCTGGGTTTGGCATTGATTGGCAAGATACGCACCATGTCAATTAAAGGCTGCTGGAGCATAACGTGCAAGACAGTAAGAAAAAAACATATGTCTGAAGATACTGTCAATAGCCTAAAATGAACTAAGCTTACATGTACAGGTAACTAAATTCAAAATCAACGTGACTAAATATCACAAATATGTTTTCCCACAAGGTCACAAGTTAAGAATATATCAAGATTTAATGAGTATATTTAAAATTTCAATCAATAATTTAACAAATATTTCAATAACGTTTAGCTATGATATAAGGCTGTTAATCTTTGGGTGTTTAGCTCTGCTGTCCACAGGTCGCAGAGAGCTTATGCGATCACTCATGTGTGTCTGTCCGTCCTTCTGCCCGTTCATCCCTAAGCTTTAGGCTTGTGAGCCTGATGCAGTCCACAGTTTTCAAGATAGTCCCATATATCTTTCAGAACTTATCAAGTGTATAAAAATATAGGTCAAGGTTGATATTGGTTGCTCCACCTACAGTATTATATAATATATGGGTCAAAATGTGAAAATCTTGTGATCACTCTAGCATCCTTAATGTTTGATAGATCTAAATAAAATTTAGTTGGATTGTGGAGGAGTTCAAAATGTCAGTTGCATGTGACACTAGTGGTGACACCTATAATTTAATGGAAATTATGAGTTAAAATGTGTTTAAATATATAAAATTTCATATTTATGAAAATAATTGAATTAGAAATGCTAACTTTACAAGATATATAGATCATGTCCAGTGCTAATATGTTGTGTAAGATCAGGGACTTTGACCAATTCTGTTAGGTCACCAGACATGTTAAGTTGAAAGAGGTGATTTTGTAATGGCAGTGTGTAGCTTGGACATCAATGGCAAAGAGAATTGAGCCTCCAGATCAAAGTCTCACTTGAGTAAATTGTACTTTGTGACCTACTTTTGGGTCACCTTGATCCAATGATTGTATGACCTTGACCAATTTTTCAAGGTCATTATGTACTTCAGAAAAGGACATTTAATTCAATTTATTGATAAAGAATCAGGCAAATGTACCACAACTGTGTATCATGTGGAAGTTTGATATTGCATAATATGGATGACCTTGATTAATTTTTCCAAGGCCATGGAGGGAATACATTTCAGAAAATAATTTTTTGGTGATGGTGGTCAGCAGAGCATTACGTCAATGGGCCTCATGGTTTGTGGTTTTGTTTTTGTTTTTTTTGGGGGGGGGGGGTGGGGGGTGGAATGTTGGGGTATCCAGAACTATATACTTGTACAGCTATGTCTGAATTACGATCTTCATACCTGTATTTGAGTATTGTAAGCTGGTAAATATTCTGTACTTTTAGGTCATACACGGACGGCACAAAATTAGTGGAAACAGAGTTGAGTCATGGGGTTCCAACCAGTCTCTCTTTCAATCCAGCCAACTGGAGACAAGTATGTGTTACTATGGAAGCAGAAATGGCTGTGTGGAATATAGAGCAGAGTAACACTGTTTACAGCATGCAAGCACAGTGAGTAGTGGTATAGATCAATGCTTTCCTGCTCAGCAGACCAAACCATGGTCATTTTTACATGTGAAAATTGAACCAGTGTACAGTTGTTTTACAGCCAATACCAGTCGTTCAATGAGGCCATGTATTGAATTGAATGGAAAATGTCAAAAAACATCAACATTACAAGATTTATTCTGAGCTATGTACTTTTCACCACTTGGCCACTTCACAACCTGTATGTGTACTATACTATACATGTGATGAGGAAGATTCATGATGCACCTTAAATATCAAATAGAAAAAGTGATCTGTTGTCACATACACATGTGTGCTTTAAAGTGTGAACTGTTGCAGCAGTTTTTTCTAGTTTATATGTCCTTCTTCCTAATAGGCATCAGGGTTTTATGAGTAGAACTTTATGATGTAATTAATGTGTGAAGCGCTTATAACACTGACCAACAACACAACAATAGACACCTAAATATACTGTTGACAGCAAACTTTTCACAAGAGTTTAGCAGGCAAGCTATATATATGCTTACCACACACAAAGCTTTGTAGGAATTGAATTTTAGATGCTACATGACTATTTTGTTGCGACATTAAGGAAACTGAAGTTGCCAGCGATAGACATGCGCCAAGGTGATCATGATGAAGACAGGGATACAGGTATGCCACGTGCACCAACCCGTGCTTCCACTCGTATGAGTCGAGTGACTCTGGACCTACCCCTCACATCTATAGCAGGAGTGAAGGGGGATGAGGCAGACAAATTTGAAACTTACCAGGATCCCCTGGAACGAGTGGTGCCCGTCTCAAACTGCTGGACCCCGTCTGGAGATATTTATATTGGTTGTTCAGGAGGACAGCTGCTCAAGGTAAAACATTCATTTAGTGGCATTTCCTTTTTGGTTACCATAGTAACTGCTGTGTAACACTGCCCTTAAGTACTGCCAGCAAAGTCATATTGCAGGTCACAGGCGGTCTGCAAATATGACTAAAGTTATAAGAAAAATAGACTCAATTGCCATAACAACATTGCCTCGGAAAGATATGTGGTCTCTGATGAGAGTTGGTCTTTTCATCAGGTACTTATACTGCATATTAATCTCATCATCAGTCCACAGATTTTAACACAGCAGGGGTTTCAAAAAAGTGTCACCATGTTTCAGATGTTCAGGCAAGATGCTTTGATCATTTTAATTTGAAGGTTGATCAAATGCTGTACTAAGAAATGGAAGCATTGGCTTGTATGATACAAATGCAGGCAAATATTGAGCTAGAATTGTAAGCACAGGTATGAAAATTATAGTTAAATATTATTACAGTCCACATTGATTTGGAAGACACTTTCATTGGTAGTTTTTGTTTTGCCTGGCAGTCATGCTCTGTCTGACTTTACAAAAAAAAAAATGTTGGCATATGACTCTCCAAGTGATGCAAGCAAAATCCCTAGACTTTAAACCAGACTTTTTAGTGCTTAAATCCTGTTCCCTAATGTCATATATGTAGCAAGTCTTTTTTTTTGTAGGCTTAGCTTCAAAGAAGTTTATAAATAACGTCTCATGATAAATTTAAATTGAAACAGTTTTTTATTTACTTTTTTGTTTCTTGTGTATGCTCACACGAAAATATATTTCATCGTGATAATGGTTGTTTGTAAATGGCAGTTCAATATAAACATTTAGTTAACTCACAAATTTAGTGTCTTTTTGTGAGTCTGTATATTTGTATATTTATTGTTCAGATTGATGGAGAGTCGTTCAGGGTCACCATGCTGTACAACACGGGCAAAAGGCCAGAAAGTGCACTCTCCAGAGAGGCCAGTGCCAAGCTGGGAGAACGCATGGCATCTATGGCTTCCATAACTGAAGGTTGGTCTTTAAAAGAAAGAGAATGACTCAAATATAGCAAAAATCTTAATTCCACAGTTAAATGGTCAGTAAATCTGAAAAAAGTCAGGAACACAGCACATAGAACATATGATTGTCAAATAGTTGTACAGTGTTTACAACTAATAGAAAACACGAATTAGCACTTTACAAATAAAGCCAAAATATTATTTCAGAAATAATTAGAAGTGATAAATAAGTTGGGTTTTACTGGGGGTGTGTCTATGTGGGCAATAAATAAGGGTGTGCAATATATAAAAACTGCATGTGGAAATACACAACAAGTTTGTTATAATGATAAATAAAATTCTGGAAAAGAATTATCATAACTGTGGATAAAAATGTACAAAAAATATTGTTATAATGGTAAATAAACATTGTCAGACAGATTGACATGATGGTAAATAGAAGCGTACACAAAGATTGTCATTATGGTAAATGTAAATGTACAAAATGATTGTCATAATGCTGAATGAAAATGTACAAAAAGATTGCCATGATGGTAATGATGAATAAAACTGTCATATTTAGGATGTGTACATAGGCCTACTAAAAAGATATCAAGAGTTTGCCTCTGAAAATGACTTGATTTTAACCATCTCACTTTTGTCATACATGTATTTGTTTATTTGCTTGTGTCTAGAAATTAAGTACCGTAATTAAAACATGTTTAACAGGAAGTCAGAGCAACATATTTAATTTTATGTTTTAGAAAAAAAAACTTGAAATTTAAATGCCATCAAATGAACCATTCTTCCATTGAATGAAGACAGGCTCAACAGTGTTCCTTAGTGAGGGTTGGGTGCTTGACTCTGGACTTGTTTACAATTTGCCTGCAAATTGTTGACCATTAACACTCATGTATGCAAGGAAATCATCAAAGCCCCCAACATTTTACCGTAAGCCAGTTTAAGGGGGAAAAGGGTCAAAAACTTATATGGACTTTTGTATTGCCTCAGATGCAGGTGAGCAAGGCAGTGCCATGGGAGAAGGTGCCTTCAACAGCCTGGTGCTGCACAGAGAGGGTTTGTTTGCTGCGGGACCTGATGGCGTGGTCCGCAGACTACAGGTACCTGTGTCAGCAGGGGTACAGTTGTTGGGCTCACATTCTGTGGGATTCCCTATCAGCACTCTGGCATTTAATCCATCCCATAATACCCTGGCTATGGGATCTGCTAAGGTAAGTTGTGGTTGTATTTGTATTCTGAATTTTTGCACAGTTATTTGTTAAAAAGAACAAGTAGAGTAGAATGCACTGGCTTTTGTCTTCAAACATAACCTCTATGAGAGACCACTCTGTCTTGAAAAACCACATTGCAAAATACTTCTCTCTGTTACCTTTTTACTTATGCCTCACATAAGAAATTAAGATCACCTGTTTTGAGAGACCACAATTTGGTGATTTCAAGGGGTTGACCGTCAAGACAGGTTTATACTAAAACACATTAGGGAAGGGGGCAGTGTGTCACTCAAGCTGCATCTATTGACATTTCTCTGGGGAAATCCTTCTGATGTTCAAGTTTGATGTCTGATATCAGTGTGTTATCCCAAGTTTCCATAGGAACACTGTGCAGTGACCAATAATGTGACTGACAGCCTGCTAATTATGTGTCTTGGGAGGACTAAAACTAATGTAATAGGGTGAATATTACATTTATGTGTTGGTCCTGTGATGCACTGTGACTTATTTGTCTTGACTGATTATGCAACTCATTTAGGATAAGAGTGCCAGTGGTTTATTCCTGTGCTTTTCAGTGTGTGCTTTATCAAAAATTTCTGTCTGTTAAACAGAACAATTTCCAGTGTTTTGTTCACTCTGCATAATACAGAGCTTGGTCTGCTTTGCAGGCAATTATCCACTCAGCTACCAGACCTACCATTTCATTTAGAAGTCTAATGAGATCTGTCTCTGGACACAGAATCCCTGTATTTCAGCTTAGGCAAAAATACAAAAAGAGAAGAAAAGAAAATGTTTCTCACCAGCAGCGGTTCATTTAAAAAGCTGTTGGTCAAAACTTTTTTTTTTTCATTTAAAAAAAGTCATTTAAAAAAAGTTCATTCACATGTTTGGTCAATTGGTGATATAAAATTACATGCCAGTGCCTCAGGATTGTTAAAAAAAAAAGCCTGGTCACCTGGTAATTGTTTGGCAATTTTCTCTGGTGATAAACAGGTATATTTTTTTTCGCCTTATGGTTTAATATTAGAGATAACGTTAGATATCTCCACTTTGAGGTTGACATTTATTTTTGGGCTGACAGAATGATTATGACAATACAGTAGTCCCTCCTTTGAGAGACCGCTCCTAGTGTCACCTAAAAGGTGGTCACATAAAGCAGGTGGTCTCTCAAAGGAGATATAAATAACATGAAAAGTACTACAGAGAGACCTGACAACTGTGGTCTCTCAAAGAAGGTGGTCTCCCAAAGGAGTGGTCTTTCAAAAGAGGGACTACTGTAGCGATAAGTTTTCTGCTGTTGGGCCATCTTGTTGGTTTGATAATTTGCTGAAATTTGTAGAGGAAACTAGAGCACATATGTACTGACCCTTTGCACTTTGTCTTTGGCCTTTGGGGGCTACAGGAAAATTGTTGCCCTGCAAACTTCTCACCATTGTGGAGTTACCTTCCACAACAGAGTTATTTTGTAATACGGCCCGCATAATTGGACCATGTTGCCTGTATGTAGGTGGCACTACAAGTTATTTCCCTCTCATATCCACCTGTTGCAAGTTGAGAGAGTGGTAAATGAATGAAACATGATTAATTTATTGGTTGAAAATATCATATGACACAGAGAGCAGCTAGGTTAAAAGTGTCATGTGATACGTACAGGAAGTAGCTACAGTTACACCCGGCTAAAAGTTAACAGCCAGACGCTTTATTCGCATTTTGCTGGTGTTTGGCTTGTGTTTGGAAACGTTTGAAAACGTTTGGAATGTGTTTGGAAAGTGTTTGGAATGTGTTTGGGAAGCGTTTGGGAAAAATCTCAAGCACTTTTACAAAGCTACCGAACACTTCTCCAAATGTGTTCAAACCCTTTTCA